>OY720441.1:349914803-350161165 GCA_963082915.1 Dolichopus griseipennis
TTATTCTTTTACGAAATAAATTTTTTTTGGAAAATTTTGTATTAGTCGATACTTTTTTGAAATAAATATTTATTCAAATCACAAAAAAAGTTTAATTTATTGCTTTTTTTTCGATTTTTGTTTATAAATTAAAACCAAATGACTTTTGTGACTTTAATGTTTTTTTTCTCTTACGAAAAACAACTTAAAAAAAATTTACACAAAATTTTTGAAAAGGGTGAAATATTCGATTGGAAAAAAAATTTTATTTTCGATTTCAAAAAAATTTTCAAAATAAAAATTGGTTTTTATAATTTTCTTTACATGATTTTTTAGGTTGCATGAATTAAGGTCGAAAAACATTAAAGTCGAAACGGTAAATGAATTAAAGTCGAAAAAAATTCTACTTTAATTCATATGAATTAATGTCGAAAAATTAAAATGAATTAAAGTCGAAAATGGTAAAATTTAAAAAAATTTAAAAATGAAATAAAATCGAAAAATTTTTTTTATGTTTGAAAAATGAATTAAAGTCGAAAATTTTCTACTTTAATTCATATGAACTAAAACCGAAAATATTAAAAATGAATTAAAGTCGAAAATTTTCTACTTTAATTCATATGAACTAAAACCGAAAATATTAAAAATGAATTAAAGTCGAAAATTTTTTATTTATTTTATTTTAAAGCGTATAGCTCTGACAACGCGAAATTTTGGATTTGACAACGCATGATTTTGAATCCAACTCTAAAATCCCTCCAAATTCAGAATCCCACATATACACATATATAAATATTCTGGAAAAAGCGGCAATCCTGATTTGAATCCAACTCTAAAATCCTTCCTAATTCAGAATCTTGCATATACATAATAAATATTCTGGAAAAAGCGGCAATCCTGATTTTGAATCCAACTCTAAAATCCCTCGTAATTCGGAATCCCACATTTTAGAGTTTGATTCAAAAGCAGGGTTTTACGCTTTTTCCAGAATATTTAAGTATGTGTATATGTGGTATTCTGAATTAGGAGGGATTTTAAAGTTGGATTCAAAATCAGGATTGCCGCTTTTTCCAGAATATTTATTATGTATATGCAAGATTCTGAATTAGGAAGGATTTTAGAGTTGGATTCAAATCAGGATTGCCGCTTTTTCCAGAATATATGTAAATATGTAAGTTATTTAGCTATATCAATATATACCTGTAAACTTAATTTTTTTTTGTTGTTTTTGTAATTTTGTAAAAAAATGAATTAAAGTCGAAAATTTTCTACATTAATTCATATGAATTAAAAACGAAAATATTAAAAATGAATTAAAGTCGAAAATTTTCTACATTAATTCATATGAATTAAAATCGAAAATATTAAAAATGAATTAAAGTCGAAAATTTTCTACGTTAATTCATATGAATTAAAATCGAAAATATTAAAAATGAATTAAAGTCGAAAATTATTTTTTCTATTTTAATTCATTTTTTTTTTTTCGACTTTAGTGCATATGAAATAAAATCGAAAAATGTAAAATGAATTAAAGTCGAAAAAAAATTTCAATTTTTTTTCGACTTTAATTCATTTACCGTTTTCGACTTTAATGTTTTTCGACCTTAATTCATGCAACCGATTTTTTATACCCGTATGACTATATAGGCAAAGGGTATAATAAATTTGCCATTACGTTTGTGACGCAGAGAAGGAGGGGGGGTAGATATAGACTCAAGTGTATGGATCGGATCAGAATCGAAAAATAAATCGATTTAGCTATGTATGTCCGTCCGTCCGTCTGTCCGTCCGTCCGCACGATAACTCAAAAACTAAAGGAGCTAGGATTTTGAAATTTTTGCAAATTCGTTTTTTTTCAATAGCCGTCATCGCTATTTAAATCCAGCCATTTTGGTCCATGGGTTCGGGTAGCTGCCATACAACTTCTTTTTTTATATGAGCATTACTCTGTACCTATTACAGCTGCGTGTCTGGAATTTTGCCAAAAGTAGTTTAGTTTTATGGCCAAAGTTTTTGCAAAATTTGGTTGGTCTAGTGGAGTGGGTTCGAGTAGCTGCCATACAACTTCTTATTTTATATGAGCATTACTCTCCACCTAATGAAGCTGGGTGTCTGAAATTTTGCCAAAAATTGTTTAGTGTAATAGCCAAAGTTACTGCAAAATTTGGTTGGTCTGCTGCTGAGGGTTCGAGTAGCTGCCATACAACTCCTTCTTTTATATGAGCATTACACTACACCTAATGAAGCTGGGTGTCTGAAATTTTGCAAAAAATAGTTAAATGTAATGGCCAAAGTTACCACAAAATTTGGTTGGTCTCCGGCAGAGGGTTCGTGTAGCTGCCATACAACACCTTCTTTTATATGAGCATTATATTTCCCCTAATAAAGCTGGTATGTTTGAAATTTTGTAATTAACCGGATGATATAATGTATATGTTACGGTCATACGGGTATCCCAGAGTTGACACAGTCTACTCTACTACACTCTTCCTCGTTTTTTTTTATTTTTCAATTGTTTAGAATTTCAAAACATGTCCAGTATAAAAGATTAATGAAATGGACCAAGGAGAAGAAGAAAAGACATGATATATAACTTTATTACGTTGCATTTTCAATTTTTTTTTTTTTTTGTTTTATTTCTTTTAATATTAAGAATATTGTTGCAGAACTTTGAAAATTGTAACATTTTTTTTTTTTTTTAATTTAAAATGACCATATTTTGTCAATTTTTTTTTTTTTTTGAAATATGAAATAACAGTTCTAACATCTATAGGATATTTTTGAATGTCTTAATATTGGGAAATAAACTTAACATACTGTAACATTTACCGTTATTTTTATTACATCAATTTGTCAAGAATATATTATGTAGTGTGTTTGTTAATACCATACTGTCAATCTTAACTCCTTATTAAGAATCTCATCCCTGAAATTTCGATTTTTCTATCGATTTTAACAAAACCCTTGCTTTGTTTTCAGTTAAATTTTTTGAATTGACTTTTTGGGATTTGAACTTTTATACCCTATTCACACTACGGGCCTATAACATGTAATAGCGATCGTATAACATGTTATAAAAATTTTGGATTCACACTACGAAAATTTGACGTTTTAATAAAAAGGTTTTACTTGACGTTTTGGTTTATTTATAAAAAAAAATCTTATTTACAAATCCTAATAGATTCTAAAAAGAAAAAAAAAAAAATGATTATTTATTTTTTAATTAATATTATAAAAAAATCATTCAAGACAATGACAAGTCTTTCAAAGGATATGAAAATCCAAAAAAACTTTAATAAATCGATTATACAAAACAATTTAAGTACACAACCTTGGAAAACAACATGTTATACTGAATTACTAATTATTATCATGTTATACTTGACAGATTTTTTCATGCAATATTTCTAGTTATAGGAAATTATAACAGCTATATGCCAAGTTAACACTGATAACATGTTATAGACCTATAGTATGAATAGGGTATAGTATTAAAACGTCAAATTAATATTAACTTGAATTCAAATGTTCAGTAAAATGTGAATGTGAATGATTCACAATAGGTTTAATATTCGCTGTCATAATCTGACTGATATTGAAGTTAATCAAATCAACAAAGCATGAGATAATGAATGCTGTTGTAATGGAGAAGTGCATTTCAATTAATTACTCAGAAAATATTAACAGATCAAAGGTATCTAAAGAAACTTTACTTCAGTTTTCAATAATACATCAATATACTCTCAATATTAGACTGTTAAGTGTTAATCTTAAATTGACCGCTTCTGCTAGGTGTTGAAAATCTCAAATCTGAACCATTCCATACCAATATCTTTAAAAGGTCATAATTTGTGTAAATGAATTCGTAAAATTTTACAAACTCTTTTTTGGGACCGAATTTTCCAATACCTTTGCAGAAATCATAACTAAATTGAAACACCACCATATTTTCAATATGATTTCAAAACTAAAAAACAAATTATGAATACATTTCAAATTTAAATTAAACTTTATGGATTCTTTACCATAAAGTAATAAAATATAAAATATTTTAATAATTTTTAAGAAGTAATGGTTATCCATTTCATTTTTACTTCAATTGAAATTCATATTCTTATTATTTTCTGTTACATTTTATATAGAATAGAAGAATTTTATATATAGTTTTCCCTAATGTATTTCTGAATCCATAAATGAAATTATAATAAATGCAATATTATAAATATTTCTGATAAATTGCAAGTAATAATAGTTTTTTTTTTTTTTTTATAAAGGGCCAGTTAGTGTAGTTATACTTACTTACCCAATCATCTTAACCAAAATTATATGGTCATTGGATATTTTGCAATATTTTTTTCTATAAAATAACGATAGGTCATATCAATAGATAGATATTTAGGAAATATAAAAATTATATAAAGTTATTGTATATATATATTAAAAGATTCAGTATGGGTGAATGTTTTGTAAAATTGTAAAGTGTATATGAGTATTATTTGTGTGAAATGTACGTGAACGTATGCCATTTCCCTTAATGGTCATAAATTATATGTGAAATAGTAGAATAGAATAATACAAAAGTTACCTATATATGATTTTAGTTTTTATGTTTTTGCATTTTGTTTAACTTAAATTATGTAATAAAAATAAAAAAAATAGTTATATGATTTTTGGTTTAAATTAAATTACAATTTTTAATAAAATAGTTGAAAATTTAATTTAAAATATTATTTTTTTTGGAAATGATGTTTCGAATAATAATATGATTTTAGAAAATTTTTATTTTATTTATTTATAAACAGTCCCCTACCTTATACAAAGTGATAAGGGAGTGAAGCAGCTTCACTGAAGCTGTCTTTTCTTTTCAGGCATGGCAGATTATACAATACTACCTATAGTTATTAATTTTATAAGTAATATTATTTATTTTGTTTATATCATATATTTTATATTTTACTATATATATTTGGTTACCATGGGGATTTGTAAAGAAATATTATTTTCCAATACTTTTTTTTCAATTAACAATTCATTACCCGTACTGTAATTTAGCAGAGGTGCGGGGTTCGATTACCCCGCACCTCTTCGATTAGTAAACCAAATGCTTACACACTAAAACACAGAGGCCACTAAATTCTATAGAAAATTAAATTATAGAAGAAATTAAATAGAGCATATATAAAAATATTTAAACTTTTCTAGATTTAATTAAAAAAGAATTAAAGATTTAAAACCGGTTAATATACCAACTAATACAACAGATTTTTCCTTCAATTTGTCTATTTTCTTTTATTAAATGACACTGAAACTTACCTCATACATAATCAAGGTATTCAATTTTTTTTTTTATGAGATATTCCGAAAATGGTCTTACTTAGACCTACTATGTCCTAATTCGTTAAAAGTATGACAAAGTGGTAAATAAAGTGAATGCGGATTAAGCGTTATTTTATTGTCAGTCGTTTAATAGAAGAAAAGAGTTAAAAGATTAATTTAAAGGTTTATTTTGATTATTAAAGTGGTTATAATGTTATAATGTAGGATACTCTATCTAGGTCCTGTAAGCTAGGGCACAAGAAATTATTTATTTGAATTTTCTTTTTTTGAATTCAATAAATAATCGTATAGTTTGATTCAAGTGAAAACTGATTTTCTATACAGAGTTTTAATTAGTATTTTAATTAATGGTTTTCCAATAGACTCAGATATAAGTATATAATTTCTTTGTTCTACAGTATTGGCTTTACAGCTCGTCTTTAACGTTTTCCTCCAGTACAATGTATTTGGGATTGATATCATTTTCGATTTTATCTGGGGTCTTGCTCGACTTGCATTAATTAAGTATTTGGAGTGTATTGTGTCTTATATTCACTAGGAAATTACGGATTCTAATGAAAGTTAATTTCATGATTCAACTATAAAAGCTTGATACAAAAAGTGAATAATTTGAATGTGTTAAAGTCTCACTCTACTCAAAGAAATTTCTTTCAGTTACAATTAATGATTGTCAATGCTTTCCACTGTCGCTGTCAATGCTTTCCACTTTCTCTCGTACTTGAAAAAAAATTATACAACTTAGGTCTCAGAAAATTTCTTATATATACAACCCTATTCTAAATTCCCTCGTACGGCTAAGTTGGAGATAATCTACGAAAAAGTGATTCTAAATTCCGACTTAACGTTACGAAAACTGCAAAAGTTTACGAAAGAAATATTCATTCGTACGATATTCGTACTTCATATTATTTCGTGATCAGTTCACTTTTGTATATATAAACAAAAAGTTTTAAATGAGTTTACATTTTTATTTAATTTTTTAGTTAACTTGGTTTTATAAAAATATTTAAATTTAGCTCTTATCAAAATATTTTTCAAAAATTATTACTACAAAGTTGAAAACAATAATCATCATTTTTACTTAAAATGCTGAATTCAAACGTCAAAGTTGCCATTGCAAATTTAATTTTCTACGAGGGAATTAAGAATCACTAAAAGTTTTTGGTCGTAGCGTAGCCAATTTTTCGTAGAATGTCTGCAAGGGAATTTAGAATAGAGGTGATAGACTCAATTTTCCTTATGTTCCGTTTTTAAATAATTTATTTTTTCTCGAAGTTGTCTAATCCTACTACGATCTACCAAAACCTTGTTCTTCTCAAAACTCAAAGCACCTTCCTCCTTTTACCAAAAAAATCTTATCCTAATTTTTTTAGTGAATATTAGCGTATAACCAAACTAATATAATAAAAATAAAAAAAAATATCCCACATAATGTAATAGATATGCAATAAAATAATTTATTGTCACTTGTTAAATTATCATATATTTAACTGTACATAAAAATTTAGAAAATGGGGTAATAAAAAAATTTATTTCATTTAAATAAATCCCCATATATAAAGATACATAAGTGTATAAATATAATCCCCATCATATATATAACCCTAACTTTTGATTCCAACATTATAACCACTTTAATAATCAAAATAAACCTTTTATAAGTTAATCAATTTTTTAACTCTTTTTTTTTAATATTTTTTTTAGAACTCCCTTGGATTTTCACAACCGTTTCACTAAAATATAAAAAAAACCACCATAAAAAAATTAAATCGAATGTTAAAAAAAAAAACTGACTAATACACTAAATAGAATCTTTGCATGGATCTACAATACATTTATGAACTCTTGAATAACTGAAATAAGAAAAATAAAAAAAAAAAGGATTGACTCTAAATTTTTTTGATGTATATTGAGAGTTAAGTTGATGAATCAATGACAATCTACAATTTTTTTTTTTTATTATTTTCTATTTTTGTGAATCCAATTGATTTTTATATTTCCATTTCTTTTACTATTTTTTTTTGTTTAAAACACTATTGAATTCAAACATATTTTTTTACGGATGATTTACAAAATATAAAAGGGATGAAATTCTGATATACGTTAGGATTCTTATCGTTGTTGCAGTTGCAGTAAGAGTATATCAAATTTATATGATATTTAGAAAGGCGGCATATTGTTGTTTATGTTGTTTTGCGGCCCATTGTGCACTCACTTTCAATACTTTTTATCAATTTATAAGTAATATTATTTATTTTGTTTATATTATATATTTGTATATTTTAAATTATATTTGGTCACCATGGGGATTTGTAAAGAAAAGAAATTGTTTATTTTGGTGTTTATTACCATTTCAGCAGCGCTGCTCTCGATAGCTACTTTTTCTATACCAATACTATTAAATCCTATCGATGGCATAGAGATTATGATATTGGTTTTTTTTACAAAAACAAGGGTCTCGAGTTTAAACTCGGATCAGATCGTATCTTTTAAAAAAATATAATTTATAATTTAAATTATAATAGTACTCGTATCTTACATTTGAAATTGAAAAAAGGGATTACAAAGACTTGGTCAATTCATGTACCATAACATGATTACAGTGACTGTGATTTTATTGATAACCCGAGATATCTTTAACCTGATATATGTCAAACGGAACTAACATAATCTTGATATTTAATATTTTAAGATTTTATGGACCCAATTAGTTAGCAAGTTACTTTGAGATCAATAAAGCTGATCAATAAAAGGCTTAATCTAAGGATGGCTTTTTTTTAAAGGACCTAATCCGTTTTCGAACTTAATGTTATACCAGTTGATTTCGGTTTGGAGTAAAAGAAGTCCTGTGATAGAAAGCTTTTGTTTGAATTAAATTGTTAATTTTTTAAGGTGCTTATCGCGACCAGCAACTGTCAACCACTTGACTATTGAAAAAATTATTCAATTGTGAATAAATGTTAAATTGACGTTTATGACTTTTGTTTCTTTTTTAAGTTAAAAAAAAAAACAAGTTTAAGTTAAAGAAAAGAAAAATTATTAATAACAAATTTTTTTTAAATACTTACATTTTATAGAAAAAATAAACAAACTGATTATATTTTTACTGATATGTATTATTACCAGGAATCTTTACACTGCAAAATAAAACTATCTAACTACTTTTTCTATTAACATTTTAATTTCAGTTTTAAATACGGGAGATCCCCAATTTAAAACTGAAAATAGTATTATTGTAATAGAGTTGGGTTGTTCAATTAAAAATAGAGCAAGATGTAAAAAACATAAAACAAACCTATTTAAAAATATAATAATATAAGAAACAAAAGTCATAAACGTCAACGCTTTTTAATCGAAATATTTATGTTTTTTTTTAATAAAAACAAGTATAAATAAGTATTTTGTACTAAAAAAAACACAAAAATAGACATATTTTATTTTGAAAACACATTTCTCAACTGCTAAAAAATATTGACCTAGCTGAAACACTTACAAATTTTCCATTAGCAAAAACTATCAAAAATATTGTTTAAAAAAATTTTCCCCATACCAATTTTTAGTTGCCAATTGACGCAGTTCACAATATGTCAATTATTGATTGATAATTGCTAGTAACGATACCAAATTAAAAAATTAATTGATGGCTATCAATTTTCAATTGACAATTGATGTTCCCAATTAGACCCTAAGTCTTACCCATGTAACAATTCATTCAATTACTTCTGGTTGTTTTTATAAAACCGTATTACTATAGCTTATGTTGGGTTGTCCCATTCTTCCTATACGGCTTCTCAACTTATTATCTGATTAGACAGACAACTGTTCACATAAAATAACTTTTAAATAAAAAAATATTTTGGGGATATTTTTATAATAAAATAAACTTAAAAAAACAAAAATTGTAAAATCATTCCTATCAATTTCTACAAAAAATTTAACCATAAAAAAAAAATAAAAAAAAATTATCAAGTACTTTTGAAGAGTTAAAGAACTTTGCAATTGTTTCCAGGTTTCTTTTCAAATTTCAGAATGATTCTTTTAAGTGCCATAAAAAAAAAAAAAAAAAAACAAAATAAACAAACAAAAATTCTTATCACGTTTCATTCAACCCTTAAAACAGGACCTGTATGTACACCATATATGTTAAAACATATGTAAACTTATGTTAAGTTATGTGCATATATCTATTTAAATACAAGTATATATAGAAAAAAAGGGGTTGATATAAATAATGATTGGTTCACTTTCTTATTGAAACTAAACATACATATGTAATATGTATGTATGTAATGTATGTACGGTTATAATATCAGATATACCGCAATGAACTTAAAAAATTTTTTTGTCAGCTATTTTCTTAAGAAAAATGCAATAGAATTTATTTTTTGGAGGAGGGGGAAGATTTCAACATTTGTAAAAGTTTTTTTCATACTTTTGACTTTTAATTGAAATTCTTATAAAATTTTTCTTAAGATATGGAATAAAATTTTGGTATATAAAATAAAATTTAATTCAATTAAATTGGAAATCAAATTATTGAAAAACAATGTTAGTATATTAATAAAAAGGAAATGTAATATTTTACTTTTATATATATATATAGAGTTTTATAGATATTATCTTGGACTTGGACATTATGATACTTGGTCAATTGAACTTAAGGGTGCATAACTTTTTCTATGTTCTTATCGACGCTCTTATCACTTATTGCAGCTTAAACATAAACGCACCCTTAGTTAATTGTGCTGCCTCTTAAACAATTCCAACGTAACACCAGAGGAACTAAATAATTATTAATTATACAATTTAAAAATGCCAAGATGATTCCAAACTGGGTAATGAAAGCTCATTTTATTATTGAGACTGCTAAGGAATTTGCATCCATCTAATGTCTTATCTTCGGTCAATAATATTCCATTCTACAATTTGCAGAAAATTTAAAACAAAAGTTTTTAGATTAATTTCTAAACAACCCCCAAACTCCCAAATAATATCCTATGTACCTTTCCCTTTCCAACTAAACCAATGTACATTAACAAAGGAACCCAAATTCCTATATATATAGTGTTTAGTTAGAGTATATAAGAAAAAAATTAGATTTAATTACTTATTATTAGCCGAAGGCCTCAGATGCCAGAGCAAGTAATTATATGTATAGTAAGTAATTAATTTTAGTTATTATATAAGTTAATAAATAAATAAATAAATAAATAAATAATTACTTATTATGATTATTCATCGTTTTGTTTTAATTTTTTATCGGATCTCGGAACTGATTTAAGGTTGTCAAAAAAAAGATCATCAAATAACAATTTACGATATTCAAATCTTGAAACATATTACAAAACCAAGAAAATTAGGTGTCGCAGAAAGTATTGAAATTTACAAATATTAACTTAAAATTTGAAATAGAGGTCAAGGGACTGGTTATTCTGATTTATCAAAGATCATCAAATAACAATTTACGATATTCAAATCTTGAAACATATTACAAAACCAAGAAAATTAGGTGTCGCAGAAAGTATTGAAATTTACAAATATTAACTTAAAATTTGAAATAGAGGTCAAGGGACTGGTTATTCTGATTTATTTAAATTTTATTATTCTTCCTCTGTAATTTTCCTTACCTACTGTAATTTTTTTTATTTTAATCAATTATTAATTTTATAATTTGGCATAGATTTTGTTAATCGAGTATAGAACTAAGAAGTCTGCATATCGTAGACGAAATACTGGTATTTGTAAAAATAAATAATTTTAGTGAAATTGAAAGAAAACTGCTCGAAAAAGGTTGCTCAGACAATCCAATTGATCCCTTCTGTATATCTTTTTTATTTAAGAGTGAACTCCAGACACAATTCGTAAGTTTAGTGAAAATCTCTTAGATCTTACAAACTATCAACAAATTAAACGTCAAATTGAATTAAATAATTATAAAAATGCATGAATGTCTTACAAAATATCAATTAGAAATAATTGGAAGCATTAAGGAGTTGAAATGATTTATTGATAGTCATTTAATTGTTGTCCTTCCTAAAAAAATATACGGCATTGGAATACCTACATATTATTTAAACTCCTTCCTCGAATTTCGAGGTACAGGTAGATACTAGTTAACAATTAGTAACTCAGCTTGAATCTGATAATCTATAATCTTATCTTATGGAGAAGATGTACCATTTCCAAAAACATTTTATTTTTAATTGATAACACTTTAGTAACACGGTAATAATAATCTTACCGTTTAAGTTCAATAGTCCTCAGTCCAATAGTCAATAGCCCTATTGCTCAACCTCAAAAAATGTAAAAGGTAAGAAATATCAATATGACCATAAGTTATAATAAAAATAAAATTAAAAATCTTTGATATTTCAGAAATAATTTAAATTTATACCTTCATATTAAAAATAAAATATAGATTTTACATTTTAAAAAATATTCCATAATTTATATATTATTAAATATATACCGAAATAAAATTTTATAGTATAATCGAATACAATATACATATTTATAAAAATAATTATATATAATCATTATCATCATGGTCTTCATCATTATCGTCTTCATCATCATCGTCATCATCATCATAATCATTATCATCGCAATTACATCAGAACACTTAAATCTTATACATATTTAAATTTAATGATGCAAACAAAATGATGCATGGATTTTGGGTCTTTAACTCTAAACGATCATTTTGGTTGAGGAAATGATATGGACACATACATACATACATTATATACTGGACTAAATTTAAATTTTTAAGTTTAAAATAATACTGGTAAATTCTTCTTTAATAAATAGTTTTATTAAAAACTATATTTTAAACTCAATTTAAAAATTTATTAATTGAATTGCTTTTAAAATATATGTATTGTAGATTTAAATAAAACTTATTTTTACATTGTAGGGTTTATTTTTCTTATTTTCATTCTCTTGGTAAAAAAAAATAAACCATTTTTCTATTAAAGAAAAACTTCATTAAAAAATTTTTTGAATGGGGAGCAGCATGACTTTATACTTATTTAAAAACAAAAAAATATTTTATTGTTAAATATACAAAAAAAAATTGGCAAATTATATGAAAAAATAAATAAATTTTAATTTCTTTTGTAACAATTTTTATAGCCGATGTTAAAAGTGGATTTTATCTCAATTTTTTGACGAACTTCTTTATGGATGAAGATGTTTTTAACAGAAGGAAAATAACTTTTAAAAGATAATTAACTTTTTTTTTTGTTTTGGTTAAAACATATAAACGGTAATTAATAGGTTTGTTTTAATATTAATTAATTAAAAGGTATAATTTTTATAAATTTAAATTTAGAATAAAATATGATTTAAAAAAAAAGGATCATAAGGACTTAATAAATAAAAGGATAAAAAGGATCAAAGAACAATTTAAGATTTTTTTTGATCCAATCCTTATCTAATAGAATAATCAAAAAATTAAATAAATACGGCTAAGAGTTCATATATTGTATAAGTTTACTGATATGCTTAGATATTTAAATATTCTGTTAACATTAGTTTATAATTTAATTTGTTCAATTAAAAAAATATATTTTTCTAATTTTAATATCTTTTAACTTTTAATTAATTGGTTTCCAATATTTAAAACAATATTTAAGATAAAATACAAGTTCTTATTTATATTTATTAATTAATATAATACTTTTTCATTTTTTTGAATCAGCTTATTTATAGCATTTTTCGACATTACGACATTACATTTAAAAATTTTACATTTTTTTAATTATTCCAATTTCAGAACGTAAAATAAAAAAGAATTATATTCAACTCAGAATTACACACGATTTTGCATCATAAAACATTTTATTTAAAATTTAAAGAGAAAATTAAAACAATGTTTATTAATATTTTTTTTGATTATTCTGCTGGATAATAAATAAAACAATTTGATTAAAATTATAAATACTTATTATATAAAAAAATATTTTTTATTTTAAAAAGATTCCAAATTAATTTAAGTTAATGTTACATTTTTATAGAAAGTTTGTGCTATTATTATCTTTCTATTTTTCTTTTTAAAATTGAATTTGTCTTTTTTTTTTATAGTTTAAGTTGAAAACAATGGAATGAACAAATTATAATAAGTTACAAAATACTTTATAGAATATAGAAATATAAGGAAAATAAATCAATTTTTAAAATATAAATTTTAAGTGTTTGTTTTACATATTTTATTTACTATTATTTAAAAAATTATAACCTTAACTTTAAAGGGATTTCCTAAAATTTATTATTCTTAAGTTTTTCTTTCAAAAAACGAAAAAAAATGGGGTTTGGTGGGGAACAGAATAGAATCTTTGTAAATTTTTTATTTATAAAGAAATTTTTCTAAAATAAGAGCCTTTCAAATTTGAATAAACAACAAGTTGCTCAACAACAAATCAAATATCTGTTATTTAGATTTCATTAAATCCAAATGTATGAAATAAAAATTCGCCTAAGTTAAAAATTTTTATCCCTAAAAGTATGCATTTACCCAGAACTGAACAATATTTTTAATTCTAAAGGAAATTTTTTTTAGTAAAAAAAACATCAATAAAAATTCAATAAATGGTAAGTAAAGAAATTTTTAATATTTTTTTTTTAATTTTCATTTATTTCTATTCTTTTTGAACAATTATTACAATCATATTTTTTTTTAAAATTATATCAATTGATAAAATATAATAATAATTGATTAAAATAAAATTTAAGTTTTTTAATAATTAATAAAAAAAGTAGTTTTTTTTTTTGCCAATTTTTATTACTAACTTAATAAAATACTACATTCGGAATAACAATTTTTTTGTGTAAGTATACATATTTATATTTTCGTTCATCTTTTTATATTCAATTTATTTTGTTAAAAAAAAAATTAGAAATTAAGAAAAATTAATTATAAATATGCAGTGATGTAATTATTAAATAAAACACACCGTATAACATCCATATAATATATAATATTCAATGTATGAAACAATTACTTAAACTTATGTATTTGTTCCCAAATAACTTAGAAAAAAAAAACTACAAACTCTAGGAAACAAAAATCTTAATTTCATTTCGATGTCAAATTGAAATTTATATAACAATTTCATTAAAGTTCAGCAATAATTCATGCTTATAATATTAATTTTAAAACTATGTTCAGTTACATTAATGGATCTAAACATGTACATCGAGTCAGTAACTTTGTTATCTTAAATTAGTTTCTAATTTATATTAAAATTAAAGCAAAACATGGGTGATCTTAGATGTGAGACATTTATCTTTGGTAAACTAAACATAAAAATAAATTGCTTTTTAAATCGAGTTTTCGTAAATTTTATATTCGTGTTTTTATATTAAAACAATTAACAACTAATACAGATAAAACAGGTATATAGTTTTATGAAATTTTATTTGCTTTTTGTCATACAATTCTAAAGTAGTTTTCTAATTTGTTTAATTTTTTAAAGGACCTTCTTTTAAATTAATTAAGATTTTTGTTTCAAGTTATTTTTTAATATTCAAATTTGAATAATTATGATATTTTTTTTAAATAACAACATATATTTAGTGTAATTAATTGTTAACAAATTATTGTAACTGATATAAATTTGATATTAAATTGTTAAAAAATTAATAATCACAAAAAAGCAAAATAATAAAATATTTTAGTTAAAGAAAAAAATGAACTCAATATTTTAAAAATAATTTTTCAAATAAATTTTTAAAATATCAATTAGTTTTAGTTAAAAAATTTACATCATAACAATAAAATTAAGAAATGCATTTCTTATAGTTAATTTTTCTTTTAGATAAAGAAAAAATATTTTTAATAAAATTATAAAAAATTAAGTCAATTTTCTTATATAAATAAACAAAAAAAAAACCAAAAAAAAAAAAAATTTTTAATATCTTTATGTAAATACTGTTATTATTCTTTAAATTGAAAATAGTTTTAAACTTAATGAATAGTTTAAGTTAAATTCAACTTTTAAAAATAGTTCAGTTTTCTTTAAAAAATGCTCAACATTTTCTATAATTTATAGTTTAAATATATCATTGTGTTTATATAAATAGATATGAACAGTGCTAATAGTGATATTAAAGAACACTATAATAATAATTTCAGTACTTACATAAATTTAGATAATTAAAAAAAAATCTGTCTTAAAGACTATAAAGTTTTACTGTATAAATTCTTTAAAAAATTAAAATAGTAAACAAATCAGTATTTGTAAGTAACACTGCTTTAATTTTATTTGGCAATTGGCCCATTTTGTATTTTAAAGGAATTTTAGTTTCGAGCTCATTTTAAGGCAAGTAGAAATATCGAATTTATATATGTAAATTAAAATTTTTCACAATACTATAATATTTTGGCCTGTAATTGTAACAATTCTTTTGTATTTTCTATTATGATCAAGTGCATATTTGTATGTTCGTCGGTTTTTTCTTTTCAGTAAAATATAAATATTTAATTAATATTTATATCGGTGGAAATTTAAATTATATTATCTTCATCAAGATAATCTTTATTTATTCAGTATTTTCTTATTTGTATTTAATGCTATTTGTATTGTTTCTTTTAATTTTAATAGAATTTTTATATGAAAAACTTTTACTTTATTTTAGAATTTCAAAATAAGTGATGTAATCATTTTACTTTATAATCTGGCTGTTGCATCCCTCTACTACAGTTTCTTTCAATTATATATGGATCACCGCAAGATAACAGATTGTTACTATAAGTTGCCATTGTATAGTTTGAATTTGAAACGGCTGATGTAGATGTAGAAAATGAATTAAAATATGTTGACTGTTAGAAAAGACGTTTCTCATAGCTGAATAATCCATGAACATTGCCTTCAATTTGTGCTGAATGTGTGCGTTTCATAAATCTAAGCTCACCAGAATAAATCATTTCTAATAAATGTTTTAGTGATCTAGCACCAATATCTTGGCAACTGTGCTGTAAACCGCATTCTAAATATGGTAAAAAACGTAATACAGATCCTTTGTCAGCAATACTTCCACTAACACCCTGTGCTATTTTTAATTTATCCATTTCAGTATGATAATAACGACTCATAGCAGAACCTTTAGCATCTTTACGTTCCATTGCTTCTAAACTACCCATTCCACGATATTTTTTTAAACGAACACCTTCCGAAAAGAAATATTCTCCTGGAGCTTCAGATGTTCCAGCTAAAAGTGAACCCATCATAACGGCTGCAGCGCCTAATGCTAATGCTTTCATGATATGCCCTATCGATTGTATACCACCATCAGCAATAACTGGTACACCAAATTTTTTTGAATATGTTGCAACTTGATATACAGCTGTTGCTTGCGGACATCCGCATGCCATTACTTCCTGTGTAATGCAAATTGAACCACTGCCCATACCTACACGTAAACCATCTACGCCTGCTTCAATTAAATTTTTAGCTTGAGCTCTTGTCACAACTAAAAACAAAAAGAAAATATGTATAATTTTTAGATTAGAATTACAGAAAAATAAAATAAGGAATAAAATGTATGAACAATTTTTTATCTTGATAAAATTGGTATATGCACATGAAATACTAAAAGTTTTAGCTGTTGAAAATTAATATCAAAACTGGATAAAGTATTAAGAATTAATGATATATTTACAATCATAAATTTGCATAAGAATCTTTAAAATACATAGTTAAAAAATAAAAAAAAATTTATCCAAAACGCCACTTCTGAATTTGAATAGTGTAACATAAAAATCCAAGTAGTTTGAAAAAAACAGAAATGCTAGTGAAAATCACTAAGAAACATAAAAAATTATTTATTAGATGAATAGTTTAAGTTAAAATAAGAAAAACAAAATAATTATACTTTAAAATACTTTAAAATTGAATGATTGTAAGCATTGAGATTTTATAATTGAAAAATAAATTTTAATTAAAAGTTTAAATTAAAATTTTATTATGCAAAACAAATAAATTTTTTATGTGTTTACCCTTTTCATCACTTTGCAGTAAAATAACTATACATATATCTAAAACTCTTTCAATTATTGTTGGAAAAAAAATACTTAAACATTAATAATTCATATTTTAAATAGGTATTCTTTTCTAACGATTTTTAATTCTTTAAAATATTAAAAAGCTTTTATAAGTTATGATTATTTCTAAGTTGATCATACAATTCATGTATTCTATTTCATACCTAATTTTCTTTTCTATAATTATATGCAATGTATTAAGTATGTAAAAGGTTCGCAATTTAAGAAAATTTCAAAAAAAATTGAAGAAAACTTAAAATTGTTATTTTTATTCTTAATTGCTTTATTGTTTTAATGTTAAATCAAATACGTTTTAAGTAGATACTACGCAATAAGTAAAAAAAACTAATATTATAAAATTTGAAATACGTAAACTTTTAGGTAGTGAATTTGATGTATAAATTAGTTCGGTTATAATAAGACAGACTTGATTACATACGAGTCTAACTTTAAATTTAATTTAGAATAATTGAACTCTCAAATGTCAATAATAAATTTATTAAATTAAGGAATTTTTTCTCAATAACGGTATAATGTTATGCATTTGTATTGTTAAATGTATATAATAACACACATGATTGCAATTGACTAACGTTATTTGATGGATATACTTTATATATCAATTACTGATTCATTCGATTTTTTCTATTCTAATTTTAAAGGCTTTTGAATTATTATAATTTCAGTTTATTGTTCTTCGAATAGTGTTTAACTATTTAAATCAACTAATAAATCAAGAAAACTGACAATAGACTACAAAATATGTACATATAAAAATGATTTATTAGTCCTCTACAAGGACTTTTGTGGTAAACCATTTACAAGGAAATCTAATCTATATTGAGTTCTACTTTTTATATAAATAATTTTCATATGAATGGAAAGAAAGATATATTTATTGGTTCTCTTTAATGCAAAAAATTGTAGATCAATATTTTTATAGGAATAAACAAATTGATATTCTTTAAACAGTAATTAATTTTGCTCAAGGTTATTATCAAATGGTCAAAATTGCACGCCTATTTTGAAACACGTAAAGTGCGCAATAATTAATTTTATATAGATTTTGCATAAGATAAATACAGGTACTTGGTAAAGGTATCTTTATATAATTAATAATTAATTACATTTAGTGAAAATATTGCGTGATGAAACAAATAAAAATATTTTTTTATGAATGAATAATAAAAATATTATAACGATCTAAAGATTAAATTTACTTAATTGTTTTAAAAAAAACTAATTTACATCTATTTCTAATACCTTATTCTCATTTTACTTACCATTTCCTCCAATAACTTGTAATTCTGGATATGTTGTTTTAATAAATTTAATCATATCAATTTGATATATTGAATTACCCTGCGAAGAATCTAAAACAATAACATCAACACCATTAGCAACCAATAATTTTAATCTTTCTTTATCTTCTGGTCTAGTGCCAATTGCAGCTCCAACTAACAATTGTTTATTACTGTCTTTTGATGCATTTGGATAACTTCTTGCTTTCTTTAAATCAGTACGTGCAATTAATGCTACTAAATCTCCATTTTCATTAACAATTGGTAATTTTCCTTTTTTACTTTTTTCTAATATATGATTTGCTTCTTGTAATGTTAAACCTTTTCTTGCCGTTACCATATCTTCAACTTTTGTCATTATATCACCTAATTTACAATCAAGTTGTCCCTCACGAAAATCAATATCGCGTGATGTTACAATTCCTAATAATCTGCCACCAATTTTTCCATTACATGTAATTGGATATCCAGTAAAACCATTTTTACGTTTTGCTTCTAATACATCTTCAACAGTGTGTTCAGGTGCCATAACTAATGGGTCACGAATAAAACCATGCTTATATTTTTTAACTTTATGAACTTCATTTGCTTGATATTCTGGTGTACAATTACTATGTATAATACCAATGCCACCACAAAGCTAGAAAAAAAAACACAAAAATTAAGTTTATATATAAATTCTATGTATATATTATATATACAACAATATACGTATATTAATTAAAGAAATATTGAATATCTAAATATTTTTTTACGACAAACAACATACATTTTTATATAGATTATAGATATTTGTTTTGTATCTTTAATTTGCAAATTTTAAAGAAATATCTAAGTAATTATATATACATATATAGATAGATATAAATATATACTTAAATAATTAAATAATATGATTATATGAATATACTTGAAAATAAATAAAGATATCTGTTTACACCAATATAACTTTTTAAGAGTACATTTATATTTGAAAATGTATATACCATTGACGCAATTTTATATTTTTCAAATAAAGATATATAAAATTAATATACGTTACATACTATGTTTTAAATTAATTACAATATGTATATGTACTTACAGCCATTGCAATAGCCATATCAGATTCTGTAACTGTGTCCATAGGTGAAGAAACTAAAGGTGCTCTAAGTGTAATTTTTTTTGTTAAAGGAGATGATAAATCAACCTCTTCTGCTGTAAAATTAATGTATCCAGGTAATATAAGAAAATCACTAGAAATCAAGAATAACACATTAAAAACTTTAACCAGTTTAATTCAATATTTTAACTTACTTATAAGTCAAACCATCACTCATTGCAAATAATTCATCTCTTGATAAACCATCTTTAAGATCTGTGTCATTATGGTTAACAATAGTATCACCATTTCTCGGATTCATAATGGAATTTAATTTTTTTTTTCCTTAAAAATCAACTTAACTTGACAAAAATAATTTTTGTAATGTATGAAAAGTAACTTGTTTATTCGCTTTATATATCGAAATTTCCACTTCTGTAATAAACTCTATTAACTAATAGGGCTTCAATTAAAATGACCAATTTAACACGAATATAACCTACTTCAACCAACGGTATGTTTTTCTGATACAAAGGCAAGTTAAGTTATAAAGTTGATTTCTATCTTCTGTACTCTTTTCTATCTAAAATTCTCACAATAAAATTTAGTTGACGTTTTTATTTTTATGTCAAATGCACGTGTATACAAAATTTTATAGCATGGAATTTCAAAATAATATCGATAGGTGGGCGTTTTAGTTCCACCCAATAGATAATTTATTTTTTACCAAAACTTTTTAAAGACAAAATAGACAGTTGTGTTATATATGTAATGTATAAACTCTTATTTAGTTATAACTGGTTATAATTAAAAGTATCATTCTTTCCTAGCGACAAATATGTGAAACTCACAATTTTACTTTAAACAGTGCAGACAACAGAATTGAATTATAGGAAATGTGGACTGCGTTGATGATGATTGATGAATGATGATTTTGATGGTTTGGTTTTGGTTTCTTGGCAAAAAGAAACGCTTGGCTCGTTCATTCAGTTTTTGATTTTTACCCAGACAACTGCTAAATAAATGTAAGTTTTTTTTTTAATTGAATATTTAAAATTAAATAAATAATGAAAATAATTTAAAAATATATTCCGAAGATTTCATGATACGCTAAAGCTTTTTGTTATTAATATAATGCAATATAATTAAAATGTTTTTTAGTAAATGTCATAAAAAAAAAAAAAAAAAAATGGCTTCGCACCACGTGTCATAAAATAAAAAATATATTTTTAAATTATTTTAAATTTAAATGATGAGAAACCATAATATTCCTTTTGCGGTTTCCACCAGAAAAGTTTTATAAACTTTAAAGATGGCCTAGGACGACTGATTTTAAAAAACATAATAAAAACTTAATGTTTAATACATATAACCTTCTAACAATGAAATAATTACATTTTCAGAATGGCGGACGCAGCTCCAGCCCGTGGTGGTTTCCGAGGTGGTTTTGGTGGACGTGGTCGTGGTGGCCGTGGAAGAGGTCGTGGACGTGGTAGAGGACGTGGCCGTGGTGGTAAAGAAGATTCCAAAGAATGGAACCCAGTTACAAAATTGGGTCGTTTAGTTCGTGATGGAAAAATTCGTAGCTTGGAAGAAATTTACTTATATTCTTTACCAATCAAAGAGTTTGAAATCATTGATTTCTTCTTGGGTGCCTCATTAAAAGATGAAGTATTAAAAATTATGCCAGTACAAAAACAAACACGTGCTGGTCAACGTACAAGATTTAAGGCATTCGTTGCTATTGGCGATAACAATGGTCACATTGGTTTAGGTGTAAAATGTAGCAAAGAAGTAGCAACTGCTATTCGTGGAGCTATCATTTTAGCCAAATTATCTGTTGTACCAGTACGTCGTGGTTATTGGGGTAACAAAATTGGTAAACCACATACAGTACCATGCAAGGTAAATATTATTGTCTTTAAATTTAATATTGTTAGTTGAAATGATGAGTCATTATTTATTCTTTTGCGGTTTCCACCAGAATTTCGATAGTGATGGTTAAAAGTGTCTGATTAAAAACGTTATAACAAATATTAAATTTTGTTTTGCAGTTTTGTTAATATTGTTTTTTCTCTTTTCAGGTTACAGGCAAATGTGGATCAGTATCTGTGCGTTTAATTCCAGCTCCTCGTGGTACTGGTATTGTATCTGCTCCAGTACCAAAGAAACTCTTAACTATGGCTGGTATTGAAGATTGTTATACATCTGCACGTGGTTCAACCGGTACCTTAGGTAATTTCGCAAAAGCTACATATGCTGCAATTGCCAAGACCTACGCTTATCTAACACCAGATTTGTGGAAAGATAATCCACTTGGACGTACACCATACCAAGAATATGCGGACTTCTTATCTCAAACACATAAACCAGGTGGTGTAAGACCAGTTGAAGCTTAAGAATTTAACAAATGACTAAAAACTTAATTCTATGAAAAATAAAAAATAAATTAAGTTAAAACAAAATTTGGGTTTTGTATAAATTTCAGAGAACTTTCATAAAATGGTTGTGGGTGAAATTCTTTTTAAATGGAAGGGGCCAATTAATTTGTTCATGTTTTTATTTGCAAATACATAAGAATGGTGTGCATTTCCCAAATAAAATATTGTGTTTTTAAATATATAAAGTACATATTTTATTAAAATAAATTAAACAAAAAGGCTAACAAAACAAAAAATGTATTACAAATAGTTAAAATAATTATTATAAAAACAGGAAATTCCAATTTTTTTTTCAATATTTTAAATATTTCCCAAGTAAAATTTTCAACTGGATATGGATCAGTATTTGTTCCTATTGTTATTTTCACTGGAACATTTTGTAAACATTTTTTTCCTGAAATTTGACTACATTCTGATTTTAAATCGTCATCCTCCAATTCGCCAAAAAAATTATCAGAAAATTCATTATCACTAACCATTTCAACAATATGGTTGTTTGGATTAAATAAATTTAAAACTTCAGATATTTCTATTACTGTAATATAAATCGATATGCGATCTTTATTATTATAAAACCAATAAGTTATTTTAATATCTTCATTGCTGCATACTTGTTGCTTAAAATAATCAACAAATTTTAAAACATTTTTTTTATCAAATTTACGTGCATTATATTCTACTAAATAAAACGATTGAGCTTCATTAAATGTGTTTTCAAAAAAGCGGTATGAAATACCTTCTGCTGAAATCTCCTTTAATTTTAAAATGATGCTGCTGATATATATACTAGAAAAATTGAAATTTGTTTCAATTGCATATTTCGAACCATTTTGATGTAAAACAGATTTTTTTTCTATTGCTGTTTCATTAGAAACGTCTGTTTTTGAATAGTTTTTTATTTCATCAATATTTTGAATATTCTCAGATTCTATGTAATTCAATTTTTCATTAATAATAATTGAACTTTTTATATTATTTTCTATTAAAAGCGGCTCGGTCACATTGTTTTCTTTAGATTCTTTCCATAGCAAAAATCTTTCAAATGATCTTTTCTTTTTTGAACTCATTAAATAAAAGTTTTCGCATATTTCCATTATAATAATGTAAATTGATAAACGATCTTTATTATTATAGAACCAATTAGTTACCTTAATATTTTCATCGCATATTTCCATTTTAAAATCCTTAATAAATTCTAATATTTTTTTTTTTAGAATATTTTGTGTTTTATACTCTACCAAATAGCAAAATGATTGAGCTTCATAAAAGGTACTCTCTAAATTTCGATATGAAAAATCTTTTGTTGAAAGTTTTTTAAAATTTAATTGTAAATTAGCTATATCCATTTTTGTAAAATATTAATTTTAATGCAAAACTTTTGTTTTCTGAATTTCGACTAACATAAAATTTAAATTTTTAAAACAAACTGTATTGTAACAAACAACAGCGCGAAATTCGAAAGATATTTAAAGCAAATGTAACTTGACTGATTAAAACCGGGAAATTAAAACAAAATGTTAGTATAACATTACATTAATAGATGTAGGTACTATCGAATATAAAATTAAATTTTTATAATTATATGGTAACATTGTTTATGAAGTAATCATTTATCAAGTGTTGATTTTTTGACGTTTGCAAAAAAAATATGACATTTCATTGCGTCAATCGTTAGTTAAAAGAAGAAGAAAAAAAATTTTTTGGTGTGATTTGTGCGAAATCGGTAATTTGCATAATTAAATAGAAATTAAAATAAAAAATTGACTGAATTGATTTTAGTTTAATTTAAATAAAATTAAAATTTAAAAATTTTAAAAACAAAATAAGGGATTTACTCCGTACTCGTTGTGAATTTTTTTTAACTTGAAGTGGTACGTAAGAAATTAACACCTACTAGAGGTGCAGCTACACCGTATATCATACATAGATATTTGCATGCCAATTTTTTCTTTTAAAATATGTACTTCTACTAGTACTTAGTATTAAAATACTTATCTTAATAGTGTTGTGTTGTTGTTGTTTTTTTTTTTATATGAACTTGTTTTTATAAAAATTGAAAAGAAGCACTTTAAAAAGAAAAAAATTGAGATAACAAAAAAAATGTTGTGAAATTTGAAATTGCTATATAGGATCAATTAGGATAATTACATTAAAAAGGAAAAAAAGAATAAAAATTTTTAAATTTTTAATTGTGTTTCTCTGTACTCATATATTTCTATTATAACTAATTAAATTATTTCGAATTCTTATTAGTGCTATAGTTAAAAAAGAAGGATGCATTCAATAGGATATTCTTATAAGTTATTTTATTCCCGATGCTTATTATATTCATATATATATTCTTAATTAGTGGAAGAAAATGAAACATTTATTTTGTTTTTATTTTAGGCTTTAGTTGTTAAATTTTGTATTAACAAAACTGTAATTGCAAAAGGATTATTGAAGTTGAAAAAGAATAATTTATCATAAAAATTTACTTATTGTTTCTAATATTGTTCTTATAGGAAACTAAAATGTCATTTTATGTCATTTTTTATTGTTGTGCTTGTCAAATGCGACAGAAGGAGTCAATTTTCTAAAATATCCTCAACAGCAACGTTTTATATTTTTTAATAAAAGAATTTGAAACGTGCTCTTTTATTATTTATTTCAGAAGTTCGGCTAAAACTTTAGGTTATTGTTTATATTATGAATTGAAAAACCAAATAAAAATCTTTAAAATTTTTGATTATAAAAAAATTATAATTTAAATTTCAGTAGAAATAGAATTAATAACAGGTATCATCTCAATCATCTCTAAATATGCCTTCTAAAGTAAAAAAAAATTGTTTTACTATTAGTTAATAGTTTGATTGTTTTGTTTTTTTTTTAAGTATTATATTTTAATTTTTTATAAATAAAATATATTTATTAAACTAAAGAAAATTAATTTATTTCAGGACAAGAGGGCAGCTTGAGCCAAGGAAATATAAGTTTTTAGTGTCAAATATACTAGGATGAAATATTAAATTTCATAATTATTAAATACAACATTTCAAAAAGGAAAACATTCAATTAAAAGTGAATTATATTAATACATAAATAAGTGCTACATAATCTCAATAATTCAAAATATAAAAAATTTTTATTTAAATTCAAATTATAATTATTAAAAACATGACCGATAAAACAGAGTTACGTATGAATTTAACGGCAATTAAAAGGATAGATCCTTATGCTAAAGATATATTAGATTCTTCAGCTCATGTTGCATTTTATACATTTAATTCAGAAGAAAATGAATGGGAAAAAACTGATGTAGAAGGAGCATTATTTATATATAGCAGAAATGCTGAACCATTTCATAGCATATTTATAAATAATCGTATTAATACGAATTCTTTTGTTGAACCAATAACAGGCTATTTAGAATTACAATCACAACCACCGTTTTTATTGTATCGTAATGAACGTTCAAGAATTCGTGGTTTTTGGTTTTATAATAGTTCTGAATGTGATCGAATAGGCGAAATTGTAAGACGTTTAATTACTGAATGTGGTATAAAAAAAGATTGTAATAATATACAAAAGAATTTAGATGTAATAATACCAGGTAACAATCAAATAAATATATTTACAATGTTAAGCAAAGCTCAAGAAGAATTTAATAATTCTGCTAATCCTCTTCATCCTATTGCTATACCATCTGTTCCAAATAATACAGGACTCGGTAATATAATTATGCCAACTGTACAAAATTTGGAAAGTCGAACTTTATTTTCAAGTATTCAACAAAATAATAATAAAGTACATCCAGATTTAACATCACAAAGTGTCATGAATTTTTTTGCTAATGCAAAACCAGCTGTTACATCTGAAGCACCACCATTATTTCAAAGATTAATTTCTAGCCCAGTCCCAGTAGAACAAATTGAAAAACAGCAAAGGGCATCAACACCACATGAAGGTAATAGGATTCCATCACCAATAACATCAACAGGTCCAGTAACATCAATTAAAAATTCTGGTATTGAAATAAATTCACCAAAAATAAGAAACAATAAAGATATAATTTCGCCGTTGGTTGCTTTAAATATACATGAAAACGATAAAGGACCAACAGGAGCAAAAACGGCAACTGATCTGGATTTACAGCAAAAATTAATACAAAAATTGGCAAACACTTATACTATCAATTATCCTCCACCACCACCACCAGGTATTATCAATCATCAAAACAGCAACAATTCCGGTGGTGGTGGTGGTAATAAACCTGAATTAATGCCACCAACAATGTTTCTATCATCATCAGCTAGTGAACCGCCACTAATACCACAAACAGCTACTACAATGAATAATTTAAATAGAATAATAACTGGTTTAAATAACATACAGCCAACTTCTACATCTTCTGGTACTCCTATTGGAAGGCCAGAACCATTAACACAAATGCAATTGCAACAAGCAATGCATTATTTACTACAAAATGATCCAGAGTTTATTAGAAAATTACATGAAGCATACTTAAAATTTTTTAATGAAAAGGTATCAGTTTAAGGGATAAAAAAAAACAAATTATATATATATATATTAACAGATCATGTGTAAAAGTAGATTGAAGCAAAGAAAAAAAAATTTAATTAAAAAAAAAAAAAATGATAAGATTACTATGTTTTTTATTAAGTAATTAATGTTAAAAAGAGAATTTTTTTGCACTAATTATTAGTGAAGAAAATTTGTTGAATTTTAAATGAAATATTTTTAGAATTTTGGCAAGCATTAATTTGCTCTGATGCTTACTTTTTTTGTAAATAGGTTAAAAACAAATTTTTAATTTTTTTTTTTTTTTTTTGGTGAAAAATACAAAACTATTTTATAAAACATAAATAAAAAAAAAAGCAAAAATAAGTATTGAGATTTATTGAAACTGAAATTTTTTTTTATTTTAGTTGTATAAAAGTTAAATACTTTTTAATTCAAATATTAACTGGGAAATCCTTAAATTACAGAAATTAGTGCATACAACGTACATACATATGAGTACCTACCAGATACAATTTTATATAATTTTTATCTTTATTCAAATACCGAAAGAAATATTTGAATTTTGAATTGCATACAAAATTTTTCAAAAAAAATTTCCAAATTCTAATAGCTTGAAAATTCCTTATAACTTGAATTTTATTTTAAAATACGAAATGTAAACAAAAACAAAACTTAATTTAAATAACCTTAAAATACCGTTTCTGATAGTTCTGACATCTAGTGGTTATATACTTAATTGACAACAAAGTTTTCAAATCGGAGAAAAATTGATAAAAAAAAATTGTTTGTGTCAACTGTCAAACATAATCATTCATATTTCATATTAGAATTTTTTTTTTAAATACCTATATTTAAAACAAAATAAACGTTATAAGAAATATATTCATAAATAAAAATATTTATTGCATATAAATTAAAGCAAACACATAATGAATTTAATTTCGATATATTAAATTTAATTTTCAATTTATAATGCAGTAAATATACTACAATTATTATAAAATATTCCCATTCTATTACGATATTAAAATATTTGTTTTGATATCGTATATTTTATGATTTTTGAAATTTTGAAATATCTTGCGTAAACAAAAATCCAAATTTCTACAATTGTTGAATATGTATGGATACAAAATACAAATACATATGTATATATATTTAATGTATCAAATACAAATATGTTATCCATACAAAAAAAAAAAAATGTAAATAATAAATATGTATTAAAAAATAAAACGATCTAAGAAATTGGCACTTTATTAATTTTATATCGTAATTCGTAAATCGTATTCATCATATTTTGGATTAAATTGAATATTTAAAAAATTGAAAGGAAGGTTAGGTTAATTTTAAATTTAGTTAGTTTGCAAACTTAGCAGAATACATTACTGTTAACTGTAGAGTGTGTTGAATATTTAGCTATAAACGAATTATAAACGGTTTAAGTTAAATTTTTTTTTGGAAGTTGCACTTAAATTTTTTGTATTAAAAAAAAAATTATTTTCAATATAAATTTTTTCAAAAAGAAAATTTTTATAAAATAAACAAAATGGAGATTCAAGCACTTCTTTTTAAAGTTATAGAATTGGTAAGATATTTTATTTTACAAAATGAAATTAAAAAGTAATTACGTTCTACATTTTCTTGACATCAAAATGTAGAGAAATAAAAAAAAAAAAAAGGATACAAAAGGAGGATTTACTTAATTTTTTTCAATTTTATGTGAAATTATATACATATATAGACATATTAACATACCTACATATATAAATTTAAGTTACAATTTCAAGGTTACATTTACAACTTTGTTTTTAATAAATGATTTTTATGTGATACCTGTTTGAATTTTTCTATAAATAAGTAGTTAAAATATGCCTTAAATAAAAAAATGCCAATTAATGAGGTTGGAGTGAATATTTTGTATATATGTATATTTTTAATCAAAATTAAGAAGGAAATTAATATTATTAAATAGGACCTATGTATGTATATATTTTAAAATATGTTCTTGGAACTTATAAAGGTTCTTTAAAACTCAAATGCTTAGAAAAGCATTTCTAAACAAGTTCTAAGAAATTTTATTTTGTATATTATGTACATGTTTGATATTACCTTGGAGTTTATTTTAAATTTATTATACCTAACAATATTTACTAATTAATATGTATGAAGTGTTGTCAATTTTTTTTTTAAACAAATAAGGTATAAATGAATTTGATCATACATACTTTTAATTATTCATTAAATTAATATTTTCATTATTGAAATTTTTTTTTGTTTTTAGAACAATATTTCCAAGTAAAAATTTTATAAATTCGTAGGTACCTATGCGATTTCATTTTTTATTTTTTTAATGAGTCATAATTTGATTTAATATCAAAAATATTATTTTTTGCTAGTAATAAATATGACATATTCAGTCTTCTTGTTTTATTTTTGAATATGTACCTACATATAGATTATGTATACATAGGTATATACTTAATTTAATTCAAAGTAAATGATATAGTATACTAAATGAGATCATGGTTTTTTTTTTTTGATATATAAAGGTACATTACATACCTATATAATATGAAGACATACATACATACATTAATAATTATGTATGAATCTGAAATAATAAGTTTGTTAAAAAAAGCGCGTAAAATTTTTAAAAATGGGTAGATACATAAAAATAACTATTATAAACTATCTAGGTATGTTTTTTTTTAGGTATTCCGTGATATCTAAAATTCTAAGTAACATCTAAGTTACATATTTTAGAATATATGTATACATAATTACCTAGGTAACTATAATGTTTTATTTTAATTTAAACAAAAAATGTCTCAAGTTAAAACAAAATTAATATCTATAGGTAGAATAATTTGTTTATGTACAAAGGTATTATAGAAAATAATCAGAATTTTTAATAATATTTAAATATGTATGTATGTACATAATATATATAAAAACAATTTTGTATATGTTTTTAAGTTATGACTTTGTTTTGTTTACAAATGAAAATGTTAACGATCAATTTTTATATATCTACATATGTATCTATTTTTATACATCTATGTATTAATTTTTTACCTCCAGAAACAGAACTTGTTCTGTTGTAATTTGTATCACTTATGTATTTAAGATATTTTTCTATCCTATAATTTGTTTTTGTTTATTTAGGTCTAATTTTGGTGCAGGGTCATAAGTCCTTTAGGGATTTATGATTCATTTAGTGAGACATAAGTCCCTAATGGATCTATCTTTGACTTACTTTAAAATATTTAAATAAATTAGGTACCTATATTGAAATTTATTTTGAAATATTTTCTGAGAGTCTTCTTTTCGATCTTTATGATTTTAGTATGTATGATTAATATAAAAATATGTAAATAAAATATTAAATATAAAACAATAGGTATGTACCTATTCGATATGTTCCCATTGTATATTTGTCTATGCGAGATTCTATATTAGGAAGCGTATTTAAATTGCTTGACTCTTTTTCCAGAATATTGATGAATTCATGTATGCGAGACTTTGGTTAGAAAATCAGAATTGCCATTTTTTTTCGAAATGGCCTTTCTGTTTATATGTAAAATTATTGTTGTTTTCTTATTTTTGGAAAAAGGGAATACGCCTGATTTCGCCAATTCATTCCCGTGCTCATTATTTTTGGTATTATATTTCGGGGACTGTATTTATTCGTATCCGTCACTGATGTTATATAATTAAAATTAATATTTCTTTTAATATTACTAACAACCTTTCAGCAGAGAACTAGAGAACCGTAGCTTGATCAACCACTCTGAGTCAAAATTCTAAGAATCATAAGCCTTACAAATACATAAACACATACAAAACCAAAAGTTGTAATCTCACTCTATCTTTCACATTTTGTTTATTGGTAACTCTTTCTAGCTTAGTTATCAAAATTTTGATGTCTTCCTTTTCCATAGTATTATCTAGCTAGCTTTCCATAGTATTATCTAGCATAGCTTTATCTAATAAAGAAACTCTAGTAAAGTTTCTATTAAGAACAGAACTGTGGCCTGTGGTAGATAACCAACCTAAATTTAAACTTTCATATGTAATTAATATGTACATATAGGTATGTATACTTATGAACCTAGTTAAAATGTATAAAATATCCATTATTACAATACAACAACGTAAAAATCATTGATTTAATGTTAAATAAATGCTCTATGTAGGCACCATGAACCTATTTACATTTACATAAAATATACATACATATATATACATATTTCGATATGTAGGTATATTGTCAAGAAGTATCTAACAAGGTTTAATAACGTTTAAAAGAACGCAGTAAATTTTTTTTTCCCTGTAATTTTCCATCTCATTTTACACCATTTTTCTTTTACGATATCCTTAGATTATTTAAATTTAGAAAATAGGTATCTATCTACATGTATAATTCAAATTTATACTACATACATAAAAGATACATAAAATTTGATAAGTTTGAAAAATAAAACTAACGGATTTAGGTTGAGTTAGAAGTGTTTTTTTAATATGGAGTAGGTATGATGTCATTTTTTTTTAATATAAAATTAATTCAATAGAAAAGTAAAGAAAAGTAAAGTGACTGTACCCATAATTTTGTTTTTATTTTTGTTATTCATGTATGTATATTATTATATTGTATGCGTGTATTTTTCTTATTAACTTCTATTTTATAAAACTAGTACATATTATTTAATCCTGTTTTTTTATATGTATATGTTCAACATATTAATAGTTATTTATTTAACTTAGTTGAATTTGAATAAGACATCTATTCTATTCTATTGGTTTTTTTTAGATATTTTTTTTTAGTTTATTTTTTAACAATAAACAACCTATGAAATTAATAATAATTACATACATTGATAGGTAGGTATATCAATTTAAAATTGGCATAAATTTGAAGGTATCTTGATTCATCCATACCTTTTAATATCGTTTATTCTTATTATGTTAAAAAACTCGTTTATTTTTTTTAACTCAACAGTTTTGAACTTGGAATTTTCAAAATATATTTTGTTTGTGTCTGAAAATGGGGCAACTGTTTGTTTTGATTATTGTATTGCATGTTATTTATTTCCATTTACAACACTAGCATTCAAAAGTACATTTCTATACCTATTAATTATATTAACGTACATTGTGTTCATACTAAATTTGATCGGAAGGGTTTCTAGAGAGACGCAAGTAGCAATAAAACAAAAAAGATCCTAAAACTAAAAAAGAAGCACGGCATAAGTACGGGCAATTTAATGCTAAGGGCGCACCAAACTTGAATTGGAAGAACTACTATCAGAGAGTGCAGGCGTTGTGAACGGTATGATTCGAAACGATTTTCCATATCTTGTGTTAATGTGAAGCGCTGAAGCACCTAAGACTTAGGGTCTTAGGTGAAAGATACTGGGAAGACTTCAGTATTGTAAGGGTGTCGGATCAGAGAATGATAATCCAGTTCATTGTGGGAATCTATTGGGTCAACCAGGCGCTGTAGAAATACGAACGGCTTCGACAGGGGTAAACAGTAGGTCGTGAGGTCCAGGTGTAAAGATAATGTCCATCGCCCACTACAACAACAACAACCAATTTCATTGGAACGCAATAAAATTTAAGTTTGACCTTCCAAAATTGAAAACACTGTTGAATAATCCTCCAAGTTTTAAATGAGATATATCCAGTTCTTTTCGTTAACTGTTTTTTCAATTTATACAACAAATAAATCTATAGACTAGAAATTTTTTGCACTTAATATGTAACTGTAATGCAGTTTTACAAAATTGTTTCCTAATATTCATACATATTTTATTAATTTTATTGAATCAGTACCAGCAAATTACACATGTTTAATTAAAAGGTGCTGATTCTATGTCTACAATAATTGTGGGAAATAAATTTCCGGAATATTGACTTGTTCCTATATATATAAATATAATTGAAAATTGAAAATTGAAATTGAAAATTAAAATATAATTGATTTAAATAAAATTAAATAATGAAATTAACTTTTAATTTATTAACAACTGTTTTTTATATACTTTTATATGAACTTGCCTGTGGCTATGGGTTTATTTAAATATAAACAAATGTTTTATAAAAAATTTGTACATATGTATTAATATGTAATAATAAATTCTTCTTTTGTTGTGCTTTGGAGATATTTCAGTTCCAAAAAAATTCACATATTTCTATCTATTACCATGTATTACTTATATAGGTATGACCTATAAAATAAAAGATTAATAACTGCTATGTCTCGAATTTTATACAAGTTTCTCTTACAATAAAAATTTAATTAAAATTATCATAATTAGTGAATGAAACTAAACATAAAATAATGAATAGTGACACCATTAAATTAATCAAATACAAAATATTTAGTGAGTCTAAAACTTATATAATTTTAGCCCTTTTAATTTAAATGTTAATTTAAAAGGGACGTTACCTACCTATTAATACATTTAATTTCAGATGTAATTAATTTTGACACCAACAATGTCATGTTCTAAAAATCTATTATAGTTAGATATAGGTTTTTGTTATTTTTCTTCCTTTTTTTCCTACAAAATAGTGTCCAAGCCCATCCTTTTGATTTTTTTAGTTGACATTCCTTATGTGGCCTGTGGGTTTAGGAAGATAACAATTAAAACAAATTTCTTTACTGTACTTAATTTATTGTGACCTCATAAACATTTTTATACCCGTATGACTATATAGGCAAAGGGTATAATAAATTTGCCATTACGTTTGTAACGCAGAGAAGGAGGGGGGGTAGATATAGACTCAAGTGTATGGATCGGATCAGAATCGAAAAAAAAATCGATTTAGCTATGTATGTCCGTCCGTCTGTCCGTCCGTCCGTCCGTCCGCACGATAACTCAAAAACTAAAGGAGCTAGGATCTTGAAATTTTCGCAAATTCGTTTTTTTGCAATAGCCGTCATCGCTATTTAAATCCAGCCATTTTGGTCCATAGGTTCGGGTGGCTGCCATACAACTTCTTTTTTTATATGAGTATTTCTTTGTACCTATTACAGCTACGTGTCTGAAATTTTGGCAAAAGTAGTTTAGTTCTATGGCCAAAGTTTCTGCAAAATTTGGTTGGTCTGTTGCTGTGAGTTCGAGTAGCTGCCATACAACTCCTTCTTTTATATGAGCATTACTACTATACCTATTAAAGCTGGTATGTTTGAAATTTTGCCAAAAGTAATTAATGTTTATAATAATAATATAATGTTTATATAACGGTCATACGGGTATTCCAGAGTTGACACAGTCTACTCTACTACACTCTTCCTCGTTTTAATTAATTCTAATTAGGTATCCAAATATTTCACGTTTCTTATTAATATGTGTATGGATATCTTATTTTTTTAATGTATACCTATACAATGGTTCTACTTCTACATAGGTATTATCATACCTAAATAATAAGATAATATTGTGTTGTCAAATGTTACCTTAAACATATATGTATATAGGTACTAAGAACACTCATATATGATACAATAATATAAAATGAATTTAAAAATAAAAACGCGATATTATTTTATCAAAATTCATTAACTTTTATAGTTTTAATTTTGTTTTAATTCTCGTTTATGACGTAATTTTACATTCATTCATCAATCATTTAAAAAAAACAAAAACTCCAAAAACATTCATTCAAAAAATATATGAGTGAATACAAAACATAACACACATACATATGTGTAGTGTGGTGGTGGTGTGAAAAATTTATATTAAAAATATCTTTGTAGTTATAGTATAATAGTAGAGTGGTCAGTGGATTGGTAATTTTTAACATATTATTGTTTTGGGAAATTATTTTGGGAATTTTATTGACTTCTTTATTTTCTTAAGAATTTTTATATCAGAGTTTCTGAAACAGTTAATAAGATTTAAAGCAATTGGTTAGACGAACAAAGTTAAAATTAATGTCGTTTTCGATTGGTTTTTTGATATACAGAGTGCTTTTTTTGTTCCAATCGAAAATCAAACGAGAGTTACTCTTTTTTTTGTTTGGATTAGTGTATAAAGAAATAAAGTTTGACGTTTCATATTTTCATTTGATTCTGTGGGATTGATTTTAAAAAAACTTAAAAATGGATAGGTACTAGCAATATGTATTTTAATAATTAAAAAACATTATTTGCTGCAACTCTAAATATTCGGTTTCTGATGATGTTGTAGATGATGATGATAATGATGATGAAGTTGAAGATGAATCCATAAATTCTATAATATTCTCAATTTCTTTTCTTCGTACTTTGTATAATTTTTTCACTTTTTAATATTTTAATTTATTTGTTATGATATTTTAATAAAACTGTCAAATGCCAAACACATCCATAGAAACAAAAAGTAAATCTGAGAAAAAATCTAGATTTACTTTTAAAAAAAAAAGATTTACCCTTTTTTGTGCCAATCGAAAATAAAACCACTCTAGATTAAACCTAGGGTAATTATTTTTACTCTAGATTCACGCTAGATTTACTCTTTTTGTCAATCGAAAACGACATAAATTTAAATTAAGAAAAAACAAACGTATGTAAATAGATGTCATAATAAATTTTGAATTTCATTTGAATAACATCCAAATGAAATGCAGTAATTTATCCTACATGAATATATAAAGTTTTTTAATTTATGTCAGATACCTACTCGATTTATAATAAAGTTAGAAAAAAATTTAATTCAATGTCAATAATTACAAAATAATTCAAAAAATTTCTAAATAATTTAAACAATAATTTTAAATTTTTCAGCGCACATTCTCAATAGATTCCAAAAATACAAACTAGTCCCAATTTAATTATATGAGCAATTTTTCGATTTGACACTTAAATTTTTAATATGACAGATAAAACATAAAAAACATTTTCCAATAGTTGTTGCCGAAACTAAAATTTTCTATACTTCAGCCTATTGGAATTGTATTTGAGAAATTTCCTACTGTATAAAATAAATCAAACTTTATAATATAATTTTTTTTATGTTTTAATAATTATCCATTTTTATGTTTTTATATTTTGACATTTTAAAAAATAAATTAACATATTAGAAAAGACTTTTATTTTCCCCGTGTAAAATGAGTCTTTTCTTTCAAATAGATCGTTCACGTCATATCTAAATTTACAATGTTAAAAATTTATCACGTTGGAAAAAAGTCACAAAACGTGAAAACGGCTATTATGTTTTGCAAAGGGTTTGATAAATTGATCAAACATTGAAGTCAAGCATCATTCTAAATTTCCATGTTTAAATTAACAACTCATTTATGGTTTTGAGAATATATTTAAAAATAAATTGACGAACAGTTGGATATTATTATATTTAGGTCTATCGTTAGGTCTTATCAAAAATTTTGTAAATCAAAACTCAATCTCAAATAGAAATCATAACTTAAGGCTAAGACTATCAACTTAATTTAAGGCTAAGATGTTATATGGGTCATTGCCAACGAAAATGTCTTTTGGTCTTAAAATTTGAAATAATAAAATTCATTTTTTTTAAAGTCTTAAATATTGGAAACTATACTACAATTATTATTTTACTTAGATATAAAAATTGGAACCTTTTATAAAAGTAGTTAGCGAAATATATAACATTTTAGAGAATTTTTACATGAGTGTTATCTTTAAATCCATACATATACTGATGTAACACTCATGTTTTTTTTTACGATATATTCTAATTACGGATATTGTAATATCAAAATACAAAAATTGATAATGCAAAAAGTTTTGTTTCGCACTTATTGTATTTAATTTGCATTCAATTTAATTTATATATTTAAACATATTTAAAAAAAAATACGTAACACTCATGTTTTATTTTTTGTACTTACCATACTCAAAAGTTTTAATTATCGAAATCTTTACTTTTACAAAACAAATTTTTATATCACAATTTATATTAAGATCTAAATAGTTTAAATTTATCTATGCACTATTCTTAAATATTTATATTTAATATTTTATTAGATTTTTGTAATATTTTATAAAAACGTAACACTCATGTTATGCAGTTGAGACAAAATTAAAATGCAAAAAAAATGACTAATAGGAAAAGACAATAAGATAATTATAAATATGCATAAAATGTAGATAACATAATTATTACGATGTAGTTATTAATTTTTATACCTTAGAACAACAATAAGTTTTTTTTTTATAAAATATATTGAAAATTTTGATGGAGACAAATTATTTTACATGAGAGTAATGTGGGAAGTGTAAAAAGATAAGAGTAAACTGGAATTTAAAATTTTGAAATTTTGTCGTTACATTGTTTTTTTTTATTGAATACATCAAACTTTACAATTTAACTATAGTTTGTGTGTATAGTTATATATTTTTAGTAATTTATAAAACGATAAACTTGAGAGACACGAAAAAGACGTTTTATTTGGCAATGACCCATATAAATAAACTTAAGACACTGAAATATAATTAAATTTAGAAAATCAATAATTGTTGTTCGTCTATTCATCTGTGCACATTCTAATCGCACTATGAGTTTAATAAAAGATTTGGTCTATAAATTTTGTAGATAGTGTTTTTTAAATTATGTTTAAAATACACTGTTTTATATTGAAAATTCGTATAAAATTTTGTATTTATACATAATTATAGTATATATGTGTGTATATATACAAAAGTTCCATTATGTTTATTACTGATTTATTATGTCTAGATTGTGTTCACAAAAAAATATAATAATAATAAAATATATTTTGTATCTACTGCTAGAATTAAATTTCTATTAAAATGTAACAAGTAAAATTTTCTATTTTAGGCTTTATTATGTAATGATGAGTAATGAAAATGTTTTCTTTATAATATTTAACTATTCATACTATATAGTTACTCTATATTCCTCTTCTTGTTTATTACTCATAAAAATTTAATCAATTTATTTTGGCATATACTTCTTAAAGTTTTAAATTATTTAAAATTAAATTTACAATTTTATTTGATAATCTATATTTCAAGAATAAACAACATATGTTTAAGATTAGATCTAATTTAAACTCAATTGAATAATTTTGTATGTTTAATATTAAGTTGAGCTTTAAATGTATATATATAATTTCGTAAGCCCGAATTTCTATTTTGATATAGCAGGGAAACTATAAGCCCTTTTTTATAAGTGATAACTTAATTTAAATGTTTAGATGGCCTAGGGTCAGGAAAATAACCAAATAAGCAGGACCAATGGTGTTGTAGATGTATCGATATATTTTAATATTAAAATCAATAGAGTTGAATAGTTGACATAAGTACCTATATATCACACATTACTATCTGTCTGTCTGCTATGATAATCTAACCATTATATAGTTCCACAAAACATTTTAGAATATATCTATTGTCCCAAAAAAAAATATTTCAATTCTTTTTTTCAAATAAATTTTCAAATTTATTAAAATTTAACAAAACTTACGTCATTTCTTGTTTTTTTTTTCAAAATTGTGTCAAGACATTATTTTAGGTGTGATTACAAACAATTTTTATAGTGTTATATGTAAGAATATATTTGTATATATGTATAAACCTTAGCACGTTAACTTGTAAATACATTTGTACAAACATTGATAATAATAAAAGCGTCCAGTTTTAAATTGTAAATTAAAAGCAAACAAAAAAATAAAAGAAAATATTTTTATATTTTGTTTTGTGGCAATAAAGTTAAAGTAATTGTTGAAAAAAAAAAACTAAATTATAAGAATATCTAAAAATATTCCATTTGAAAGTATAATACTAAATCATAATTATTATATTCTTTTTATTATTTCAAATGGATAATTAAAACTACAAAAAAAGGAAAAACGAAATAGAGAAATTCCAGAATATTAAACTTAGTAATCTAAAATTGTACTAAAATGCTTGCGTACGCATATTTTACGCGATAGATAACTATACTGGTCACGCGATTGACAGTTGACTCAAAGTGACAGTTACAGTACAGGCTACAAACCGTACACTCGATTGACATTAGATTAATATCCAATTCATTTCCGATTGATCAATTATTTTTAAGTTTGTTAACGAAACTTATGCCAAACTTTTTTGAGCTTACGGCAAACTGTCAATCGCGTGTACAGTATAGTTATCTATCGCGCAAAATTTGTGTACGCAAACATTTTAGTATAATATTAGATAATTATAAGTTTAATATTCTGATATTTTTCTATTTATTTTTTCCTTTTTTTTCCCGATCTTACGGTACAACATAATTATTGGTTGTACGTTTTTTAAGCAGGGGGAAATAAAACCTAGTAAGCGTCATTGTCTTTATTTCACTAGATTTAGAATTCAAAATTTGTTGCCGACTGTAAAATGAACGTTTTTGTAGTCTTGTGGCCTCTGTGTCCACCTATTTGACCCACTCTCGACTTCCCCTGTCTTAACCTTCCCCTTCATAAGTCCCTTTAGAGTTTCCTTGAAGAATTGGAAATTGCTGCCTTTGTTTAACTGTGAAATAAGGATTACTATGTTTAATTGCTTTAGGCTTTTTTTTCCCCTGTCGGTTTTTAAACCCAATCCGATCCAACAATTGTTTGGAAAATGTTAACAAATTAAATATGTTTAATTTCTTATGTAATTGATTTGAGCTGTTAAAACCAGATTTTTAAATAAGTAAAACTCAACTCACGCTCATCTCTAAATTTAAATCCGTTTGACAATTGAGACTGTTCAACATTTGAGTCCGGTCAACCAGCGAGAGCGTATTGAATGCACACTAAAAATTTGAGTTGAACGATGTGTTGAGTCGAAATTTGAGTTTTTTATAACTCTGGTAAGAACTTTTCTTGAAATTTTTACTTTGATCTCATGCACACTGTTAACCTGTGCAGAATCAGATAATGTAACTATATTTGCAAAAAACTTGTTGAGCGTTGGTAAATTTATAAGTCTTAAAAAAACAACCCATTAGGTTAAAAAACTTTTTTAAAAATTCGGGAATTGGAACTAATAATCATATATACGGTACACTTGAAAATTCCATAGTTTTAAAAAACATTAGATACTTTTTTACGAAATATTCATATGTACATAATTAAAATTTTATTTCCAAAATACCAGATGTTAAAAATGTATATATAAACATACTTATATAATATTATATCAGAATTTTTAAATATTTTGAAAAAAAGTTTTGTTTATATTTTTAAAATGATTTATTAATTATTTAGTTTCAATTTGATTACATTAATATTGTGATCATTTATATATGATGTATATGAATACTGACATATATACAATATAATAGTGGTTTTAACATTATAAGAACTATAAGACCTATTGAAGTGAGATAAAATTTTATTTAATTAATCATTTTGTCCGATCAATTTGAGAAATAGTTTAAATGTACTTATAACTATATTCATCTTTGATAATTAAAGTCTCGTTCTGTTTTCAGAGTTATAAAATTTGCAAATTAATAATTGGGAAGAAGAGTATTTAATTAACATATAAAATATGACACAATATTTTGACTTGAATATTTTTATTTTAAAATATTAAAATTCATTAGTAATGTGTAGGTTTAAGTAATGGGGTTAATTGTAACTATAGTTATAGTTTATAAAATTATGATATATGACTTAATTAATACCAATTACCTAACATTTGTCATAATTAATTATTTTAAATACCGATGGTAATATAGGATAAAACTTGAATAATCATTTTTTAGTGATCTAATGCTTATTATAACTTTTTGAAAAAGGGTATGAGAATTACGAAACAACTTTTTAGATTTTCAGAATTAAGTTTTAATTTAATTGATTACTTTAAGCTTAATATAGGTACACAATTAGGTGATTAGAATCTGACCTATAGTTTAGTGGTAAAATGGCGGCTTTTCAATCGAAAGTCTCGGGTTCAAATCCTGCTTGTATCACATCTAATAAAAGAATTATAGTGTATATTAAAATAATTTAATAAGAAGTCCAAATGTCGAATAGGCGAAGGATTAATATTATAAAACAATATTTACTATTGTAAATATTAATAAATACCGAAAAAGAATCACCCTGTAACAGTGATGGAAACCATTTAATTTTTTTGGTTGGTTTGGTTTCGTGGTTCGAAAATATTATAGTCTTGGTTTTGGTTTTGGTTTCGGTTTGCCAAGCCATGAAAACCTTGGTTTGGTTTTGGTCTTGGTTTGGTTTTATTGAAAGGAAATCAATAAAGTAAATCTTCAATTGAATATATTTTAAAAAATTATTTATTAAAAAATTAAAAATATAACAAAAACAGAATAATAATAAATGCAAATCCAATATAAGTAAGTCCACCAGCATTATAAAAATAAAAACTATATAGGAACTGAAAATAAAAAAATTATCCATTATTATATTATTTACAACATATATGTAACATTAAAATTACCTATAAAAACGAGATCAGGAGTTTAGTTTTAGTAAGAGCATATTTTGCAATACCTCTTCCCCCAACCTTTCTCTCTGATCACTTAAAATAAATTTAAGAGCAGAAAATGCTCTTTCAACAGACACTTGCGTAGCAGGTACAGCAAAAATAATTTGAGCAATATTGTATAGTTCTATTTCAGATTGTTTTCTATTTTCCCAATATAAAATAGGATTATCCGTTTTTGGTATCCTTTTTATATTGTCAAAAGCGTCAATTCAATATGAAATTAAAAATGTTGCAAATTTTTTTATTCGTGAGGGCTAGATTATGCATTTCAAAATGAAAAGAGCTGAATTGCAAGGTTTGTTTTGAAAGTGTCTAATGACTTTTTTAGTAAAAACTTTAATTGCTCCTGCAGGATTTTATTTCATTTTAAATTAAAACCATAAAACCAACTAATTTTTTAGTGGTTTTGGTATGGTTATGGTTTCTGTATTTTAAGTTATGGTGGTTTTGGTTTTGGTTTTGGTTCCTTAAATTTTGACTGGTTTTTTGGTTTGGTTCAAAACCGGTTTCCAACCCTGCCCTGTAATATATTATAAATTATAATATAGAATATAATTTTTACCATATATTATATTTTATTGAGTCACTAATTTGATAATGAATAAGTGACTTTATTTTTAAATTTTATTTACTTTTATATAAATTACAAATATAATAAATAAGATTAAAAATTGAGTTATAAAATTAAAATTTTTCTTATTTTTGTTTTTATATTTTAATTATTCATAATGTCTGAAGCCGATAATTGGAAAGTTTGTTTTTTAGAGATTAATAAGGTTATATTATCATTATTTTCAGAAAAAATTGTTTCCATATCATATTAAAAATTTGAATTCTTAAATATGTAGAAAAAAATTAATATGATTTAGGGTAATAATGGATTTTTAAATTTTAAATAATTTTGAATAATTCTTATAGAAAAAGTACTTGAATTAAAATTAACATTTTTTAAATTCGAATTAAAAGATTAATAATTTGGAATGGAATTAAGTTAGTCTTTTATAGACAAATAAATGAAGGGGAAATTACTTTGTAAATATTTAATGCTATAATGTATGTAATAATCTTTACTCCTAAGATTCTTTTGACTTATAAGATCTCTTTTTTTGTCTAATCTAGACCATGGTTCGAAAAATTAAAATTAAATAATAAACCTAAAAACAAATCAAGGGCTCTCTTCTAATCTAGGCATAAACTTGGTAACCTAAGCTTAAAAAGTTAAATCCAGTTTTTATCTGAAATAAAATGGAAAATAAATATGTAACTAATAGGAATCTATTTCATTATGATAAGTAGATATGTATATTTATACATATTTATACTACATAACATAGAAAAACTTTATAAATTTTACGATATAAGTTTACGATATTTAATTTAGAGAATACAAAAATTCCTTTCTTTTCAGTTTTAATAATTCCTTTTATAATATTGTTGCATTACAAATACTTTATGAATGCAGTTATCTTCTTCGAATGCTTTATCTTCGTAAATATAGAGGAGTTACTGTATTTAATTTAAAATGAATTCTTAAATGTACTCATTGATAACTCTGATCTTAAATATGGCGTTTTTTTCTGTTTCTTATATACTAATTAGTACATATATATACGTATTTATATATATACATATTTAACAAAGAAAAATTGATAAAAAATATATTTTTAATAATTTTGTGAATATAAATTTATTTGATTAGCAAAAAGTTGACTTGAATGATTTGTCATTGCAAATTAAATTGAAAATATTATTTAAAGATTTATATTTATTTTTTAAAATAGTTTTCTTATTGTTAATAACTCAATTGGATATCATTTATCAATATAACCATATTGTGTTTATAAAATTATAATAATACACATTAGATTAGAATAATACACATTTTAATTAAATTATAAACAAACGCATGACAATATACGATATTAAATATATTTGTTTTGTACAAATTATGCAAATTAAATATAAAGTTATGTAGGTATTAATAATTAAATTTTCAGGGTGTGAATTTATTTAAACTTTTTTGCAAAAAATTACGAAATTACATCAAATTAATAAAATTTATTTTAATAATTCGCTTTACTGTGGAATTATACTCAACGAAGATGACGTTTCTGTGACACTTCTATAAATGTCAAACCATAATATTAATTCTATGATAAATAAATAAAATAGACTATACCGTTGCATTTTAGAAGAATATGTATTGTACTTGTATTTTTGACATTTCAAAGCATCGCATCATCATTGTCAAATACAATTTAACCATGTTACAATCACAATGTAGAAATTTATTTATTTATTTATTTGTAGTATCAGACAATAGTAAATTTTGCCAGATAATATTAATCCTTTGTCTACTTGATATTTGGACTTCTTATTAAATTATTTTAATATACACTATATTTTTTTATTAAATATGATCCGACCAGGATTTGAACCCGAAACTTTTCCATTGAAAAGCACCCATTTTACCATTGATCTGGCCAGATGGGAAAATACAACACTTTATTTATTTTATTAATTTATCAAATTATAATATTTAGTTACAAATATAGTATTAAATTACTATAAAGATTTTATTTAATATCTTCAAAGTATTTGTAATTAAAAAAAAAACAAAATATGTTATTAATTATTATATTTCAAAATTTTTTAATTATGTGTAAGTTAAGTTTTCCAGTTTAAAAAAAAACTTCCTAGATGACAGACACTGTAATAATTTACCATTCTCTTTTTTTATTTCTTTTTTTTATAAATTTTGAATGAAATCAATTTAAAAAAAAAAACAGGAAATTGGATAGGCCTGAAAGAATGTTTATTCTTATAATAAACAAAGAAAAAAAAACAACCATAGCTTAGATCATCATAAATTACAAGGTTAAATTTATAGTTGAAATTTTTTAGTTAATTTTTAGATAAACTCAAAAAATAACAAAATTTAAATAGTACAGATCAACGGTTTGGTTTTTTTTTATATTTTTTATTTTCAGATAGATTAAATTTTGAAAAATCTATATATGATCTCATATAATTCTCATGGATTTAATACAAATTCATAAAGTCATTATTCAGGGTCATTGAATAATTGAAATTATTAAACTATTTAACAACAATTGTTGTAGTTTTAATTTTATTTAAATTTCAATTAAATTTTATCTCTTTGTATTAATCTTAAAAAATTATTTTAAAATTATATTATATGCGTTTAAAATCTCGGTTCCGTTTAACTTGCAACCTTGTGAAGGTCTTTTATTTAGCAATTTGATATTGAACTTTAAACATCAGGTGTATTAGTGATCAGATCAGTTAAGATTAACTAATTAACTTGTTTGTTTATGCTTTGCATTATAATTTTTTGAAAATATTGAAAATAATGAGATCTGGGACCTATATTGTAGCAAAGATTCATAATAAACAAAATAATATATTTTTTTAAAAGTTTTTATTGCACTAAAACCAAATTTGATAATTAAAGTCCCGATCTTGATTTAATAAGTATAATAAGCTGAGACCGAGGCAGTAGGACTCAGGTACTTTGAAGAACAATTGGGATTATATACTATATATTTTTGAATATAAGATCTTAACTTACTAAATTCCAAATAAAATATTATCCGGTGTTTTAATTTTTTACTTTTGTCGCTCAAGGTTTTAAGTTTAATAACCCCAGTTTAATAAAGGATTTAATTATCATTTTTAAGTTAATTCATTAATATTATAAACAAAGCGTTTTTATTAATTTTTAATTCTGTATTATTAAATGTGAGAACAAATAGTATTATTAGTATGAGAACATTCAATAGAATACGTAATATTTTAATAAATAAGAAATTGATCTGTGAATCCTGAACAACTTTGCCTATTTGAATATGAATTCGTCAGATCAACAGCGCCATTCTAAAATGGTCAAAATTTTTATTAAATTTGATGTCCATAAATAATCTAAAAATATTAAACAATAAACTTGTTATGTGTTATTTCAGTTCATTGTCATGTTGTTCATTTTGTTTATTTGTTATTATATACATTCTATATTCAAAAAATATATCAAATAACATAATAATAAAAATTGAATTAAATCTGTTTTTTCTTTAAATTGCAAAACGTAGATTTCAAATTTTTTAACCTAATTTAGTTAATTTTTTTTTTTATTTATTATTTGATTTAAAAAAAATTATAGAACTTTCATTCTTATAATTCAGAATCACATAAGTGTTACTAGTTTAAGCAGTCTTTTCTAGATTAAGTTAGGTTTAATATTCGAATAAACTTAATGATAATGCAAAATATAATTTTTTATTGAGTATCGCTTTATTTTTTTTTATAAGTAATATAAAAAAATCGTAAGTAATAAATTTCAATTTTGCGCAGAATGTTTTCATATTCTAAAACAAAATTTAGTTTTTTTATTTTAACATTAAACTCTAATACATAAAATATATATGTATAATATTAATATATTTATGTATTTACATAATTATATTACAGTACAAAAACAAAAAAACCATTTTATGTTGAATAAAAATCTTCTATCCAATTTTCAATTATTCTTAGTTCTTGAATTCTAGCACTTGTCACTGATGATGGATCATCTGGATTTGTTGCTCTTAAATCAATATGATGTGCACCTTCTGGTATTATAATAATATTAATTTTATCATTATCAGATTTTAATACACCACCACCACTCCATGGATCTAATAAACCATTACTAAAAATTATATTTGATGCATAATTTATTTGTTTACCACCATAACGTATTACCATTTCATTTTCAACCGGTCTTACACCAAAACGTGCAAAACATTTATCTGAATATTGTTTTATATTCCATTCTTCTGGTTGAAACATACTTTCTTTATTACACATTGGCATAATCATTTCTGTACATGCTTGAAAATCCCATCCTAAAGCACCCATACTTGGTTCAAATGCTGAACTATAATCTAAACATTTTGTTTTACCAGTATAATTTGAATAAATGCTAAGTGCATTACGCATTGCTATCAATAAATCTTCTCCATGATATTCTTTTTCTAGCTGTCCGCAAAACATTCGGACTGGATATGCTGGAAGTGTTGCTAAAAATTCATTTGCATATGGATAATTTGCCATTGCTAAATTACTATAAACATCTGTCATATAATCAAAAAATTCTTTAATGTCATCTGATTTTGTCATATTTTTACAAAATTTATATTCTTTATTAAATAATTGTCTTCCTTTATCCGATGATGAGAAATTTTTATACATATCCCATGAATTCATAATATTTGTAACACATACTGGTTTATCAGCTGTTTTAAATACAGATGTTACAATCCGACTATAAATATCGCAGGGTGTTAAACCAGAAAATTGTAATATGGGTGCTGATGCTGCTAATGCTCCAGTTACAATATGTGGATATTTCATTCGAAACCATGCTGCCAGCATTCCACCATATGATCCACCAAATGCAATAACAGGACGACTACCAAATTTATTATTTGTTAAATTGTATAATAATGTGGCATAATCAGCTAATGCTTGTTCAGCTGATAGAAATCCACTGTATTTTATTGAACTGAATGATATATTACCAAATGGTAATGATTTGCCATAATATCTATGTTCAGCAAATACAACAACAGCTTGCATTTGTTGTGCAGCTTCCCACATAAATCCCGTGTTTTGTGCAAAAAGTTCTACATCACCTTCATTCCCAGTATAAAAAAATATTGGACTACGTTTGACATTACCAGCAAATGTTTCATTTATTAAATATCTTAATTTAAATGTTGTCTGATTAATAAAACTAAAATGATCCAATGGTACTTCAATATATTTTTCTGTATATAAATATTTATTAATTCCATTATTATATATTTTATTATTACTGTTAGTGATAATAGCGGCTGATGATAACCTTAATATTTCATTACATTGAATTATTATAAAGAATATTATAGAAATTTTATAAATTATTTGCATTTTTAATAAAACAACTTTTTATTGTAAATTGAAATGAACTTAACTCAATCAAATCATAAGTAAAACTATTTTCTCTCAAGTAAATATTTTTTTTTTATTATTCTAAAATTGTTATGTATATATTATATATATATATTAATATAATAAATAATATGTTTATGTACTATATTTAAATTTATTATCTATCTATTGACGACTGACACTTTATAAGAAATGTGTGAGAAAAATTAAAAAGAAATTAACAAAAGGAAGGAAAGAAAATATTATTTTTCTATACAATCACAATCACAATAACAATTTTGTATTTACAAAAAGATTTCAAAATAGTAAAAATGCCGATTATATGTATATTCTCTATACGATTTGTATTTTATTTTGTATTTCAAGTATTTTGACATTTTATTATGACATCAGAGAATCACTAAACCGTAACGTATAAAAATAAAATAAAATAATAAAAAATGAAAAAAATGATTTTAGTAATTTCAATTAAGAATGATCATCCATCAATTCTCTTCTTCTCTCTGCTGTATTTTGTACTACACGTTAAATATTTTAACTTAATTACAATATTCAAGTGTAATTTAAACACTTTAGAAATCTTATCGGTCAATTACTTTATAAAGATCATTATAACATTGTATTAATTTAAATATTCATATTATGAGGTTATTTTTAACAATTTGAATAAAAAATAAATTCAATTTTAATCATTTCGCCAATTAAAATTATTGAACTTTTAAAACCTTGAGGCGTTGTAATTTTGTAACTTCACTTTACAATCCATATGTGTATACACCATAATCTCAGAATATGGAAGGTTTAATGAAGACAAGTGATGAACTTATCATGATCATATTTCATATTTTTAAAATTGTTTAGTTATTTTATCTTGTAAAGCCTTGAGGAACATCGAACATCTAGGTTTTTGCTTATCTCGATTTGCTTTTTATTTTATAAGAATAATTTGCAGTAATATGTTTTTTGGAAATGAACTTAGAGATAACCTGTTATTTAGGAAGTAATCCAACCAAAATATCCATAATCCTAAATTTCCTAAATGCGATTTCCAAAAACCCTAACACATTCTTATATTGGAAAGCAAACCTGATACACTTGTATCACTGACTCCAGTCTAAGGTTCTTTTAAAATAAATATGTATGTATACTGAAAAGGATTGTAAAATCAGCAACTAAAATAGTTAATTAAAATGTTGCCTATTCCATCCAAATGTCGAAAAAATATGCTGTGATGAAAAATTATTATTATCTTCGAGATCCAAGTAAAATTACCAAGGACTCAGTTTAATGTTATATTAAAAAAAACGACAACCTATTTGAATTATTACGAATTCCCCCCACAATATATTTTGTTATTAGGTAGTTATTATTAAAAAATTGCATATCATTCTAAGAAATTAAATTAAATTTAAAAAGCGATTGTACTCTGTGATAAATGAAGTCAAATAACTTCTTTTAAATTTAAATCTATTCCAATACTGAAACAGTCTTTTAGGTCACATATTTAGAATATTTTAATTGTAGGAAAAATTACTCAAATATTGTTGACCAAATATATAATGTAAATATAAAATATATAATATAAAATAATTATTATTATTTATAAATTAATAGCTAAAAAAAAAAATAATATAAGAATAATTAATTATAAATTGTATAAAACTGTATTTTAAAAAAAATATTATTAATAAAATTAATATTACACGTACACTTATCTGATCTGTGGCGTAGTGGTTAGGACGTCGACCTGTCAATCGAAGGGTCTTGGCTTCAAACATTGATCAGATTATATCTAATAAAAAAATATAATTTATAATTTATGTCAATAACCATACTATATATACCTGCCAAAACTGAAAAGGAAAGGCTGAATCACTCACTTATCATATTGTGTGTGGTATGATGGACTGTTCGTAAATAAATAAATAAAATATTACACCTGCAAATCAAATGATTATTACCTGTTGTTAAAATATTGATTATTACCTAAAAAATATTATACAAAATTAAATCTAATATTTGTATAAAAATAATAAATATCTTTTAAATATTATATTTACTTACAATAATATTGATTTTAAATTTTGTAATCTACCAGTTACAAAACTTTATGTGTAGTACAAAATATTTTTTAACTTAAAGTAGGGATGTGCATACAAACTTCAAATGCTAATAAACAAATTGTTGTTGAATTTAAAATTAGATATATTTTTTGGGAGATTATTAGTTTATAATGTATATGTAATGTATAATGTGTAATAAAATTCAATAAATATAATATTACATTATATACGTATAATACATGTATCAAAATATTGGCCAATCCAAGAGTATGGATGAATTATGTTACTTGGCTTTAAATTTAATTTTGACAGGGAAAACGTATATTCTATACATATATTCATGTATTATAAATTCAACTATAATTATAATCAATCTTTAATTAACAAAATAAAAATATAGTTTAAATTTTAATTTATATATGGTATCAATGATCATCTAAATGATTTAAGTATTGTTGTTTTAATTTGTAATATATGTACCACGTTCCTCTCTATATACTAAAATATGACGTTACCACTGCCAAGATATATATGTATGTATAAATAAAAATCAATTAGTAATAATTAAGTTTCAAATTGCAATTTAAATCTAACATGTCTAATCTTTATGTAAATTTTTTTTTAAAAAATATTGTAAATGAAAATATAAACCGATTAAATTCTGATTAATTAAAATTTGATGAATCAAATAATTTTTAATTTGAAAAATGATACAAATAATAATAGGGTTGAGTACGTAATACCAAATGACAAAATCACATTCACAAAATCACGAAAAAAATTGTGGATGATTGTGAAAACTTATTCGGGTTGGATACGAAATTCCAAAAAATTCAAAATATATTCTAAAAAAAAAATTTTCACTTATTTATAAATATATTTTGTAAAAGGCTTATAATTCTGATTTTCAATCAATACCATGTTCACACTTTGAACTAGAACCAGGTTGTTCGAAGAAACCACGTTCATGCTAATAAAATGCCGTAATAGTAAAATTTAAAATGTAAAAATAATACTACTTCAAGCAGTAAATAAATTTTTTCCCTGTTCATTTTTAATTTATTTTATTTACAGTCAGTGTTTTTTATTTCCAGTCAAAAATATTGCTGTTATGGAAACGTCAAACAATAATAGGTTTATGCATAATGATAGTCTGAACGGTTGATTTTAAAACCTAGGCTATTTAGTAGCTTTTTTGCGTAGTGTAAACGCTAATTCTGATTTTGAAAATAATTCTAAAATCAATACTAAAAGTATGTCAATGCTTATACAAGATTTATAAAAGTATTTAATTTTGACATTTATCTATGAAAAATAGTTATATTTTGACATTTTTAATAGGAGAAAGATCAATTTTGAAAATAAACATTGAAAATTTCTAATATTGGGATTTTGACTTGTTTTTAATTTTGGGATTTTGAAATTTTGAGATTTTTATAACTTTGGAATTATAAATTATGGGATTTGGGTACTCTGGGAATTTGAAATTTGAGATTTTGATACGTTCCCATAATGATATTCTTAACAGAAAATTTAAGTTGATTTGAAAAAACAACGCTTTAATTAGTTATAATTTATAGATAATTTTTTATTTTTGCCATTTTTTAGTTAATTTATAAATATGTTCATAATTCTAATCTTTCAATATTCACTTTAGTACTTTTTGTGCAAGGTGCGAACCGGCATTTTTTTACACGTTTTTTTCGAATAAACATTCTGTTAAGAGTTAGTCATAATTTGATTAGGTAAATAAATAAGGTTGAACAGATATAAAAGTTCTAAAATAAAAAATTTAAAAAGCATATTAACTTTTATAATTTGATGAGAGCATGAGAAGTTGGGTATATAAAATACAAGTCAAAAATATATTTATTTAACTTTCTGATAAGTTTTTTTTGAAGTTCGTTTACACTTACTCTTCTTCTTCGAATTTAAAAACAATTTTCTTTTTTTTTATTAAGCATTTTATGTACTCTTACGAGTGTAACTCCAACGGTATACTAAATATGATTTGTAATGCTTTAAGGGAGACGTCCTCCTTCTTGAAATTTTAAAGAATTAATTTTTTTTTTTTTTTTTTTTTTTTTTTATACGAGGGAATGGAAAGCTCGAAAGCCACCCATTGAAACTGTGCGGTGTTTCGCTGGGTAGTGTATGATTTTAACACACCAAAACCACACCCTTTTTGAACCAAACTTTAGGAGGGAACCTGTAATACAAATGTACAGTTTGGTTACAGGGATGAGGATATGGAAGGATTTAGGATTATGGTGGAAGTTATTTGGAATATCTGGATTATGGGGGATGGGGAAAATTGGATGGGATTTGTATTTAAAAGTAATCTTTGCTATTGCTATACAACTGTTATGTGGACATAACTCTTTAAATAAAGCTGGGTATTTGAAATTTTGCAGAGTAATTCTGTTGGAAAATCTTTAGTTCATACAGTGTAAGAGGATTTGAATATTTTCCATAGAACTTTAATTTATCTCATGTATAATTCAGAGTCTAATAAACTTAAGTACCTTGGAAATTTGTCAACAGAGGTTAAATTTTAGATCAACGACTGCTGACGAATTTACAATTATATGTAAAAGGTTATTTTAATTCTGTAATAATCTGAATTTTTCTAATAAACAATCAAATTTGAGAGTTGAGAGTGATCTGATCTAACAGTTAAGTTACTTCTAACATCACTAATTGGATGTGGTATTATCTAGAAGTACTTTTAATTCATCTGTGAATACATCTGTGAAGACTGTTGCATGCTACCTACTACAATTTCAAAATTTTTTTTTCAGAACTTTACCTACTTTTAGGTAATATAGTTTAAGTTTATTATTTCTTTCAAAATTGAAATCCAGATTTATTAAGTAAATAATTTAAATGATAATTTTATTTAGTAAAAAGGTGACTTGTTTGATTATAAATAAGTATTACATAATTCGATATATAATGAATTTAAATTCATTGTTATGAATTCACATTTCAAAATATTAAAATTGATTAAATTTTTAGCAAAAATTTTTAATATCACATATATTTTTATTTGTAAATAAATTGTGAATTGATTAAATAATTTTTTATTTATCGTTCAGGGCGTGATGTAATTCAATAAAAATTCAATGGTCAATGCTCAAAAGCTTATATAATAATATATGAACTTAATATTGTAATTCAAAATTTCAATGCGTACGCATTTTAATTCGAATATAATAATAAATGAAATTATTTCATAATTAAATCATTTTAAAAATTATTATAAATTAATAATTTTAAATTTTTCAAATAAAAGTAATGACAAACAATGGTTACTTCTTCATGGTTTAGTAAGGGACAAAGCTTTGATAAATACCTTATAGAACCCTATATCTAGGATTATAATAAAATTTTTAAGGTTTTTAAATTAAATGTTCTTTAACATAAAATTTGTACATGGCTTTTACTTAGTTTTTCTAATGATTAAGACTTCATCTAAGATATTAGACTCTAGGTTTGTACACTATAAAACTCTTAAAAACCCTGAAAATCCTTGAAAACACGTTCTTGAGTTTCTTATAACGATTTTATACGAAATTATTAATAACGAATTGCTTTGAATTTGGAGGTGCATTCATCACGTATCCACCGTTTACATTTTATTTTGATAGTTAGGTTCAGATTTTTTTTTATTTTATTTATAATTAATGTTTTATATCTGTATTTTTGTATATTTATACACCTACATCATTCCAAAAATATTATTTATAAATTTATTTAAATACAAATTAATGTTTTTATTTGTTTTTAGATTTTTTCTGGACTATGCATTGCTTTGATACTGGTAAAAGATTTAGCCTTGGTTCATCCATTGTTAACAGGTGGTACATTTGTTGGTTTTGCTATAATTCTTGGCATCTTAATTATAGGTAAGTTAATACTAAACGCTTCCGCTTTTGGAAGTAAACTAACTCTCTTATGTTTTATCACTAATTGAGTAAAGTTCCAATAATTAATTAGTGACTCACTTATACACATGTTTTACTGACTTATGGCGAGTTTATGTTGGAACTGCTATAAGTGATAGAACGTCGATAAGAGATATCGTACAAAACTATATATATGATTTAAATTGTGGTGTTTATATTGGAGCATCGTTTTGATCATAAACAATATAAATTTTCTGAGCCATGCTCTTGTCGACGCTCTTATCACTATTGCAGCTCCAAAATAAACGCACGCTTAATATACGTTAAGTAACAAGAAAAAGTTGACTTGACTTGTTAAATTAAACATTCAACCTCTGTTGTACATATTATTTGCAAAATAAATTACAAAATATTAAATTAATTATTTATATACATATTTTTAACTTTTTTTTTTAGCTCTGGTTATTAATCATCCAGTTGAAAAACGTCTTGACATGATTATCAGTATTGTTGGTGTATGTTTATTCATGGCAAGTGGAGCTGTTGTTATTGATTATTATAACAACACAAATACAATATTAGGTCTCAATAAGGAGTATAAAAATTATGGTTTAGCACTTGGTAGTATGTCAATCATTAATGCTGTTGTATTCCTTGTAGACCTCGTATTTACATTCAGACGTTAAATTTGAATATGTATTCAATTTCAAAGTAAAATTAATTTAGTTTTTATTTTGTAATATTAATTAATTTTTTTAAAAATTTTTATTAATGTAATATTTAAATTTTTTAGAAAACAAAAAGCTAAAGTTTTAATTTTTTATTTCGATTATATATAAATATAGATAAAGTATAATGAAAAAATATTGTACGCAATATTCTGTTAAATTTTGAATGAAAATAATAAAAAAAACATAAAATAAAAATTATAATATCTTTAAAAAATAAATTAGTAATGTAGTATTAAAAAATGGTACAAATTTTCAAAAGGTATTAAAAGATGAAAATCAATTGATCTATTACTACAATCTAAAACAGGAAGGTCCAAAGTTTATTCTTAATAAAGTCTGCTAAAAATTTAAAGCAACCCAATTTTATTTAAAGCGATTTTTAATTTAGAAAGGTTAAATGAAAAATTTACAACAAAGAGATTACCTTATTTTCAACAAAATTAAAAAAAAAAATTCTTGAACAGAAGGGTGCGTACAATATTTTTTTCTACTTCAGTACATTTTTATTTTTATACTTTATCTATATATGTATATATAATCGAAGATTTTTTATACTTTAGCTTTTTTTTTTAATTATAATTATTTAAAATCTTATAGTAAGTAAGTTCTTAAATGTCGAAATAGAATTTAAATGTAAAAATGCTTGTTATATTCATTTTTTTTTAAATTTCTAATTACATTGACTAATTGAATCAAATATATTTTATAAATTATATATGAAATATGTTATATTTATTTTTTTTTATTGTGTTTGCAAAATTAAATATATATACGATTAATGTTTGTATTTAAAATATATAAATTCTAGATCATATTACAAATTCAAATTCTAAAAATTTTTAAATTATATTGTATAATTTAATTCAAACCACCAATGAATGAATTTATTCACACAAATTTTAAACATAAAAATTACTTTTTGTATGTTTGTATTTTAATCAAAAAAAAATTTAAAATTAAAAAAAAAAAAACTATATGTACATATGTGTAAAACAAAGTTGGAAATTTTCAATCAACTTGGTATATGCTTTTTAAGAGAAACAAAATTTTATATATTACAACAAGGATATTACTAAAAAAAAAAATTTGTAAAAGTAATATTTTATACAAAATAAAATTTTTGGTATACAAGATAAAAGGTTAGATAAGAGTTTTATTAATAAATATAATACAAAGTTACAAAATAATAATTTGTTTTATTATTATTTTATTTTTAATTTGAAAAAAAAAATTTTAAAAATATACTCAACAATAGTGCGAGTTCATAGTCGTAGTATCTGCGCAACAAAACACTTTTTGTTCCTAGTATCTTACATTCAAAAAATCCCTTAAGTTGAAAAACTGTATATAGAGTTTAAAATTACAATTCCCCACCTATAGATCCAGCTTTTTACCTTAACAAGATAGGTTTTACCTTTGAGGATAAGATACTATGAACAAAAACATCTTTTGTTGTGCAAGTACTGCGACTATAAAGTTGCACTTTCTTTTAAATCGAATAAACTCTAGGTTTTAAGTTGAAAAAAGTATCAAACTGCTTATTAATACGCAAGAGTAAAAACATACATTTGGTCAATTTCAATTTTAAAACAATAAACATATTTTTTGATTTTAAGTAGCTATTGCAAATTAAAATATCCAAAATTGTAGAAGTAAATAAATCCTTTATGTAGAATAATATATTTTTTTTGCAATGAATAGAAACAATATGAATTTAAGATAAATATTAAATTCACATTTTTAAAAGTTTTTCTGTAAGTTAAAGCAAAGACTAAACTTGTTTTTGGTTAAAGTTAATTTTTGCAGCATGGTTTAGGGAATATTTCTAGAAAATGAATATATCTATTGCAGTTACTAAACTAAAAACAAGGGAAAAATTTTTTACTTCTTAATAGTTTTCAGGTTTTCTTAAAATAAATCCTGTCTACCTCATAGATATGTACATGTTTACAAAATTTATATTTAATTTATTATATGTCTTTCTTATCTTGCATTATATGGCTACATTGTACTGGAATGCAGATACAAAAGATCCCTTCTACAATCTAAATTATATGGGAAGATCACACACTTCGTACAATTAATCAGATTTATACTAAATTTATTATAAATTTAAAAAATAAAACTGAAACAAGACATCTTCATTACCAAAAGTAATTTTTAAATTTTTTTATTTATTTTTAAATGTTTTACTCGCCATCTATGGAATAGTGGAAAAATTAATCGAATAAATAAAAAAGAACTGACAGTTTCTTTTTTTGTTGAAATGGTACAAATAGAAATGAAACGAATTTCAATTTTATTTTCAGTTTAATTTAAAAATAATTTATGTAGAGTTTGTAGATTTTATTGTCTAGTGTCTTTGAAAGTGAACATTATTAAATTATTTATTGGTTAATTTTTTTTGATTACTTGAAATATATGAAACAAAATTACGATTTATAAATGAATGGTAATTATAAAAATTCATAACAAATCTAATTTTTTTTTAATCTTATAACATGAACCGTTTTACTTTTCTATTAATTAACCGTTAATTGAAAGTGTCGCCCCAATCGGTCTTTGAATTAGTTTTGTGTCATATGGTCATATTAAATTAAAAATAATAATAAAAGAACGGGTTGTGTTCTTACTTTTCATATACACAAACCATTTTGATTTTGATGAATGCACAGTTTATGATCTTATTTTTTGATTTTCAAAAAAAAAAAATATGCACCTAACCATTATGTAACTTAATTAATTTACAGTAATTTACAATTTTTCCGAAATTTTGCAATAGTGAGTTACAATTTAAATTTTTAGCCATGCAAAAATATGTAAATACCGATTATTTATCTTTGTTCTTCGAATTTCGAGGTGCAGGTAGATACTAGTATTACTTAAAATTCAATTTATGTATTTTGTATATACTGTACTCTGTAATTTATTTAAATTTAAATTTTCTTTCTCTTTGTATGATTTATGTCATGACACCAATGTAAGTGATATTCAAAAGTGATTTCAAATGAAAGATCCTTGGAAGATTTGCTTTAAGTGTGTTGTAACAACTTCGGTCAGTTTCTTTCTATACGTCCAATAATTTTAAAGTCTAATTTATTCTTAGGTAATCGTCTCAAAACAATAAAAAAAGAACAAATCAAGAATTTGTTATGACTTGGAGCATAACCTACACTAATTCAAAAGGCCTGGACATCTAAAGAAAAAAAGCTCAAAATGGGACTTCCGCAAATGAAATTTACACGTAGTCTTATGGGAAAACGCGGGAATCCTCCTAAAAATGTTAAAATAACTCAAAAACTACTAATTTTTTTTAATTATGTTAAAAGAGTAAATTGAAATATCATCTTTTTTACATCATTTAGTAACAAAAAAAAAATTTTAACTTTAATTTTTTCATTCATTAGTATGGATTTCAAAAAATTGCTTCTAAAAAAAATTTTAATAGGAAATTAAAATATTTGGACAATTATTTCATAACTCTAAAAGAAAATTGATGAAAATTTTAATTTTACCTAAAAAAAAAACATAAACATAAAAATACAAAAAAAATTTTTAAGAAACTTCATTTGGAGGCCTTCTGAAAGAATTAATGTAGGTTCTGCTTGAAGACAAGAAATTGACGCTTTTATATTTGAATATCATTATAGTTTATCTAAAAATAATCTAAAATTAAGAGTAAGATGATCATATTTGGATTTATTATCGTTTAACCCTTTATCGTGCGCCTTTGATTCATACATCCGAAATAATTTTCTTTACGATTTTTAAGCGTTGGTTAGTATCGACATGATCCATCGTGTAAACTTTTATTTTAACGATTTTTATTTTAATGTACTTTAGTATTGTGTTGACCATCGTTAAGTGTAGGCATAAAAGATTTATTCAAATTAATACATTTGATAAGTATATAACCAATAGAAACTGGAACAAAAACGTAATGTAACAATTTGATATAACGCGCCCGTCGGAGGGTTAAATTAATTTTTTTTCAATTTATGTATTATATTATTCAAATTTTGACTTAGTTCTTTTAAAAATCAATTTTCTACCTTTTTTTCCTATTTTAAACTCACACTACCTTACACTCAAGTTATAATCTGGTTTTCAAATTATAGACCCCCAATAATATTTAATTTTTTTTAATACTAATTACTCTGCATTAATTTTTATTAATATCGATTAACTGTAACGTAAAACTAGGGCAGCTCCTAAATACACGCACTAATCACTTATCTCTTGTCATATAATCAAAACATAATTTTTTGACTTTACTAGTCAAAATTGTATTAAATAAAATATGGCTTCGATTAAACAAAAACTTATAAAAAAGAAGATTATTTGATTAGTGATAAGTGGTTGGTGCCAAAGAGCCCAAGATTCTGTTGAAGTGTACTATTTTTGCAATGTTTTAGAAATTATTTACCTTAGTTTGGTAAAAAAAAATTTAATTAATACTTATTTAATTTAATTAAATTTCAAATCTCCATGGTGACCAAATATATATTATATAATCAAAATAAATAATATTACTAATAAAAGTAATAGATAGACATGCCTGACAAGGAAAGACGTGCTTTAACCCCATCTCACATTGTATGCGGTATGCGGTAAATAAATAAATTAAAAACTGTACGTAAACTTTTTTGTCTAAGTGTATATAAAATATATGTGTGTAACTAATTGTGCTTATTATTCGCTTCTTGAAAATAAAAAAAAATATTAAGTCTGGTGCCTTCTTTTTAGATTTTTGCGATTTTTTATTTGTTTCTTGTTTTTTTTTTTATATTTTTTTGGGATATAAGATGCACCGTGCATTGGAGTAAAGTTGTTTAACAACTCTTCGAAATCTGGGACCCACCAGGTAATCCAAACAAAATAAAACTTTTTTATTTGGTAGGTATGTATAATAAAAAAAATCAATAGCAAATGTATATGTTTTTTTTTAGATTTTATTTATTTGTGTATGTAAGTAGATTTATATATTCTGTGTTATGCGCTATTTAAAGCTGTTAACTGACTTTTCATACTATGAATTTTTTGTTGTTTTTATTAGTGATCAGTTTTGATTTTTTTTTGTTTTTGTGTTGTAAATCTTCGACAATTCTCATAGTATATGTCTAATCCAGTCGTTTATTTTACTTTGGTGCAAGCTGGATTTTGTTTCTTTTTTAAGTTTTTTGGTACAATATTTAACTTGGGCAAAAATTAACACATGTGATACACTTTGAAAAAAAATTTGAGTTTTGTAAAATAATGTTCTATTTTTGTAATAGAGTTTTGTTGATTTAATTTAGATGTGTTTTATTTATAATAATAATATTTATGATTTATACTGATGGGGCTGGCATTGGAATCTTACCAATCAAAATAGCGGATTCTTTTAACATTGAAGTGTTTCCAAACTATTCTGTGTTGAAGATAATGAGTTCTCAAGAGAGAAGAAAATGTAAACTTGTGCTGTACAAATCTCTTATCAGCTCTTATCTTATTAGTGCTATTCTACGGCAGTGAAACGTGGACGAACACCCAAGCCTATTTTTCCGTTTCGAGAGAAAAAAATACTTCGTAAAATTTGGACCAATTATCGAACAGGGCCAATTTAGAATGTGATATGACATACATCAAGTTACAGCGCCTTAGGTGGGCCAGTCACATACAACGAATGCTAGATTCCCAGATTTCCTTGCATTCTAAGGAAAGTACCTACTGAATGGGAAAATAGATAGCCAAGTTTAACCTAAGTATAAGATCTCCTCTTGATTGTCTATGATTGTCTAGGACAAAATTTGATGCTAATCATAACAAAAAGAATTCAAAATTAAATGTCAAGAATTTATTAAAAGCTGCATTTTTGAGTTTTTACCTAACTTACCTAAAAGTATGCAATTATTTTTTTTTGACTTTGGTGAAATAAATCGGAAAAGGGCGTCGCCGATGTAGCTGTTAGGTATGATGTAAGAAGTTTTTCCTAACAGATCGAAAAATTTTTTCAAGGAAAATTACTAAAAAAATATAAAAAAGGTAAATTACAATGATAATTTAATTTAGAAAATATAATTAATAATATTAATTTAATGTAATAATTGTATCTAAACCTATAATAGTTTCGGAAACCGATACTCAAAAATAATTTCCTCCTAAAATAATTTCAGGACTTTGACATTTAAAAAAAAAAAAATTGTCAGAGCGAAAATCTAAACCGGCACTATTCTTTATTTAATAAAAAAAAATATGATGTCTCAACATTTGTAACTATAATTAAAAACATGTTAAGATAATTTTTGCTATTATTAACATTAAGATTCTTCATGCTATCAAAATTATGTCTGATAAATTTATTTTACAAATTTTATTTGAATTTAATTGATTTGAAATTTGAAATCGATAATGAATTCTGTTCTCATTAGAAATAGATAATAAGAAGCATGACGGTTATCTTTTACAAGCTAACATACTACATGTTTTTTATATTTACAACTATATCTTGTAATATGTAAAGCAGATGCTTCGGTAGGTTAGTGGGTAAGATTTTCGCTTACTAACCAAGCAGAGAGGATTCGATTACCGTACGGGTTATGAATTTTTTTAATTTAAAAATAATTATTGAAAAATAATTTTCTTTAACAAATCTCCATGGTGACCAAATATATATAGTAAAATATAAAATATATGACATAAAGAAAAAAAATAATATTACTTATAAATTGGTAGAAAGTAGTGAAAGTGTGGTTGCACAAACGGACCGAAAGATTTACGTGCTAGGATGGCTTATGCTATCTCCCATATCAAAACAACAACAATTATGTAAAACAAACAACTCGAATATCTTTGCCTTCTTATTATTTTCAGCTATGATTAAATTGTTTCTGATAACAGCAAAAAAACATTTGAAGGGAATCTTCAATATCATCTCCAGCTGATGGAATCTCCAGAGAAACAATATTTTCCAAATTTTTATCATGATTTTGTGTTAAAAATCATAAATAATCGGCGGAATCCGATCTTCTAACAAGTCATTTAAACAAACTGAGGTAAACTAAAAACTGCTCGAGTAAAATTGTAATTGATTCACCCTCATAAGTGTGTAACTTACTTACTTTACATTATCGGCATAACAAATTATTATTTCTGAGCCTAGTCCAAAACCTTCCTCCATTGGTTTCTGTCTTGCGCAGCTTCTCTCCAACTAACAACAATATTCATCATTCTTACGTCTGACTAAACACCTTCTTTCCATCGAAGATGTGGTCGATCTCTTCCGCGGCTGTCCTCCGGATTGGAGTCAAAAACCGCTCTTGCTGGAGTATCATCGTTCATACTCATTACGTGACCTAATCAGCGTAATCGTTGGTTTTTAATTCAAGTTACGAGATCAGTATCGTAGTACAGCTCATATAGCTCGCGATTGTGTCGCTGTCCAGTGTGTAATTGAACTTAATTATTTATTTATTTATTGAAATACTTCTGGTTTATTTTCAATGTGATAAAGGAATGAATCAGGCATGCTTTTTCTTTCGATTTTTAGGAAAAAACTACTTTATCATGTCTATAATAAGCCAAGAACTTAACTTAGTTACTTTTAAAGTTTAAATATAACTGTAAATTTGGAAATGAAAATTTTCAACTTCCTCAATGCGGTAGATTAGTAAAAAAATTGTATTTTAATTCAAAAAAATTTTTTCTGGGTACAATATAAATATTGATAATAAAACTGATATAGTAACAAAATTAAAAGACACAAAAAACTTATATTTGTTAATATATATATTTGTATATAAATTTATAAGCAATTTTTAATATACAAACATATATTCGTTCATGAAAAGGTATAAAGACAAAAAAAAAAAATTGAAAAATCACACATAAAAAAAGAATAAAAATTAAATGAACGAAATAATCGCTACAAAAATATCAGAAAAAAAAAACAAAAATCAAAAAATAAAACCACACCATTCAGTTTTGATATTTATATTTTTGCTTTGCTGTATTTTTCTTTTTTTTTTCACTTTTTTCGAGACTCCACTGCTGCACAACTCTGTGTATTTTTGATTTCTGATTTCTGTTTTTTATTTTCTTATTTTTTTCTTTTTTTTTTTTTGCTTGTGTTGTACTTTTGTTTAATGCTGGTGGTGCTATGCTTACATATTTTAATATATATTTATTATACAACACCATACACCACATCATTTGAAACAAAATTGTATACCAATTTTTATACCCATATCAAACGGCAAAAAAAAAAAAAACAAAAACAAAAAAAGAAAACGAAGAAAACCGAAAAATAAAAACTTGTGGAGCAAAACAAAACTTATTTTTCTTTTTAACTTCAGCTTTAAAAAAAAAAGCAAAAAATTATTATTTTTTTTTTAACTTAACTTTTAGTGTAATATGATAATAAAGTTACCATTTATTTAAATTTTTAAAACTGTTGTACCGTTTTTTTTTTGAATTTTGTTACAAATGTAAAAGTTGGTAAATTTCGTTTTTATAAACATTTTCTTTTCTTTATTAACTATTTTTGTACAACATTTGTTGTTGTTGTTGCTAGTAATAGATGATAGCATGTTCTGTCCTAACGCCAAGGTTTTGCTACCCCGATTCAAAATTTAAAATTAGGTCTTTTAACTTAAAAATGGTAAAGTCCCAAGCCTTGGATGTATCTTATATAAATTATATTTTGGTAGTACATAAATAAACAACATCAAATACTTTAAAATAGTCCAACAATAAAATAGTGTTTAGTGTTTAGGACGTCGGTCTTTCAAACGAAAAGTTACGGGTTCAAACCCTAGTCAAATCATATAATTTGTACTATAATAACATTCCACATTTCAAATTGGGCACAGTAATTACAGCTACCTGGTCCATGTACCATGATACCAAATAAATAAATAATCTCCAGATATTGAAAATGATGTTCAACTCTTAAACACAATTTCTGGTGTTAAAACTTAACTTTGTTTCCCTTTTTGTTTCTATTCTGACCAAATTTAAAGATTTTCAATTCAGATTTTTCGTTTCTGCTAACTCTAGTATTTTTTCCCTTAATAACTTATTTTCTATGTCCTCTTTTATTCGATTTTTTCTTAATAAAGGGACCAGCTCACTTAAATCATTAAGATATCATTCTAGTATTTACAAGATCTCCACATTAATTTTGGGGTTTCTTTGACTCGATTTAATAATTTCGTTATTCAATACCCAATTACTTCTCTTTGAGAATTTATTTCACAAAACACTATAAAAATAAAGTGACCAGCTCATTTGAATCATTAACATTTGATTCTATTTGAATTCATTTGAATCATTAACATTCTTTGGTGACTGGTGTTCTCATTTATTATATATTTCTCTTGATTACAATTTTATTATTTAATACTTTTTTTTGTGCTCTTTAAGAATTAATTTCATAAAGTGACCATAACTCATCTAAATCACTCTTTTGATAAATATAAAACATCATCTATTTTCCATATCAAACTTTCAATTCAAAATACCTAATTTTCTTTCAAACAAAGTTTAAATTAAATTTTTTAAACCCTTATTAAACTTGTACTGCATTTAAAATTGAAAATATTTGTTCACCAATTATTAGCATATAATGTACGAGTATATAGTTTTGATTTTGGATTGGAGTACCAACCACTTATCATATTGTCGTTTTTCTTTTTTTTCAAATTCATCGTTGTATTTTGATACGAGCTTCATTACAATCAAATAGTATCTTTGTACACAGTGTACACCACACTCGTAATAACAAAAAAAAAAACAAAAAATAATAAATAAAATAAAATAAAACATAAAATAAACAAAAAAACAGAAGAAATAATAATAATAATAATAAAAAAAAAAAAAAATACAAAAATAAACCTGTAAGTTTTCACCTGGACCATTTTAATTTAGTTAGGTTTTAGCGGGTGAACTGATCGCATGGTTTTTTTTTTTTATTTGCTATTTTGTATTTTGGTTTTTTATTTTTTTAATCTTTTGTGTATGGTGTTTTTTTTTTTTTTTGAAAGAAAATTTATTTTGAATTAGAAAATTCAAAAAAAGAAAATTGAAAATTTTTTTAAGAATGAATTAAAAAAAAAAAAAAAAAAGAAATAATAAAAAAAATTTTTTCAAATTTATACTAAATATCAAAATAAATATAAAATAATATAAACTTTTATTTTAATATTTTTGAATTATTTTAAATTTAATTTTGTGTAAAATTTTGAAGGAAATTTTTTTTTGCAATTTAAATTTGTTTTGACATTCAAAATTTTAAAAATTTTTTGTTTTGACATTTAAAATAAAGTCGCAATCGTTATTTTTTGACATTTGAAAAACGCAATTGTCAATTAACAAAATTATAGATTTAAAAAAAAAAAAAATTAAATCCTGAATCTTTTAAAAAAAAGAATTAAATAAAAAAAAAAAAAAGACATCGGCATTTCTCAAATGGTCTGAAGTTACAAAAAAAAAATCAAAAAAAAAAAAAATAAAAAGAACAACAAATACAAAAAAAAAAAAAAAGTATAAATAAACGGAATTGAGAACGCGATTTTTTTTTTTTTTTTATTGAACTTGAATTGGGAGAAAAATACAAAAAAAAAAAAAAAAGTGTTGTCGTATATTGTATATATATAGTGTTTTATTAGTACAGCCTAGGTGTACACTTGAATTTTCATCTCATAAGTTCTGTTTTGATTTTTTAGTTTTTTTGTAATACAAAGTTTTTAAAAAAAATATTTTTTTTCAGTTAAAAAATTTTTATTTTAAAAATTGTCCAAGAATTCTACTTTTTTTTTTTATTTATTTATTTATTTATTTTAAATCTATACATGTTTATACATGTTTATATATAGAGATAAGTAGTATATAATAAAAAAAGGTGTGCATATATATAAATATATTTATGTGCTGTATGCATATAATATGTGTTTAACTTTTTTTATGCCTGTTTCTTGAGGGCACAGAGCACAAGTGGACATTTGGAAAATGGCATAAAAGGTGTTGTTTTATTTTCATTTTGTTTTTATTTTGTTTTTTTTTACTAAAAGTTAAAATTATGCGAAAAATTTCTAAAATAAAAAAAAAAACAACATTTTATTCTGTGAGTTGAAATGAATGAAGAAAATTTTATAAAAATTAAAAAATTTTTTAAGGTATTATAAATTGAAAAAAATTTATTAATTACAAAAAAAAAAAAAAATTGTGTTAAAAAAAAATAAAAAAAATATAAAAAAAACTACTTTTGGAATGAGTGGAATTGAGAGAAACGATTAAAAAAAAAAGAATGTGTGTTAAAGAATTTCAAAAATCGTTATTCGGTATTGATTTCATTCGTACTTGAAAAGTGAATTCTTTTGTTTTGTTGTTTTTGTTTTTTTTTGAATTGGTGTTAATTGAATAATTATACATACAAAGTTATCATATTTTTTGTGAGTATTAATGAATTAATTTTGTAATTAAAGGATTCAATTAATATATTAATAGTTTACGGATATTTCCTTGCATTTATTATTTAAATCAAAATTAAGGATTTCATATTAATTTTTGGGAGAGTCCAAGTTACCTAATTTTTTTTTGGGGATTTAAATTCGTATTGAATTTATTTTTGAATGAAATTAAGGTAAGTGTTGATAATTAGTAAATTATAGATTTTTAAGTGGTTAAATAAATGTTGATAAAGTTATTAAAAGATAAATTTTATTCTTATTTCAAAGAGATATTGTAATTATCTATGTTGCTTAATTTTAATACATATATTAAAAAAATATAATTACATATATTTTTGAGTAATTTCTGATTCCCTGTAAAAATAGAATCTGTGATTTGGTTAGGACTTGTATAATCACTAGTTTTTGCTGATGCTAAATTAAGAAGTTATTTTTGAATTTGAAACAAGCCTTCAAGATAGTTTATGTTTTAATACTCAACCCACTACTAGCCTCATTAATTAGTGCTTGTAATCGTTAGTTTAAAGTTTAAAGTTACTCTTAATCGTGGTTTAAGTTTATAAAATTAATTTTGTATTCTACCAAGACTTAATGATAATAGGTATTTAAATTTAATTTTTTTTTTTTAAGTGCAAACTGTTCAACTGTTGTAAATTAAAAAGGCTGTCCTTATATGTGCCTGTAGGAAGAAGGGGGAAATATTATATTCTTATTATTGTAACTGATCTAAATGAATTCAATAGACACTTTAAATTATTAAATTACTGCGCCTTATAACATGAAGAAATGTCTTAGATTTTCAATAGATACAATTATTACTTTTGTTTATATTGGATTATAAGGTATTTCCATCTGTGAGTTATATTATTAAATTAAATTATTTGTTTATATTTTTATATATTTGGTTACTGGCATGAGATAGTACTGCGCCTTATAACATGTAGAAATAGATTCAAAAGATTCAGTTCTATTTTGCTTATATTGTAATCATTTTGTATTAGAGGTGTACATTCTATATCTGTGAGTTATATTATTCAATTAAATTATTGGTTTATATTGTTATGTTAATTAAATATTTTTATAACTTACTTACTAACTGGATCCTAAAACCCTTGGTGGGGCATAGGGCGTCAAATATTTTTATTAAAGATATAAAATTGTTACTTATTGGTTATGCCATTAATTTGAACCCAATGAAGAATGGTAGCTGAGTCGATTTCGAAAATCAGATAAAAGTATTTTTTTTTTTCACTTTTACCGGGAATCGAACTGGGGCCTTTCGAATGAAATGTTGGCATTCTAATCTAGACGTTAATTATAAATATAGGTTAAAATTCGTGATGCTTTATACATTATATTTGAATAAATATAGTGTCCCAATGCTCTTGTAAGAGCTTAAAATTTTTTTACAATTTATCATATAGCACTTTACAGCTCTTTGAGAAACTTTGTAAGTGTAAGTTTTAAAATTAAAAAAAAAACGTATTTCTAAGTTAATTAATAAAAAGTAATATTACTTAGAGAAACTGTACAATATAATATGTCTAATAAATTAAAATTTTTTGTTATATGAAATTCATTAAAATTTCAAAAAAAAGCTGTAATGTTTTTCATATAATGTATATAAATTATATAAGTTAAGATATGTTTAAATCGTAATTCATTTCAATTTTATACAATTGATTGACTGATCATTATTTATTTACTAGTTTTTTTTAAATAATTACTATATTTTCTTCTATGTTTCAATAAAATTTTCTATTTAATGTGACAGTCATATATAGTGAGTTATCATTAAGTGTGATTTACTTTAATTATGCTTTATTATATGTGTATATTAAATTTTAAATGATCTTTTTAATTCTTAATTTTATAAGTAAATTATTTTTTTGTTATTAAATAACTAAATCAGAATGATTTTTGGTATTTTTTAAGATGACAATCAAATAATGAATTAAAATTTTATTTATTAAAGTGATATTCCTTTGGCAAAAATAATTCATATCTTTATTTTTAATTTAAAAAAAATTTAACTAAATTCATGCTTCATTTATTAGTAAATAAGTTTTTTCAAATACACCTAACTTAATGAACTGCTTGAGTTCATAATGAATCAACTTCAAATTCTCAGTATGGTTCTCAATTCATTTTAAATTTTATAATATTGCCTCCAGCGATTTGGGCTGTTTTAGATGTATTTAGTTAATAAAAGATGAAGTCATTCAAATCAAAGATAAATATTAAAACATTTAAAACTTCAGAAATAAGTTTCTTTGAAAATCAATAGAATCATTTAATCTTTTAGGAATTAGGAATTGAACAATTGTGATCTATTGGGCCTTAAAGCGAACCACAATTCGATCTGGTAACATATATATTCTTTAATCAAATTTCTGTCCTAACACAGATGCCAAATATTAAGAACCTGTACGGGAATCTAATTCACACTCCCTCGGTTAATAGTTATTACACTAAATATTTATCCAATGAACCATCGAGGCCCTAAATAAAGTATTAAAATAAAATTTATATTTTAAAAATGTTCTAACTTACAAAAAAGGGAATTAAGAAATAAACAATTGTGACCTATTGAGCCTTCAAGCCAACCACTATTGGATCTGGTGACATATATATTCTTTAATAAAATATCTGTCCTAACACAGAGGCCAAATATTAATAACCTGTACGGGAATCTAACTCGCACTCCTTCGGTTAATAGTTAATACACTAAATATTTACCCAATAAACCACCGAGCCCTGAAATATGGTATTAAAATAAAATTTATATTTTAAAAATGTTCTAATCTACAAAGAAGGGAATTAAGAAATAAATAATTTTGACTTATTGGGCCTTAAAGCGAACCACCGTTGGCTCTTGTGACATATATATTCTTTTATAAAATCTCTGTCCTAACACAGAGGCCAAATATTAATAACCTGCACCGAGAAAGTGTGAGGGAATCTAAGGGAAGTGTGAGGGAATCTAAGGAATGTGTGAGGAAATCTAAGGGAGGGAATCTTAATTCACTAAATGCTTACCCAATAAATCACCGAGGTCTCAAATAGGGAATTAGGAAATAAAACTTTTGAATCCAAAACGATTGTGACCTATTAGGCCCTTAAAACTAACCACTATTGCATCATGTGACATATATATTATTTAATAAAATTTCCATTATTAAAAAAAAACGCTTAAAAAAATCATGCATAAAATTTTTAAAAATAAGACAAGTAGGATTTTATGGCAGTTTCATAATTTTTTATGAGTTTTTTTTTTTTTTTTCTTTTTCTTCAACATAAATTATTTATGATTTATGAAAAATATCATATATAATATATGTTCAGACATATATATATATCTTTTGTTGTGTTTTAAAAAAAAGTCTATAAACGTATGTTATTATCATGTGAGTGTGATTTTAAAGTCTGACTTTACTTAGTTTTAATTGCTAATTAAAAACTAAAAACTAAAAAAAAAAAACAGCAAAAGTATCGATCATCAGCACTTATTAATATTTATTAGAAGTTAAAAGTAATTAAAAAATTATGCAGTTTGCTATGAATTTGTAATAAATATAGGACAAACATACGTAAGTAAGTACAAATTAAATAAAATTAGTTCAAGGTGTAAATTTTTATGCTTAATCTATGCTTTTTACATTTGTATTACAACAATTAGACATTATGTAATTAGATTCGAAAAAAAACGGTTTTAAAATTAATAATTTGTATTTTAATTAAAATTAATTAGATTTAGATTGATTGGCGCCTCCAAATCGAAAGTGTAAATATGGTTCGATTTTCATTTAATGAGGTTTTAGCTTAAAGATGCTGCATTTGATAGTAAAGAAACTTCAAAAAGACACTTGGAAGGAACTGATAAGTTGCACAGAGTAATTGCAACAATTTTAACAGTATTATAAAAGGTTCTTTTTAAAATCACCTATTCCTTCTGGTAAAGAACTGGTTAAACAACCAGCGAGTCGACATCGATATGCTTTGTTCTTTTGTATTTAAGTATTTATTCACCACCTACTTCAGATTCCTAATCTAATCAATCTAGACTTACAATTTTCTTATAGTCCCATCAAATTACACTCAGACATTTTAATTGAACCTGCATAAAATATCTTACAGATTCTCTAGTGTATCTCATGCGTGTTAATTAACTCATATGTGCGCTCATATCATTATGAGGTCATGAGACGCAAATAAGTTTTAAGGCTTTTAGAAGAATGGAAGCTTAGGAACTTAATGGTTAGGAGAAAGTTACCCAAATTCATTTTCATTAACTTGGACTAAAGAATTAACTCCATCGTTTAAATAACTTACTAGACCATTTAAATTAAAAATTTTTCCAATTTTTAAAACTTACAGATGTTTATGATTTGAAATAGAGAGCAAAAAAATTATACATTTAAAAGTTAGTAAATATATAGGAAGTTATATTAGATTAGAAATTCCATTTTTCTGCAATATGTATGTAGAACTTATAACTACAGATATATCAATATATATATATATATATATATAGCATTTAAGCCCTTAAGAATGTAATAGAATGTTTTTCATATTTTCTATTAATATAAAAAAAAAATTGAAAAAAAATTTAATGCTACATAAAAAATTATTTGTTGCACGATTTTGTAATAATTTTTTATTCTATTTTCGTTATTTTTTCATTTTAATAATCACGAACTTAAATCGGAATTTTTAAATTTTATTTCTAAAAAAAAAACAAAAAAACTAGATCTAATAGGTATTATAGTACACTAGCTTTAGTATCTTTTTAAATGTAGCAAAAAAAAAAACTTTTTTAAAATTTATTTCCTGATTTTCTATTCGATTTTTAATAAATATTATATTTGAACTTAAATCGGATTACAGCTATACAATACATTGTATAAAAGCTATAATATTTTGAAAGTTGGGTTCTTATATATTTTGTGTTTTTTTTTGAAAAAGCCTTAATGCAATTTTTTCAATGAAATTGATTTGTTTAATATAAAAACTTACAGTAATCTTTTGCCAACAAAGTCTAAGTACTATATAAGACTTTCTGTATTCAAGATGTTCAAAAAAATCCTGGTGTTATAATCTCTATAATATGTTTTTAATATTATATACCTACAGTATTAAAAATTGATACATAAAGTTTGCTAACAGAATAGGAATCGAATTTTTTCTAAATATAATTTTCAGTGACGTATCGTAACTTCTTTAGGGTGTTAGGATGTCTCATTTTATCAATTGGTAAAAAAAATTAAGTTTAAGTTATTCCTTGAATTAGTATGGAGCACAACTTGTGAAACCATTCTTAAAATACTAATTTTTATATTTAGGCACATAATTATTCTAAAATAACGGTTGAACAGCGGGAAGTATCCGAAGGAAAAAGGGAGCAACTCTGATTTGGTTTAATGTTTTAAAATGTAAAGTTTTAACTCCTAAGAAGAGATGTAACTTTATTTTAAGGAATTTATGTTTCACAGGTAAAAGATTTTTAAATGACTCAGTTAATGGATGAAAACTTGTAGGGATGTGGTTTTGTTGGTATTTAATCTGTTTCTGTAGGGCTCGATTCTGAATGAGCATATATAAAAATAACTTAAAATATATTATATTACCTATTCTATATAACCTATGTATAAAAACAAATATACTAATCATAAATTAAAGCAATTTTTTCCCAGTTTCATTGAACAAATCATTGGTAATCTTATTTAGATGAAACCTTGTTTGCGACTACATTTACTAAATCAAACAAATTGATAATAAAAAATTTTGTATTCTTACAAAATAAATTTTCCACTTGCTCAATTTTCTATTCAAACTCTAGCACAGAATTTGGTAGAAAATGGGATCTGACAGGATATTTGGAAATGATTTTGAACAGATTCCTGCAAATTATAGGATGATTTATTTTTATGAGAGACGAAACCATTTAATGGAACACCTTTTCTGGTTCATAATTCATCGAGTTTTATAACCAGTTCTACCTTTGAATATCCACAACGTGAAGCAATGAGCATTTTAAAGTCAGTGTTGCCAAACATTTAAAATCTTAAATAATACAATTATATAGAAAAGAATTGCATTTCTAAAGTGTTCTGAAAGTTTAAGCACTCGTTATTTCTAAATTGAATGTAAAATTTTAAAAAAATTTTATTTTATGAACAAACATACTTTAACTATACATATATAAATATAAATTGTATATATAATTTAGTTGTTAGTAATGGAAATATATAAATGTTACACATAGTTAAATATTTTGAAACGGTCTGCTTATTTGTTTTTATCATTATTGTTTAATAGTTTTATTGGACATTTAAAAAAAATTGAATTCTGTTTAGTGTATCTGTTGGTTAAAATCCCAGACTCATTAAACTTGTAATGTAATTAAAAACAATTTTATTTTTAAATATATGTAATAATAAAATTATTAACATTGGTGTTTTTTTTTTGTACATATTACAAAAATTAAAAGTCTATGAAATTTAATAACTACTTAAAACTGTTCAAAAAAGAATTAAAATTGCTAATTAAAATTAACAATATTGAAAAAAAAATGATCATATATTGAACTGAATGGTATATATAAATATTTATATAAATTATAATTAAAATATATAATTATTAATTAAATTTTATTTGTTTTTAAATTAATTTTCAATGAAATTCCTTACCTAATTGAAAAAAAACCTTTAAAATAAAATATTCGCAGTTCTTTATCCTAATTAATGGAGGGGGATTAACACCTAAAGAAATTAGGTCTAAAAGGCCTTAAAAGCTTAAAGTTTTCATATTAAAAAAAAATCTCACGATTGATTTATGGAATCAATCATAAGTGTTGAGTTTAAAGTTTGATTCAAAATCAGGGTTCCAAAAATATGTTAAGAATGGGTTGTTAATTCCAATTCTCGCTAACTTTTGTTAATATGGGAATTGGGATATATTGGTAGCCCTTGATATTTCGAATGCTTTATTATTGACATATGCATGTTTGAAGAAAAGAGATAGTTTTGAGATAGTATGATAGTTTTTGTAGTTGGTGTTTCCTTTCAGAATTAGGAAAGATTTTAAGGTTAAAATTCGAAAGCTGATCTTTAATTTTTTTTTCCGGGATTTAGAGGGGTTTTCTATATATTTTAAATAGGTACTTTAGTTCTGTATACATTTTACTTAAATTTTTATGGAAAACTAAAATTAGACTTTATTATAAGGTATAATCGTGTAATATTGTGAGCTTGTTTACTAATTTAAATTCGAAATAAGTCCTTACGTCTAATTGGCGACCTCTCCGTCCAGACTTCGTTCACTCCTCTTGACGCTCATCGTAATATTGGAGCTTTAACTCTTTTTTTATAGATATCTTGTAGGTATTGACATTTGTTCTATTGAAATAAAATTAATAATGTATCCCTTCTTCGAAGTCTTAAGTGCTCATTTCTATGCTGTGAAAATTCCTAGGTGATTTAAAACTGGTCATACAAACTCATTTATTGTAAGAATTGCTGAAATATGGAACATGCTTCCATCCTATGTATTTCCCTCTGATAGAAATACTCCATTATAAAACTTTCAACGTTTCAAAAAGAACTTATATAAATTCGTTTCTAACCTTTTCCCGAAACTCTCTTTTTCTATCATATTTTCCTTACAAGTCCTTAATTAGCTCCATAACCAATCCTACATATCTGTTCACATAGTTATGCATAGAAGAATTCGTTCCTAGAGTTTGACAAAAAAAGCGTGTACAAAAAAAAAATATCTATATGGTCTTATTTGCCTAGGTCTGATAAATATTAGAATGTTTATTAAGGAAGATTAGCACTTGTTAATCACTTGAACCCCTCTAATTTCTTCAATTATGTTTTAAATCTGTACCGAATTTAATTTAATGAATCATTAATATGAACTTATAATGTTATAAATTTTCATATATTTATAATAAATAATTATACATTTTAATTACATAATTATCATATAATAACGTATATTACATTTTTTAATCAATAATCAAGTGAATTCTATTGTTTTATTATATCATTAAACATAATTTTGCAAAAATTACATAAAGAGCTTATATTGTCTTCAATATTATATATTTTAAGCAATATCATACAGAATGCTGGATTTTTTATTGAATTGATTGCAGAGGCGTCTTATGAATTTTGGCGCCCCTGTGCTAAAAGTTATAAAGCGCCCAAAAAAATGCTTTCTGATTAAAAAAAAAATAATTTAAAAACTAAATATTTATATACAAAAATTCAAACATTTATTCAGTTTAAAAATAGGATAATAGTAAAAAAACACAATTCATTGCATATGAGTTATTAAAAAAAAACAATAAAAAAAAAACTTAACAAATAATATATAATATATATTAGGAACTTTAGTTTTTTTTTCTAGATTTAGATCTAGCAAAAGCATCTATAATCTCGTCAAAGTTGGTACTCTTAAATAAGTCCGATTCAATCGATAATATGCTCAAACTATTTAATTTTGTTTGGCCAATTGAGGAGCGTAAATAATTTTTTAGTCTTTTTAAACAAGAAAAACTTCTTTCACCAGTACTATTAGTTACTGCAATAGTTAAAAATATTCTTAAAATTACTTCAATATTAGGAAAAGTTGATCCGATATCAGAATTTATTATAGTTTTCAATAAAACTTCAGCTTTTGATTTGCTTTCTTTTTCATTTTTTTGAGAAATATTAAAGTTTTTAAAATGTAAACATTCTTCAATAAAACTGTTATCTATATCGTTTCTGTATATTTGGCACAATTCGTCAGCTTTTTCTCTAATTTCTTCATTTGAGAGATTTTTTAGATTAAATAAAAATCCAAATTTTACATATATTTCATTATAGGCAACTTTTCTTTTACTTATTTCTGAGAAAAGTCTATCAATTATAATATAGTACGAATTTATGCAAAAATCCGTATTACTATCAAACAAAGTTTCAGGCGCAGTGTTATTATGGAACCGTCTATTTCTTTTATGCTTTCTGTTCATTTTAAAGTCCTGACACCCAGATAATTCAATTCCCTTTTTTTTATAAAACTCAAAAGATTCCAAATTTCTCTTAGTTTGTAAATATGAACATAATGAACTATATATTTCAACACCGCCTTCGATGTTAATTGCAACGTCTTGAAGTGTTTTACTAGCTTTATTTAATATATTTAAAATATCAAACCAAAACGACAACATTATTCCAGTTTCTAACAGATTTAGTTGGTTTTTTAACCCTTGCCCTTCTATTTTTACAACATTTTTTTGTCCAGAATCCTCATAAATAATATTAAAGGCATTTTTAAAAGAATTGTAGCCTAACATAAGTGCTGTCACTGCATCTGCTCTAGCAGACCAGCGAGTTTCACATATTTTCTTTGGAATAACACCTCTTGGACCCAATTCTTTTTTCAGTACTTCCCATCTAGAAGTTGATACTGAAAAAAATGTATATATGTTTTGAACCAACTGACAAATAAGCTGACAAATAAGAAACAGATCCTTTTCCCTTATTGCCATAGTCTTTTAGATGCTGTTGCAGTAAAGGATCGAATCTGGCTAAAAGTTCGATAGCGCCTAAGTAATTTCCATTAGATTTATGCCCCAACATTTCATTTTTCCCTCGGAAGCTAAGCGTCCTTGAACTTAAAAATTTTATGACTTCAAGAAGTCTATACAAAATATTTTTCCAATAACTTATATTTTTTATCTCTTCAGATAAGAAGTTTTGCTTAATAATGTTCGAATCATTTGACTGGTTTACAAAAATACGCGTATTTTCTTTATGAATGACTGAATTCTCGTGGTCTGAAATTAAATTTGGATGACTCCAATCGTTGAACCCCGTTGTGAAATTACTTGACATATTACCAAATAACATGCAAAAAACACAATAAAATTTCCCTGTCGAATTAGAATACAATATCCAATTTCTTTTTTTTTCTTCGCCATTTACCAATTTTCTATAAAACATTTTTTTAGTGGCAAATCTGTTTTGATTTTTATATACCAATTTTGATACAGAAAAATCTAATTTGTTAATGTCAAAATTTCGTAATTCACTAAGTATTGTCCTTTTTTTTTCATTATTCATATAATCCCATTTTGCGGGATCATTATAGTCTACATTTGGGTTAATTTGTTCCAATTGCAAAGGTCCAATTTCAGCTCCCGAACGATTTTCTATTTCATCATTACTTTGTCTTTCTACTATCAGCTGGTCCTCAACTATTGTATTTAAATTATTACCTTCATTTTCCTGAATTTGCAACGTCTTAGTTGTTCTAATATTCTCAGAATCAGAATTATTTGTATCATTTTCAAATATAACATTAAAAAACGATTTTAAACTCGGTGTTTTCGCTAAAAAATTTTTTCTCTGCAACTCTTTTTCTTTATTAAATTTTCTTCTTTCACATCCAGATAACTTTTTTTTTTCCATATTTATTTATTAGTGGCTAAAAAAGTGGAAATAGAATTTAAAAAACTAATTTTTTGCTTTAAAATATATTTTAAAATACCCAGATTGCATTGCACACATTACATATTTGAGAAATTCGAATATAAATAAGTTAAATATAAACAAAAAAATTTAGGTTATGTGTACTATGTAGTATTAAAGAAAATTTTGGATTTGACAATTCACGATGGCGCGGCGACAACGACAAGTACATAAATTATTTTGTGTAGGGTTACAAAAACTATTTAATCATCGATAATCGATGGAAAAAAAAATCGATTAGGTGATTTTTCATAATCAGTGATATGAAATTGTTTAAAATTTACCGGATTACTATGAATGTAATAGAAATACGTTTCAAACTAAAATTTAAAAAAAAAAAAATATGATTTTTTTAAATATAAATTAATATTTTTTTTTTTGATAATTTATTTATATTATTTTATTATTTGGCGCCCCTTGAAGGTTGGCGCCCCTGTGCTTAAGCACAGTTAGCACTATGGATAAGAGGGCTCTGATTGATTGTATAGATTTCATTAAAATTAATTCAATAAAATACAATTTTAAAATTTTAAAAAACATTTCTCTTAAGTTATTCTTAGAATTGTTGAATAAATATCTGTAAGATATAATTTAGTGAATTTTTTTTTTCATAATTAATTTAAAAATATTTTCAAAATAGGTTAAATTTGATTTTAACGCTCAGTGGTTTTTTCTTTAGTTTTTTATACAATTATATACATACATTATACATATAAATGTATAATTTGTACATATGTATGTACATGTATATAAAATATAAATTTATCATAAATTCTACATGTTTAAAGTTAAAAGAAAAAATTTGTAAAAAAATTAAAAAAACTGTGAATAGAAATCATCTATAAGAAAAATTTTTTTTTTTAGGTTAAAATGTTAATAATTTTAATTCTAAATGAAGTTGTTGATAGAATCTTATGTGTTTTTTTTTTTCTCGTAAACTTGTTTAAAAATGTAAAAATGTAAAAATGTTTTAATATTGTTTTTCTGTTTTTTTTTTTTTTTTTGCTAATGTGAATAAAAAGATAATGTAATCGTGGTTTAATTTAAAAAAAAAAAATATGATTTGCATTTCGATTGTTATTTTAAGAGTGATAAAAGTCATTTGCATAGACTGATATACTTTAAGGTGCACTAGACAAAAGTACTGAGATCTGTTCTCAAAATTTTTTATGTTTTTATTTTGTTGAAATTTATTTGATTTACCTACCTATACATGGAGTAATTGTTCAAAGTTTATTTGAAACAATATTCTACTATAGTGGTCGGATTTTAACTATCGAAGTTTTTGACTATCCGAGTTTTGAAGGCTGTTTTTTAGAGTAAAATGATGACAATATAATTTTGTGCTAGCTTATACCTAATGTATCTTGTATATTCTTACTTTAACTTATTTTTAACCGTTGATTCAGCTTTTAACAACTCTCTATCTTTAAGTTTTTAGGAATTTCATATTCTTAAACGAAAGCTCTTAAACTCTCCCGTTTCCTTAAAAATTGTCTCCTGTAATAATTTATATTCAATTAAATTATTCGGACGTCTTAGTATGTTGCTAATCCATTTTAATTTTCCTTTCATTTTAAACTGTATAATATTCTTACTCTCTAAGTGCAACTTTTAATATCTTCCCTGGCAATATTGCTCTAAGACCCTTAATCTCTATTTGACTGTTTGTTTCTATATGATCATTTGTTACTTCAATACTAACATACTTATCCAAGTATTTTCTAGAGTGATTGAATTTTAAGTACAATTCGATATACTTTTAATTTTTTAATTACAATTCGATATACGCGTCGGCAAGAGCATAGCGTAGAAAATATACATATACATATATGTACATATGTACACGACGTACGAAGATATAGTACGTCGTGTACATATATATGATTTAAGTATAGGTGTTTATATTGGATCATCGCTTTGATCATCCATAACAAAAAAAAAGTTGTCTATGCTATGCACTTATCGACGCACTTATAACTTATCGTTGCTCCAAAACAAACGCATCCTAAGATATGTATCTAAGAAACTTAAATCATTAAAGTTAGGCTAATGTTGATGTTTTAAATTTGATTCAAATTAATAATTATATATCTTTAATAAAAAATTCATTAATATAAACATAGCCAAATACAAAATATAAACAAATAATTTAATTTTATAATATAACTCACAGATATCCTAATAATATAATTATTACAATATAATAACAAATAGAATTGTATCCATTGAAAATCTAAGACGTTTCTACATGTTATAAGGCCTAATATTATCTCATGTTTATATTTTATGTTGAATTGATTTAGATCAATTCTAATAATAAAGAATATATTATGTCCCCCTGTTTCAACATGTACCTATTGTATAGACAGGCTGAACAGTTAGCACTTAAAAAAAAAATAAATAAAAACTAAAAGTTAGCAAAAACAAACTCTTACCTATTTTTAAAAATTCTGTAATGTAAACTGCAAAGTATATGATACTAATTTAAAATAGATCAAACGTTCTCATCTAAATGTCAAATTTTATAAAATCTTGTTGTTGTTTTGTAAAAATGTCAATACATATACATATATTTCAAATATTCGTTTAATCTGGTGTTTTTTTTTTCCATTTCTGTCATTTTTTTTATATTTTTTTTAACCAACGGTGGTCTTGTGATAAGAAAATTCATAGAATAATCTCAATTTTATTAGTTTTAAACTGTTTATATTCTGTCTTTTTTTTATCATATCTTACTGTAATTCTTAACTTTTACCGTTAACCTATAAATCCCATTTTAAGCCCAACAAAAAACAAGCATAGCAAAAAAAAATATCGTGTTTTGACAGGCTTGGTTTTTTTTTTTCATTCATTATCACAACAACGACGAACATAAAAAAAATATTATTAATAAAAAATTATTTTTATTTTTCTTTTTTTTTTTTTTTTTTCAAAAAAAAACAACAACAAAAACTGTACATAAAAGGTTATGAAACTTTGGTGTAAAAAGAAAATGTTTTTTTTTTTTTATGGAGCTGTACAACATTTAGCAACACAACACAACTACTATATACAACACAACCTACTTGTCATTTTGAAAATTTTTATTACCTAACCATTTACAATAAGTAGGTACGAGTATATGAGGGATTTCCTAAGATATGATGATGATCATGATGCTTCTTATTGTCAATAAAAATTAAATTATTAATTGGTTATGTAGTTATGGTTTGGTGTTTTTTTTTAAACGTTTTTTTGTTGTTGTAATATTAAAAGAAAATTTTAAATTTTCATATAATTTAAAAGATGTTGTAATAAAATACCAAGACTGAATTAATTCTTTTTTTAAATTTATATTCTTTTGAAATATAAAGAAAAACCAAAGAAAATTACAAATGGAATTTCAAATAGAATAAAACGGTAGCACTGCGGTATTTTTTTTTTTTTTGTAAATTTATGAAACACAATAATAATTTTAATTCTTTAAAATTTAAAATAGAATTAGAATTAAAGTAAAAAAAAAACATTCCAAGTTTTAGAAATTTTATATTTAATAAAAAAATAACATTAGAAAATCATTTAAAGAATCAAATAGTTGGATTAAGCGATTTGGTTATGTTCTGATAAACGGTATATTGCTATACCGGTAAAATGAAAGCTTAAAAAACTTCTTTGTTTTTCATAAAACTCATCAAAAGTTATGAATTTTAAATGTATAATTAATATGAAAAAAAAAATATTTTAGAATGAATTTAGAATTGAGAACTCAATTGAGTAAAACTTTATTATCAGAGATTATCATTTTTTTGGGTTAACGGATTATTGATATTAAGTCAGAATTTTGTGTACCTTAAATATTGTAATTTTAAATTATTTATCTAAGTATTTAAATTTCATGCCTCATAATCATATTATAGTTACTCAGAGTATGGTCAGAGCATTCACATTAAATTGAGAACTAAAAGAACTTCTTAGGGCAAGCTGCTCAGAGTTACTTAGGGCGTTTTTCTTTTTCTATTCAGGGTTGAGTCAGATCTGTCAAAACCGAAGCTGTGTTTCTTTTGGTGCTCAGCTTATCGAGATTATCCGTTTTGTTTCTTTTTCTACTCAGGGCGTTTTTCCTTTTCACTTCAGATCAGTGCTCAAAGCAGATGTCGAACTCTCAGAGCAAATTATGCTCAGATTAAAATTTAATCCGAACTCTGACGCTCTGAGTTAAAAAAAAACGCTCAGAGCACAGATTGTCAATTTTTATCAAATTTATTTTCTAACGTCACTATTGTTTGATTGCGTCAAAATTTATTTTATTAAATTGAAATTTAAAAGAGTTGAATTATTACTATATTAAAAAAGAACACAAAATGGATAATCTAGATAATCTGAGCACAAACAGAAATACATTTTTTTAGCTTGACAGCTCTGACTCTGCTTTGATAAGAGTGCTCAGATTATCTAAGATAAGATAAGAGTGCTCAGAGTGCGTTCAGAGCGACATCAGTATGCAAGATAGATTTTTCTCAAATCTCACGGAGTTCAAAAAATAAAACGTCAAATACATGTAAATGCTAATTCATTCTAACTTTATTTTTTAACTAACATTTATTTTATAAATATAAGAGCAATTGGTTAAAGTAATTATAAGAATAAAATTCAGAACATTATAAAAAAATATTTTGGATAAAATAACATATAATAATTCACAATTTCAGCTCTTTTTCAAATTATAGCGTTCAGTGATCGGAAAATACTTAAATCTGAGCATAATTTGCTTTGAGCGTTTGACATCTGCACTGAGCATAGATCTTATTACAAAAAGAAAAACGCCCCAGATTATGTTCAGAGCATTCAATTTATTCTGATTTTTCTGGAATATGACATTTTAACATCTGATTATGTATGCAATTCTCAAATTGGCAATAAAGGTTGTTCTATAGAATTTTTATTTGGAAAAATCTAAATTACATTCTTTTGCTAATGCTGCGCGGTTTTTCTTCTTAGACTTTTAATAAAAAGATTTCCGATATAATGAAAGATTTCCATACAATTTAAAGTTTTATAAAATTAACATTATAATTTTTGGTTTTTAATTTAAATATTAATGAAAAATTAAAAATAGATTAAAATTTTTCAATATTTTAAAAAATTATGTAAACAAAATGTCATTTTAAATTTTGAAAATATTTTTAATATGATAACTTTAGACTGTATAATTCGAAAATTTACAATGTCAATATGCATAATTTTATCTATTATATGGGTTTTTTTTGTCTATTAATTTTCATATAAAATTAAAATTATATATTAATATAATAAGATAAATTATATACTAAAACTGTCATATTATGGTGTCGTTTATTATTAATTTTAATTATTGTTTATTAAAAATATCTTATAAAATATATGTTAGGCTTTATTTTGTTTTTTAACTTGTAAGTTACTCATATTTAAAAAAAAGGTTAACTTATCAAAATAAACTAGTGTTAGTTTTTCAAAATTATCAGGTTGAGATAAATAATAATAAAGAGTAGTTCTCAAAGATGGTTAGAAAAAATTTTAAATCAAATAATTAAATCTCATTAAGAAATTTTAAATTTGAATAGAGCTCAAAAATTAGAGAATGATCTCTCTAAATCCTTAAATAACTTATTCACTGGACGGATATCAGAAAAATTAATCCTAATTGGGAAAAGCACAAAATATTTTTACCCTGTTATCATTTTGCTAAAGAACGAAAATACTATAGTTGAATCCGTTTCGAAATGCTGGAGTAATAAACCTGAGGGAAATTGCCTTGGATTCCTGACCCTATTTCAAATGTAATACTTAGTGTTTTACCATCTAATCAAATCAATATTCCCTACATCTTTAATAATTTTATTTATTTTTAAATTTTGGCATAAACTATTGCATAAATTGTCTATATGAAGTGTATGCTATGCATCGCACCAGCTCTAACAGGGTTAATATAAAATTATAAAACACATATGATTTTTTTTTTCCAATTTTCTTTTGAATTATTACTTGAATGGCTTTATTTTAATTTTAAAAAGTCAGCAAATAACAATAAAATATTTTGATTTAATAATATTGTATATGAAATTATATTTAAATTATAATATTTTATATTTTATATAGTTATTTAAAAAAAAAAAACAATTTAATTTTTTTTTTTTTTTTAAATCAAAATTTATTTGATTTTAAAATGACATGTAAATTTCATTTTAAATAATTTTTACGTGTTATCTTGATAAAAAGGAGTGGTGTATTATGCAAATTATAATATGTGAAATTTAATACTATACATACATAACATATATTTTGAAATAATTTAATAATTTGTGACAACTTGTAAGTCATAAGTTTCGTTTTGTTTTTTTTTTTTTGGTTTTTCTTTTTTTGGTTTGTTGAAAGGAATCGATTGTTTTAAAATTTATTTTAGAACTTTAATGAGAAAAAAAAAATTTAATTGTAATTTCCCACTCAAAACTAAATAACTTTCAAAACTTTCTAAAAGGTGATTGGTGATTGCAATGAAGGTTATTGGTAGTTATTATGTTGCTAAGGAGATAGCATATTATATGAAAATGCTTTGTTCATTCTAAATATAGTAAGCAGTGCATAAAACGTCTCTGATGAAATGATGACCTGATCTTCGATTTGGTCTGTATCTTTTTGAATCAGTGTTCCTATTATTTGAAAGCAGTTTCTAATTGGAGAGATAGCAAAAGATGTGAAAATATTAAGTTCATTGTAAAGATGGTAAACAGTGCTCACCGCATCTAGAATTTTCTAATAAAATTATGACCTGATCGTCGACTTGATCGCTATATCCTTGAACCAGAATTCCTTGTATTTGAAAGTAGTTGCTAAATGAAAAGATAATATATCATATTAAATTGCTAAGTTCATTGAAAAGATGGTGAGCAGTGCTCACCGCATCCAGAATTTGCTAATAAAATAATGAGAAGATAATGAGAATTAGTATTCCTAGTATTTGAAAGCAGTTGATAAGTGAAGAGGTAGCAAATGAAATTCAAATGTTAAGTTCATTGTAAAGATGGTGAGCAGTGTTCGCCTTATCGAACGCCAATAATAAATTGACCAAATTTGTCGGTTTGATTGGTATTTATGTAAAAAAATAAACCAAATTTGTTGTAAAAGTGATTAAAAATATAAAATTACAATCAAATTACTAACGTTGGTTAATTTCGGTGCTTTTCGTGGAGTTTTGCATTTGGATAGAAGATGGGACTGTTTTGTTAAAGATGTAGTGAAGGTTAAATGAAATAACGAAAGGTTAAAGGAAATGTAGAAAATGTTTAAACACAACATTTTTAAATGTATAGATATTAAAAAAAATATTGAATTAAGGGCCTATATCAAATTTAAAATCTTTTAAAAGTAAAAGTATTTCTTAAAACAATTCAAATTTCCTTAGGTAATAAAAATGTATCTATAGTGCCTATTTTTTTTTAAAGTTTCAATATTGTAAATAGGATATAAATAAAATTAGATTGTATCTTTAGTATAAAATATTTTTTGAATGTAATAATAGAACAGATCATCTAAAAAATAGATATTATTTTATTTTCTTATTATTAAATGTTTATTAATTTTTATTTAGATACATTTTAACTATATACGCATAGTATAAGTATCTTATGTTTTTCTTTCGATTTTTTTTTTTAACTATTCGCTATTATTGAAAATATTGAGATAAACAAAATATAAAAATTTCCAAACATAATGCAAAAAAAAAAAAAAAATTAATGTTCTATTCAAATTCAATTAAAAAATATGGCGGTATGTTCTTTTTTATCTTTAGTTTGAAAAAAAAGACAGTATTTATTTATTCACAATATGCGTTTTTAAATGAAACTTAACCATGAACATTAGAATGTTTAAAGATGCCAAAAGATTCTCTTTGACTTTCATATTTAGAATTAAAAAGAATCAATAGTTGAAAATCTTTAATTTTTAAAGTATAAGTACTTATATTTAATTTTTATTTTACGTTATTATTATTTTATAATTTATATATCGATTGTTTAGAATTAAAATTGAATATTGTTCTTTGAATTCTTGTACTTAAGAAATATAAAAATTCTTTCATATAATAAAGTCTTTTGTTTATTTTACCTTGATATTTATTCTAGAAGGAATTAGTTGTTTAACAGTTTAAAGGCTAAAGAGTAACAAGTCTCTTTGTACCATAGGCAAATGTTAGAATAAGAATGAAAGGACTGCATATATATTAATAATCCTATTATTGGAATTGATCTTTATTGTGATCGTTTCATTGAATAATTTTTTATCTAATTTTTGTATATTTTTGGTTCATATCTGTGAGTTATATTACTAAATGAAATTATTTTATTATATTAAGTTTATATAATTTGTATTATCCAATAATTAGTGGTAGCCGAATCAAGTCGAAAAACAGGTAATTTTTTTTTCATCCTGCCGGGATTTGAGCCCGTGATTATCGAATATTGGGTCGGAACTCTTATCACCCAGATGTGTGCACTACTCAAACTATTCACCCAGTTTTCATAATTTAGTTTAATTTATTTGTTATTCATCATTTTGAAGTTTAATCTTTTGTATTTCCTTTGGATTATGAAATTATGTAAATATTCTACACACATACCTAATTTTATAGTACAGTTCTTTGACTTTTTTCGAAAGTATGGAAATTCAATTTTTGCCATGATCGACAATGTTTTAACCGAATCTGTGCCTTATAAAGTTTTGAAGACAAATTTCAAAGACAGAAATCTGTGCTTTTAACAGCTTAAACTATATAGTTTTCTGTCTTAAAAATTTTATAATTTACTAGCTACTGTACCTCTCAATGGGATTTTAATTGAAGTATATACTTTCCTCTAAGTCAAAGAATTATTATGCAAAATTAACTTAATTATAATTTTCCAAAACTTTTTTTACCAATCGTCGTGCTGATATGGTTCGACAAATTCCAAGTTCATTAATTAATAGAGTCAACTCCACTGTCAAGCTACAACATGTAAACGAAATTTAAAGGCAATCAACCAAACCCTTTTTATTTAGTACAAAAACTTTTAATACTTGTACCACAGTCCCAACTTGATGGTTCGTTAGAGCAAAATGGTTTGTTCAGAAACACTCCCAAGAACCTATTTATACAAATTTTCCTGATAATCGGCTGAAAAATTAACGAGTCTATAAGATAGAAGAAAAGTTTGGCTATTTAATTGTAATTCGAAAAACCTTAAAATTTAAATATAAAACTTAAAGTTTATATGTGATCCTATAATTAATAATCACATTTTTCCAATTCTCGCGTTTAATAAATTGTAGTTATTTTACTACATTATATTTTCATAGTCAAAAAAATCAATGTTCAATTTTCTTTTATAATTTTTTATTTTTTATTTATATTTATTATTTTTTATAATGTAATCTTAAGTCATGAAAATAAAACTTTATACCTATAGCTATCAGGCACTATTTTTTTATAAACACAGAATCTCTATTAAAAAACCTTCCATCCGTGTTCTGTTTAAATACATAATATATAACTGAAAATTAATTTCTTAAAATAATGGTATATATACTTTATTTTATTAAAAAATATCAAATAAATTTATCTATTCATTGTTAAATACTTTGGAAGTATATAATACATAAAAACATATACTTATGTTACTTTAAGCATCGTGTTGTGATGAGATTAGGAAATTTTTCAACTTATAAGAACATTTTCATTCTATTTAGAGTTATTTTGTGTCGATTTACGTTTATGAGACTCGTACTCAACGATTAATTAGAATTTCCCTAAAATTCTCTCAAGTTGACTATAAGTATATCAATCAGTTAATTACACAACTGCAGAACCTCAAATTTCAATAGGGATTAAAATTCTTGGTAAAAAATAACAATAACATTAACAATAACAGAGTCTGTTATGTTTTGTCATACGAATATTTAATTTTCGTTTTTTCTTCTCTGCTCCAACTCCAATTGAAGATCAAAATCTTTTAATTAATAAAAACAAATATTGCATGTTTATAGGAAATAAAATGTTTAAAAGTTACAATAGATGTATGTGTTATTTTTAAATATTTAAAAATTAATAATATGTAATGTAGTATGTACGCTATTAAATTACAAATCTATAATATACTCTGGCTTTTGTTAGTAACTTCTAGATATTTAATAATAGATAATAAGTATTTTGTTAAAATATACTGTTTAGTACTAACAATTTTATTAAAATCTATTTAAAACTTATTCTAAGCTATTAATCAGGCCAGAGTCGGTTAATTATAGTAAATCATAGTAGAGTTCCTGGACTTTATCAAGGCAAAAAACTTAGCATAAACTTAGCTCGCTTTACTAATTTCGAGGCCTGGCTTTGTAAAAATCTTTTGTAAATATTTTCTTTTATTCGTAATTATAACTTTGAAGTCTAATAATGAAGAATAATTTCGTATTTATATCTGTATATATAGTATTAAGCCTCAAAATTATTTCGAGATTGGGCTCGGCTTTATATGTTTTCTATCTGTTTGAATTTTAATAAGAATACTAGGGTTATCGAAATCATCACATTAAGATTTTACATAATTTCGTTTTTTGTTAGTTTGAACTTTAGTTCTAAGCTGAGTTGTGTTTAAATTCGGACTTAAGTTTTAAAGCCAGGTTTTAAGTTTTTTTTGAAAATTTTCTAAAACCACTTTCATCAATAACAAGCCGAGTGATGACAATTAACATTAAGTGTCAAAAATTGTCACTTAAACTTTAAAATCTCATTGTTTAAAGCATTCGAACCTTTTATGGAGTAATCCAAGCCGGGTTTCAGGCTTTTTTGAAATGCTTTTGGAACAACTTTTATCGTTTCATCGATTATGATAATTAAGACTCAGTGGCCGAATAAGTCACAAAGCCTTTGAAATCCCACTATTTAATACAGTGAACTCTCTTACAAGTTGAATATTTTTGATAGAAGCGCAGCCTTGACATAAAAAAATTTTCAATTTCTATATACAAAATTGAGATCCCATAGAAAAATACCAAATTTAAATAAATAAAAACTCAATAGTACTTTTAATTTTAATAAAAATAAATTGTAATATGACGACATTGAAAATACAAAGCAATTTTTATTTTCTTAAGAACATTTTGTTAAAATGGGAGGTCTTTATTTAAAACTTTTATTTGAAGTATCATAGTTTATGTCGCATACAACTTATTGTGAATGCATACTATTATAGAAAAATAGAATTAAAAATTCGCTGTTTTAGCTTTTCTTTTGCTGCAAAATTCAATTGAAACGGATTACAATATTAAAAGATGTATATTGAATAGCTGAAGATAGATTAAATACATACATATATATATATATATATATATATATATAGAAAATATAAATATATAAAAATTCAAAAACAACAACCATAATCAGGAATTGTTTCATTATGTGTCATTTTCGATTGAAATTAATGTAAAGTCATTATATTGAAATTGAATTTCGTTCAATTTTTTTATTTTTTAAGGAAAGTAAATATAGAAGTAGATATGAATTAGTTATAGTTTTTGTGAATATATTTGGATATAAAAATAAATTATAGAGTGTTCAATTAGTAAAAATATTTAGAATAATGAATATATATAAATATATAAAAATTTCTTTAAAAATATCCATAAGGTATGTTAATATGTGTAATAAAATAAATGACAGTTGAAGTTCAGAATTATAAAGTATCTTTTATTTGCTGAATATCGTTTATAAATACGATAAAATATGGCCTAAGGATCTTTTGTTTGCTGAATCGACGATTTGGCTGAATAATACTTTTTTATAGTAGTTATAGGTCATCATTAAGTTTTTTTAATAAAAATCGGGCTTTATACAAGTTTGAAAAAGATTATCCGTCTTTTACAAATTTTGGTTATAACAGTTGGTAGGGAAATTAGAATTAAAAATGGGTCGGAGCTAATAGTCCCACTTAGAGACTTAGTAAAGAAATATCATAAGCCCTAATTAAAGTAAACACATGTTAGTGGAATATTCTTTCCCGCTGTACAAAGCTTATTATTCTACAAAAGATCTATCCAAAATCTATAAAGCTTATATTGTACTTTAGATGGGATATTATTCCCATGTTGAATTAGCGCAACTCTAACTTCATTGGGTAACTTTCACAAAATTCCAAATTTTACACCTAATTTGCGAACCCATTGTGCATAATTCGGAGAATTGTTACTCCACTTAGTACCTATATGTAGAAATACTGGAGTAAGTTCTCTCTTATAAATATATTGTAAGTAATTAATACATATTCTATTAAATTGAAATCAAAAATGAGTTAAAAAAGTTATTGAGTTAAAAAAAAAATTAAAATAATTATCAAAAATTTAAATAAAAACTTTAAAAAAATAGTTAATTAAAATTAATTGAAAAATAAAATAATAAAATAGAAATTAACATTTTTAACATTTAAAAACCAAACAAAAAATTTATTAACCTATAAAAATTAACAATCGAAAATATACACATATATATTTTGATATATAATATATAATAAAATAACAATTTGATAATTTATGATAATATAATTTAGAGACTGTGATAGCGAAAAAAAAAAAAAACAAAATATAAAATTTATATTTATTTATTTATTAAAATATTGTTTTTGTAAAATAATTTGGTGCACCAGTGCTTAAAATATATTACAGTGTACAATATTTATGCATTTATTAGTTGATAAATAAATAAAATTCAATTCATGTTTTCTTTCAAGTAAATTATTAACTCTTATTAACTTTAATTATTTAAAAGTGAATAAAAACTTTTGTTATCATATAAATTAAACACAAGTTATTGTTTAAAAAAAAATATTTTTTATTTTTTATTTTAAAATCCAAAAACAATATCAAACAACAACATAGATTATTATCATAACATTACATACATATTATATTAATTTATACGACTTATATAAATAGCATATGAATTAAAAACATTAAAAAATTTTTTGTTAACAAATAAGTATAATTGATAAAAAATAGATTATACAAAATTCAATTAAAAAAAATCAATATTTTCATTCTTTTTTTGTTCTTAAATTATAAACTTGAAGCTTAAATAAATTAAATAACATAATAAATACTTTAATATCAAATTTAATTATATAAGAATGACCTTTGCACAAATTAAATACATAAATATAATATAAACAAATAATACTTTATATATTTTCACACATATTAAACATATTTCTGGAGTGATTAATAACTTGAAATTTTTAAAACTAACAATTTTATCCACTGAACTTATAAACTATTAAATTAAATAAATTAATACACTAAGTAAAAACTAGTCAATAACATATTACCGACCAATCTAGTTGTCATCTGTCAATTACTAGTGTTAGCACATATTAACTTTTTCTGTTTAAAGTATCGTTTAGCAAAAAAAAAAAAAAACAATTTAACTGTCAAAGTATAAAGTGCCAATTTTTATTGCTCTAATTTAAAAGTTTTTAAATTTTTACGTCAAATCGATCGGTTGCATAATTTTACGCTCCTGATTAAATAATTAATAATTAAAAAAGATAAAAATAAATGAATATTGATTTAATTTATAATTTATAACATAAAAACATTTTAAAATGAAAAAAAAACAAATTAAAAAAAAGATTGATGATGAAGATTCAACTAGTGCTCAAAATATCTCCGAACTCAACCAGGTAACATCAGATGAATGCACTGTAAACACTCTGGCTGTTGTTGTAAATCAACTGATAACAGCTGTAAAAGATTTTCATCGCTCGCTTGAGTTTATTAATAAAAAATTTGAATTTTTTAATAATAAAGTTGATGATCTTCTAAAAATAAATGAAAATATTCAAACAGAGAACAAAGAAATAAAAATTAAATTAAATGAAGCTGAAAATAATAATAATTCATTGAACAAAAGGCTGCACTATATTGAGCAACTACTTGATGAAAAGCAGCAAAAGGAAATTGAAAATAATATAATTGTTGCAGGCTTACCTCCAAAATTAAGCAAACCAAAAGAAACAATACTTAATATTTGTAAACATATTGCGGCTGAAATAACTGAGGATGACATCACTTCGGTTAGAGAACTTCCCTCTAAAATAAACAACAATAACAATTTAATTAACACAAATCTATACCTTTTGGAATGCAAATCCAGTATTGTTAAGGCTGAACTAATGAGCCGCAAAAAAATCGCCGGAAATGTATACACTTTGGATATTAATTTAACAGAGGAAGGCACACGCAACATATTTTTTCGAGACCATCTTACACAGCGGCAATCAAACCTCTACTATGAAGCCAGGCAAATTAAAAAGAACAACAATTGGAAATTCCTATGGATTAAAAACAACATCATTTTTATTAGAAAAACTGAATCTTCAAAGGTATTTAAAATTAGAAATACTAATGATATATCATACATTAAAAACAATAATAATATTAATTGAAAATTCATTAACTTTATTTGAACAATTCATATTTATCATATTTATCATTTTTATTATATTCTTCATATTTATCATACTAAACATATTAAATATATTAATTTTATTGAATTTTCTAAACACTAACAATTTCACAAATAAAAAAAATAACCCTACTAATCCAGATTTAACTTTTTATAAATTATTATTATTTTTTATTATTGTTAATAAATTTAAGTACACATTTAGCAAACTGACAAACTCACATATTATAAAAACTAACAACAACAAGTACTTATACCACAAACATCTTTTTATATTACAATTAATTTTATTAACCTTAATTGATCACTTCATACTAATTTTATTAATTCTTCTTAATACTAACAAACTACTAAACAAAAAATGTAACCCTACTAACCCAGATTTAATTTTATATAAATTATTATTTACTATTATTGTTAATCAATCTAAGTTCACAATTAGCTATTTCACAAACTCACATATTATAAAAACAAACAACAACAACAAGTTCATATATTATAAACATATTTTTAAAAAAATTAAATTTAAACTTTCTTACCTTGAGATAAATGCTGGTTATATTTCTCATCAATTGATTATATATAAAAACTTACACCTTGTAGTAGTAAACAAATATCATCTAATTTTAACAACACATGTTTTAAAATTATATGTTTTTGGTGTTGATCTTTTCTTGTTTTTATTTTTACTTTGTATATCTGTCAAAAAAAAACTTAGATTCCACAAACTAATTACGTTCTTACATTTATTAAACATTTACTCAACAATAAAACCATTAATTTTCAACAATAAATTTCAACCATATAAATTATCAGTTTTTATTCGGCTTATTATGATCATTATAATAATTGTTCCCAGTCTCAACTCTTATATTTTGGTTTGTGTACTTACTAATCTTGAACACCCAATTTTTATAAAATTTAATAATGGTCCATGATATAGCTAATATACAAAATCTATTAAATATAGATTATTTCACCCATATTGATCCGAATAAACAAAATTCAACTTTCAAAAATAATTTCAATATGGTGTATTTAAATATTCAAAGTTTAAGGAAAAAATTATACAATGTCGAGGCCTTGATAAATAACCATTTTAAAAACAAGATTCATGTAATTGTTCTTACGGAAATATGGTTACATAGTTCAGAAAACAAATTTTATAATATTGAAGGGTATAATGCTTACTTTGCCAATAGAGATAAGTCATACGGCGGGGTTGCGATTTACATTAAAAATGATATAAATAGTTACCAAATATACTGCGAAGAGTTTCAAAGAAGTAATTTTTTGGGGGTTAAGCTTACAAAACAAAACTTAAATATATTTGGTGTATATAGAGCACACGAAACCTCTATAGACGACTTTATTGACAAAATAGATTATATAACATTGCAATACAAACAAAGCTACATTCTAGGTGACTTTAATTTAAATCTACTAAATACAGATAGAGCAGTAATTAATTCATACTCAAACGCGCTATTAAGTAATGGATTCCTAATTTGCAACAAGGTTGAACTAAACTTTGCTACGAGAATTGGTAGAAATACAAAAACAATTATTGATCATTTCGTAACCGATATTTTTCAGAATAAATTCTGGTTTCATATTTTAGATTCTTGTCTGTCTGATCATCAAATGTTCTTTATAACCACCAGTCTGAATCCAATAACTGAGGGGAAAACCTATTATAAAACTGTTCTAAACTATGAAAGGATAATTTCAAATACCTCCTGGAATGTCCTACAGTCCTACACAAGCTTTGATGAATTAGTTGTGAAATTGAAAAGTATCATAAATACGAACACCCAAACAGTACCCGTAAAGCAAAATAAGAAGAGGAAAACCTGGATTACTCAAGAAATAGTAGACAAAATGAAAATAAGAGATTCGCTATTTAAATTCAAAAAAAAGTACCCAAATGATATCCATACTGAAACTCTATACAATAAATACAAACTTATAGTGAGAACTTTAATAATCAAAGCAAAAAAAAATTATTTTTCTAACTTAGTGATTGATAACTCTAAAAATTGTAAAAAGCTATGGGATTGTTACAAACATATTATGTTCAATTCTAGTATGGTAAATTCAAACCAATCTATTAAGGTAATACATCATAACTCAAAAGTAATTGAACATGAAAACGAAATTGCTTCTGCTTTTAACGAGTATTTCGCTAATATTACAAAAGAAATAAATATCCCTATTAATAACATTGACCTTGATTACATTGACAAATTTAGAAGAAATATTTATACTGATTTTGACCTCTCTCCAACTAATGTAGATGAAGTATCCAAAATCATTCAAACTCTCAATTCAGCTGCTGCTACGGGGTACGATAATATTTCAACTAAACTAATAAAAAAATTTTCAGGTCATCTAGCTCCTGCCTTAGTTAGGCATATTAATAATGCATTCACATCGAACACATACCCAAGTTCGCTAAAAACAGCCATTATAACACCAATATATAAAGGTGGAACTGCAACAGATTGCTCTAATTATCGTCCCATATCTGTTTTATCTAGTTTCTCAAAAATCTTCGAAAAAGTCATTCAAAATAGGCTTAATAATTTTATTAAAAATAATCCTATACTAAGTGAGAAACAATTTGGTTTCGAAGAAAAATCTAACACAACAGCTGCCTGTCTCTTTTTAAATGACTTCATCTCCAAAAATATTGATAACGGTAAATTCGTTAGCTGTGTATTTCTGGACATAAAAAAGGCCTTCGATTGCGTCGACCATGACATTCTTCTATTAAAACTTAAGAAATTAAATTTCACATTAGGTCAGTTAAAATTCTTCCAGTCATATCTACAAGGTCGCAAACAAAAGGTTCGTATAAACAATAACTTTAGCGATGAAAAAATAATATCAAAAGGGGTTCCGCAAGGTTCCATTTTGGGCCCACTTCTTTTTAAATTATATATCGACGACATCTCTCATTTAAAATTAAAGGGTTGTATTCAGTTATTCGCAGATGATGCGGTAATAAAATATGCAGATGATTCTGAGGGAAATATTCATCTATCTATACAACACGATTTACTGCTAATTGAGGAGTGGCTAACCAAGCACCGACTTCTATTAAACTTTAATAAAACCAAAATTTTATTCTTTGAAAACAAGATTCTTAACTTCTCTAATTCCGTTCAATATAATAATGTAAATGTAGAAATAGTCAATAACTTCAATTATTTAGGTCTGTTACTTGACAGTAAATCAAGTTGGAATAAACATATTGAAAAAGTAATCAAAAATATAACTCCATACATATTCCTGATGAGAAGATTACGTAAGTTCCTCTCGGATCAATCGATATACACATTATATTCCTCGTATATAAAATCACATATTACTTATCTTTTACCTATTTGGAGTAGAGCTCCACAAATTCATCTAAATAAACTAGACAAAATGCATAAAAAATGTGTTAAGCTTGCACAAGGCTTGCCCTTGTTACACCCAACAGATTCTATATACACTATAAAATATCTAAGCTTAAGAAACATAATATTAATGGAACTCTATAAAACTGCGTACAAAATCATTAATAATCAATTAAAACATAACTTCATTCTAAATAGGAATTTTGACATACACAACCATAATACTAGGAACAAATCGAACTTCTACCTTTCCCTTTTTAGAACATCACATCAAAAGAATAACTGCTTATATAATTGCCTTAAGGTTTATAATGAACTTCCAGAACAAATAAAATTAATTAATAACCTTAATCTATTTACACAAAAGATTAAATCGACTATAATTAGTACTTAATATTTTAATAAAACTAGAAATACTAACAAACTAATAATTAAATCCTACATTAACTAACTAACATTCATAAATAAATCAAATAAGTCAAAATTTTTTTTTTTTTTTTATTTTCTTTGTTGTGCTGTTTTAAAAATATAAAAAAAATTAATAAATTAAAATATGAAGAATTATACAAAAAAAGAGTAAATTTTTATGATGAAATCCTATGAAAAATTTGTAAATGAATATCATTAAATTTCTTTTTTTTTTGCTTTGTTTTACTTTTTTATAACTTATTCTATTGTTAAATAATTCTTACAAAAAATTATATGACCGCACTGCCTTAGGCATAGGTCTCAATATATTTACTATGTACTGAAAAGCTAAATTATGTATGTATATTTAAATTTATATTATAAATAAAGAAAAAAAAAAAAAAAAAAAAAAAAATGCCTCCTCCTAAACAATGCCGTTGCAACACTGAAAAGGAGCACTTTTAGAGCTCATGGCTACACTATGGAAATTCGACTTCACTATGGTTTTAAAATACCCGTGGAATATAATCAATTGAGAGAACCTGTAAAATATGGAACATGCGTCCTTATAATATTCTTCCCTATGATAAAAAATTGTCCATTATACAGTACGTGATCAGGTTCCTCGCCAATTTTAATTTTAATTGGGAATTCTCAATTTTATACAAGGCCTTCTTAAAGTTTGGGTAATGTATAAAGAAAGGATTTATTTTTAATTAGATTAAATTTTCCTAATAACCCTGTACCATATCGTTTCACTTATAAAATACCTTTTATAAATAAATTTATATATATATATATTATATATATATATATATATATACATTTTGATAGTATATGTCATTTTCAATAAGTTATTCTTTTATCAATTCTTTAAGATCTGTGAAATTTTATATTATTAAGAGAGTTTTAGTTCCTAATACTTCAGTATAAGCAGCTACTTCTATTGAGAATATATTATTTACTTGATGCTTTTGTTCCTCTTATATTATTGTCATTTCATTGCAATATATATTATATACATATATATGTTTCATATGTTGTATACCTATATATAATATGATGATGATTATTATCATTACAATTTTGTTTAAATTTAAAAAATAAATTAAAAAAAAGTTTTAATAAGGTTTTATATTTGTTTTTCTTAAGGTTTTTATTTAAAAAAAAAAATTTCTGCATTGTTAAAAAATGGGAAATAGTTTTTGAGATACATATATATATAAATATATATATACATATAATAGTAGAATTTCATTATTATTATTAACTAGTATGTGTGGGTTCTTTTTTAAATGCTTTCAAATAAAATAAAAAAAAAAAAAAGAAATTAAATTAAATAGTTAGGAAAACCTACACTAAATATAAAATTTGAATTGGAAAACACTTTGTTTTTTTTATTTTTCTTCTCTTTTTTTTTGAGGAAGTTGAAAAGTTTATGATAAAGGGATTATGTCATCATAAAATTTAAGTAGGCATACAAAACTTGAGATACAATGCAATAATAAGAATATAATATTATGTACATACATATCTATGCTTTTTAATGACTATGTATAACTACTAGATATGCAAAAAAAAACGCTTGAAGGGGTTTTTTTCTATTTTTTTATTTTTTAATAAAAAGCAGTCATTTATAGTTAAAAAATTGGTGCAGCGTCAGAACTCCCAAAGTCGTAAGTCCCTAAGGGACTTATGACTCATAGCAGTGAGCTTTAACTCCTTAAGGGACTTATAACCCGGGAAGTTTTAATTCAGCGTGGTCATAACAGCCTTATACAGTTCTCAGATTAAAAATTATTTGTAATATTAAAAAAAATATTAATTTTAATTATATAATATCAGTGACCGGTACACATTTTGGGGTTAGATTCGAAATCAGAGTATTCCCTTTTTCCAAAATTAAGAAAACAATCAAAATTTTACATTTAAACTACATTATGAAAGGCTATTTTGCAAAAAGGGTAATCCTGATTTTGTAACCAAAGTCTCGAATACAAGAATTTATAAATACTCTGGAAAAAGGGTCAACTTTCATTTTTAACAAACCGAAATATGCTTCCTAATATAGTATCTCGCATAGGTGAATATATAAATTAATATTGTTGTACATCTAATATTTGGCTTATAACTATATATTTTTTTATTATCATACTTTAAATTATAAAGATCAGAGAAAACTTTTAGATTTCCTAAAGGGACTTATTACTCACTTGTAAAAGGACTTATGTCCCACGTAAATATTTTAAAGTGGGTCATAAGTCCCTTAGGGATTTACGTCCCACTAAGTGAGTCATAAATCCCTAAGGGACTTATGACCCTGGGAGTTCTAACCCTGCACCTAAAAAATTATGAAAATTTAAACATATGTTATATTCAGTAATAAAATATAAATTATATATATATATATATTTGAATAGAACTGACAATAAAGATCAAATACAGAAAATCTTTGATGAAAACAATTAAAAATGGTACTTACATATATGTGTGCAGATAGATTCATATTTTATAATATGTGGGGGGTAATTTTTTTTTAAGATTTAAAAGATGTTTATCGGTTCTAATAGGTATTATATACAGTTATCATCAGGAGCACGTATACAAAAAAGTTCAATTAGGTTGTCGTATTTTAATTTAAACAATTATGTGATCAGTAGAGGAAATTGGGAAATTGGGAAATTTTGTATTTGTGTTTAATAAAGTTTTTTTTAATTTTTTCATTACTTTTTAATAAAGTTGGGAACGTGAAGCGGAACCCGTTTTTCTAAATGCGTTTTGCTAAATACCATTTTTTTAGCTTGTAAAGTCCCATTGTTTTTAAAAACGGCCTTTTTCTAAAATTGAGTTTGCCCTTTTTAAAACGTCAACAATTTGACGATCATCTGTTAATGACTTTTGTTTTTAATTTTAGCGTCTTTGGTGTTTGCAATAAATTGCATTTGTCATTGACGTTTTCGAAAATTAAATATTTGATGTTTTAAAAACAAAAACAAAGCATAATATTTGCATAATTTCGTTAGTGTTTGTAACATATTGTCTATTAAACAGTTTACGAATTTTTGATTGACGCGTCAAAAAAGTTTATGAATTTGTGACTTTGATCATTGTCATGTTTTTTGACGTTTTAAAAAAGTACAGACCCGTAATACTAAATTCCCATATGGAAAACTCTTTTTTGCTTGTATTGTAATTTAAGTAAAAATCAAAGAAAATTAGGGAATTTGGGTCATTGCGGGATTTTGTAAAGGGTGATTTTAGAAACGTGGGCCTAAAAATATAAAATCCCAATAGGAAGGTTTTTAATTATTTACGTGACAAAAAAATTTGATTAGTTTTATCACAATTATTTTTTAAAGTATTGAACCATCTTTCGAATTAAAAACATGTACCCTCCAAGAAGGACCGAAAGTTTAATTCAATAAACCTTCAGTATGATTTGCATGAGAAAACTTCTTCCCGTTGAATTAGAGGTCCTGGGTAATATAAACCTTAGATCTTAATATTATTTTTGTTTTAAATCTTTTTAAAAGATTGCTCTGTACTTTATCTTTCTTTGGGATTTGTAATAATTGTAAATCTATTCAAATACTTAATTTATAATTAATGTATTTATAAATTTTTGTAAAGTTCTAAAGGGTTAATAATTTATTTGACTACTTTTTAATATTGTATAGTGGTTTGTTATTAGGATAGCATGTGAAAACCTAACACGTAGGCCTTGCGTCTCTTTGTGAATCCTACTTTCAATACTTTCTATCAATTTATAAGTAATATTATTTATTTTGTTTATATTATACTAGCTAATACCCGGTGCGCGTTGCTGCGCCTTTCAATGGAGGTTTAATTGAAGTTGATGTTACTGCAAAAAGTAAATAGAAAAATTATACACCGTGTAAATATAAATTTTAAAATGTATGAAAGCAATTTTTTTAAAACGATCTTTCTAGGATTATTCAAGTATTTTTGAAACTTTTTGTAATTCAAAGCAGTACAAACTACTTTCTAAAATAGAACTTAATTTACTTCCAAAAATTTTTTTTTGACCAATCGTAGGACCGACATGTGTTACCAAACACCAAGCCTGTTAACAGACTCAACTACATTTTCAAGTTGCTTTACGCATATAAAATTTGGAGTCAACAGGTCAAACCCTTTTTTATTTTAAAAGAAAAAAGTTTAAATACTTGCACCACATCCCCAACTTGGCGGTCCGGTCCGTTAGAGCAAAATTTTTGGCCCACGATTTCTTTCCGTACCCAAAAACCTCTATATACAAATTTTCATGAAAATTGGCTGTGCAGTTTAGAAGTCTATTCGCTACATACAAACAAACAAACAAACAAACTTCCGCTTTTATATATGTAGATAGATATTTGTATATTTTAAATTATATTTATGAACTACCCGTACTGGAATCGAACCTGCACCCACTTACTAAGCTAAATGCTTACCTACCATACCACCAAGGTTCCTTTTTAATTGTATTTATGTTTTGGGCTACAATTTAGTGTTTTCTTTTGATACTATTCTCTTACGTCACTTCACTACCACCTCACAGATTTTTTTTAATATGCGAGATATTGTCTACTGATTTAAGCGTTAAGTGTTTTGAATTTAATTATTATAAACAAAAATAAGAATGATTATTATGAATAAGTGTCAAACTATATTAAAATAATATTTACTAATAAAAAAATTTCCAATTTTAGATTATACATTTCCAAAAAATTGGTTATTATCGATTTATTTTAAATTATAATTTTAGAAATAAGTGATGATTGATTAACGTAATATAACCAAATTTTTTGAAATTTGGAAATTTTTTTAAATAATATGTATATGTATTTTATTTTCAGACAAATATAAATCATTATTATGTGAGTTGACATTTTAGGTAATCAAAATCATATAAAAATTTCAAATATAAATTTTAATTGGATAAAATTTTGACACTTATTTTTATTTTTCGAAAATAAAAATGAAAATATGCATAAATTATATCTATTAATGTCTTTTCATTCAAAAAATTTTCAAATAATTTATTATAATAATTTTTGGATTAGAAAATGATATAATTTATAATTATTATTGTATTAAAATATCAAATAAGTTTTTTCTTTTAGAGAAAAAGACGAGGTCGTAAAAAGAGAGAAAAACTTAAAAAAATAACTTGAATTGATTTTGTCATTTTAAAATTATGTATAAATTTTTTATTTCATATTGATTTGAAAATTCATTATGAAATGTCAAAATTTTTTAATAATTGTGTAGACTGTGTATAATCTGGAACAAATGGAATTTTGGAATTCTGTTCGAGTTCAGTAGTAAAATGATTTTTATAAATTTTAATTGTTTTTTATTTTATTTATTTTAGAAATATTATGCAATGAAATACTTTTCATTTATAGTGCATAATGACATTAATTTCAAATAATAATAGAATTTTTAATAATATAGTGAGTTTCTTTTAAATAATACCTTAATTTAAATTTAAATAATAATCCCTTAATTAAGGCGAGCCACTTAACAATTTTTTTTTAATTAAGTGTAAAGTAGTGTTGTATCAATATATTATTGATTCAAATCGTTTTAACCAACTGCATATTGTTTAAGTCGCCGATCTTTCAATCCAAAAGTCTCGGTTTGGCATCCAGTTTAGATGATTAGGCCCTATTACGCCAACAATACCATATTTGACCACAAACACAGGAAGTTTAATTATTTAAAAACAATCACCTATCAAAAAAATGATTATTTCATTAGTGATTAGTGTATAGATAGGGCCTAGGTCATATCAAATAAATAAACCTCATTCGAAATTTTATGAAATTTCGGCAGACTATGGGGAATATGATGATTTACACAAGTGGTTAGGAACACTAAAATCAAAATATTTAACTTCTTTGTGAAATCAATTCCTCCTTAATGACAGAGAAACCTGGCTGATGAACGAGCGCCACAGTTGCAGGTTTTCATTAATAAATGTCTTCGCATTACCTGGTAGATCTTCAGGCCACGGAAAATAACAAATGAAGAGTTATGTCTAATATTGAATCAAGAACTGTCCTGATAAAGACAAGATAAAGGAAATACATATAAATAGGACACATATTGAGAAAAGATTCCATTGCCAAAGCGGCATTAGATTGGAATCCCCAAGGAAAAGGAGCGTTGTCAGACCTAAAATCATCTGCAGAACAACTGTAGAAAAAGTAATACAATAAAATCGAAAAACATGGGCAGAAGTCAAATGAAACGCCTAAAATAGAGTTAGATTTCGTAGCTTTGTGAAAGTTCTATGTTCTCAAAGGGAGTTGAAAAGGAAAGTTATGCTACAGCTACTTCTGAAGCTACTAAACATATTGAACTTAATTTCCCAAAAACTGTTACTTGTTTGTTGTAACTTCCATTATTTTGAATAATTTATAGTTAATGGTAGAGGAAATTAATTGAAGCTCATTGACCTTAGTATAATTTAATAAAGTGAATTCTATTATATAATGTCACATAATGGGTACGAATTGAATGCTATTCACTGGATATATTAATGTGAGTATATAAATGAGTTATTTTAAAAATTAAAAGGAGCAGAGCACCTATGAGTATTCTGTAAATATAGTAAGTAGCATACAGAAGTCGGTTGTACATTACAATACATTTTCAATCTAAGCACAATATAAGCCATTTTTTCAAATCTTAGCTAGAGTACTAGTAAAAAAAAATAGTATGCAATAAGTAATAACCTTCTTTTCTACTTGATTAACTTTGTTTATAAACTCTATAACTTTATATCTTTCAATTGACCTTCGATTATTACTTTTTTTTTATTTTCAAATTTTTACTTTAACAATTTATTTATCCAAAAAAAAGTGTAATATTTTTAAATTTTGAGTTTTTTATATCGTGTTTATTTTTCGCTTAAAATTATTTGTAATTAAATTAGACAAGCTTAAATTAGAAAAAAAACACTACACTCAGGTAAATATATATATATATACATATAAAATCATTAATTTATCCAGAAAAACAAAATTTGTAAGGGTTTATCATGGAAATTATCACGCAAGTTTTTAAATTCCCAAAATCAAAATATCTAATAGATACATTGAATAATACACTTAGAAAAAAACTTTCTAAATTAAATTGTGAAAATTTTTTTTTAAAAAACTTTTCAATTAAAAAATTTTTTTTGGTTATTTTTATTTAATATTAAATTTTATTATTTTATTTATACAAGAATTAGTCGCTAGTCAAAAAATACACATAAAAAAAAACACCAATTTAGATCATCAATCTTTTCATTGAATTTTGTTTATTTTTTATGAATTTTCATTCCACCATATTTAAAAAATTCCTAACATTTTTTTAGAGTTTTTTTTTGTTTTAATTTTTTTTTTTTTTTTTTTATTAGTTTCACAAGATTTTGCGCAAATAATCTTAAGATATAGATAAAAAAAATTCAATTTATTATTTTGAACTGTTGTAATTTTTGTATTTTTTATAATTATATCAAATTTCTTAAATTAAATTTTTTTTTTTTCAATTTTGGTAAGTATTACATGACAGTAAATAATTGTTAATAGTTATTAATAAAGATAATCTTTTTGTATATATGTATATATATATGTGTATATCTAATATAAAAAAGTTGTAATGAGTTTTTTAACATTTGGAATCAGTTTGAGTCGTGAGAACTTAAGTATTCAATTTAAACAAGTTTTTTTTTTAATTTTCTCTATAATATGGAGTAACTTTAGGGCATTCAGAAAATCTACCAAGTTAGATTATACTATCAAATACTTAAGTTTCTTTTATTATTATTTGAATAAAGCCTTTAAAGGGTTTAGTTTCTTTCATCGTTATATTCACTAAGCCGTTGATTACTCGACTGTAGCTATTTTATGATATTATGAATACCCAAAGGTTATTTTTATTTGTCATCTATTATCTTACACAAGAGTCATCTATTATCTTACAACCAGTTATTTATATATTTTTATTAAATCTTATTTTATATTATGATATAAACTATTACAATATAATTCTACAATTTTACGATATTTTTTTACTAGATATGATCTCGTTTGAAACCCCTGATCGGTGTTTGAACCCGAGACCTTCCGCTTTAAGAGCGGTGTCTTACCATTACGCCATTGGTCAGATTAAAGGACGCAAAAACTATCTTTGTCTGCCATATATCATCTGATGCGCATGCGCATTATTTATTTCATTAATTATTTTGATTTATGATTTTGTGTACAAGTATACGATTTTAATTACTGACCTAATTATTTAATATGACTTTACTGAGATTCAAAATTTTCTGAGTATGAATTAAAATCTAAAACCAGTAACTTAATAAAAACTAATATGCACGTAATCCATGTGATCTATGTGATCTGTGTGCGTAATTACGATTAATATTAAAGTCCCAAGACTTATTAATAAATATTACTTGATCGGGGCTCGAAACTCTCTGTATCGGAAACAAAGCTTAAACTAGTGGCTTGATAAAGACAAATATGCACATGAACTGAAGCATTTGAAACCTAGAGATAAGCATAGTATTCATTTTTGTATAACTTGTTGATTATTTATATTTAAGAATTGACTATTCATTTTCATTATTAAATCATAGTATTCCACTCCAGAAACTAACAATAACTAGGTATCGAATTAGTTCAGATTTTAAATATTAGCGTGTATGAAATAGAATAATGTGATTTTAGAAATGCAATAGCTTTTTTCTTGGTTAATTGCTTTGAAAAGATTTTCAATCGTTATCTTATTTAAAAAACTACTTCCATTCTTTTAATTGATAGCATGAAGCTTCCGATGCAACTTCTTCTTAGAATACTTTATAAATTTAAAATTTCTTACATTTCAAATACTTTAATTTTGATAAGTTTCTTTAAAGAATGCACAAAATAATTTGGAATATATTTTAGTTAAAAATGAAAGTTTATGAGCAGATGCCAATATCATATATATATATGTTTTCATTTAAAAGATTTGTTGCAATTTCTTTTAGCAAAACTTTCTTTAAAAAAAATTTCTTAGTAATATAATGTTAAATTAAAATAAATTAATACTAAGTATACATTCTCTTATCATTTAAAAAAAAAATTGGTATTAATTATCTACATTTAATGTATTAATGTATTATCTACCTTTTTTAAGAAAATTTTCAAAAACTTTTTTAAAACAATGTATCTAAATATTATGATTGTCCGTCTGTTGAGGTGTTTACATTATTTCTGCACCGTTTGAAATAAAGGAATGATTTACTAAAGTTAGGTACTTAGAAATCTGACAAAGACGGATTTGATTGTGTAATTACTTTTTTTCACATTCGTTCTTCAAAGTCAGGAAAAGTTCTATCTTTTATAAAGAAATTTTCAAATCTACTACCGCCTAATGACATATGTTTTATAAGTGTACTGAAAAAAATGTACAGTATTGTCATGTCATATTTTAAGTTACCGTTATACGTAAAACCCAATTTTTGCATAGTTATATATAAAATTAACCGCTAGCTTATACTGTTACTGGAAAATATAATTTTGAAGATTATGAAACCTTAAGATTTAAAACTAGTATTTAGATCTTTGGAAATTAATTAGAATTTTTAGCAGATTTATAAGAATTATACTTATGGGGCTAACACAGGTTTAGTGAACACGGACTGTCTGATTTCATATGATTTTAATTTTATTATTTTAAAAGTTTTTTATATTATTTTGTTTTTTAAAGGAAACTAGAAATTATTAAATATTTTAGCTAAATAAGACAAATGTCGTGCTTTAAGTGTCTGTCATTTCCGCCTTGGCTCTTTAAGTATCTTTTTAAGACATTTTGTATTCCCTTGTCGAATTTTTGTTCGAGTATTCTTAGTTCCTGAATGTTTTGTGATGTGTTGACATAAACTCGTTCCTTCAAGAAATTCCAAAATATGTCACGATGTTATCCGGTGTATCACCCCAGAGAAGGTTTCTGAATACTCATTTTGATTTTAAAAAAAATATAGACCGGCTATATTAACCAGAATTCCACACTAAAACAATGCACCCGAGAATTGTAATTGTCGTTAATGCACTGCCTTCGGATTCTCAGTACCCCAAATTCGAAATCTCTGTACCTTAATTCGGCAATTGTATTTATTGACATATCCATTTAAATAGAAATGAGCCTCATTGCTCATAATGAGATTGTTCAAAATGTTTACATTTTCTGAACACAATAAAATTTAACAATTTTTACACGTTCTTGCACTCAAAAGTATTATGACTTTATAAAATTTTAAAAAATGATAAGCATTTCAAATCAGTCAGTCAAAGTTGTCTAACCCTGAATAATTTGTATTAATGAAATACAAAATTCTTCAATATATACTCTTTACTTAAATAAGTATGAAACATTGTTTAATATTGTAAATGTGCTTTTTCATTAACCTTTAGTTATTTAAAGCACTTGTTTCTAAGTTTGCATCTAATTTAACTAATAAAAAAATTGTAAAATGAAGAATATATAAAAAAGATTTCTCTTTATATATAATTTCTATTTACACTATAGCACCTATTTAAATTTTTTTTATATTTATCAAAATCATTTCATTAATTTTCTTTTTTTATTTTTAATTTTAATTTTAATATTAGTTTTATAGATTGATTGTTTAAGGTACTTTAAACCCATATCATCGTTTATTATAATCAACTTTCAAAAAATAATAGTACTTTCGCATTTAATATGAAACCATCATCTATCATCCATGCTGAGTCAATGGTATACAAATTGTTGATGGTATTTTTTTTTTAATGTAGCGTTTTTTTTTTTTATTAATTATTTTGCAAATTCCCAAGCAGAGAGCGAAATAAAAAACTAATTTTTTTTTATTTTTTTTAGTAAAAAAAAAAAAAACAAAATCTTTTTCGCGGTTAATTACATGTTTTGATAAATTGTAAAAAAAAACAATAAAAAAACAAAAAACAACACTGAACTGAAAGAAAATACCGACAAGCAAAAAACGACAAAACGAATTGAATTGAAAAAAAATTTAAATTCACAAATTACACCAGATGAGGTAAATGACCATCTGAGCGTTGTTTTTTTTTTTTGGTATTAATTGGAAGAATAAAACAAAATAAATTTGATCATATCTTAAGATTAAATAATTTTGTGTTTTTGTTTTTTTTTTTAGGTTCTTTGATTTATTTAAATTACATGAGTAAAAAAAGAAGATTTGTTTTCGAAGCTTTATTTTAAGCTCATTATGATGTACTTGTACAGTATATGTAGAATTAATTTTTGTGATGTAATCTATTTTTGAAGATTTTGAAGTACCATTAAGTTTATGTATTCTATATGGTATTATAAATGTTAAGTAAAATCGGTTTAAATAGATTGAATTTCATAAATTAAGTTTGTTTGCACAGAACGCTCTTTGTTAAAAAACAGTAAGTTTCTAGAGATCTGATGAGAATTATATTATGACTTGAAGTTTGACTTTTTTGGTAAATACTTATTTAATTTTATTTTGAAAAATTTATAGTCTTAAATAAAGAATTCTGAAGTTAGGAATTCCTATATTTAAATTGGCTTATTCGGTCGCAAAATTGCTGTTTTTACCGAATTACTAACTTTAGGGAATACAGTGGAGGGAATATGGCTCCATAGTTTCGACATGCGCATAACAAATGAATTTCCATTAGCCGTGTCAAGCATTCTAACAATTCGACACAATAGGAAACTGTTTAACGTTGGAAAACTTTTGGCGGAGGCATTAATTGTTTTATTTCTTTAAAACAAATGATCGTCCCCACCAGGTATCTATAAAACAGGATAAGTGACTTGGTTGTGAGCCTGGCTAAGTGGAGAGAGTGTTGAGGTAACACTGGGATCATTTATAAGACGAATAGCTCTGTTTTGCACATATCGAGATATTCAAGCGTCGATTGGGGAGCACAATCCCAAATATGTGCATTATACTACATTTTTGGTCTAATATATGTTTTAAAGACATTGAGAAGATTAAATCAAGAAAAGTAAGTTATACGGCGATACAAAAAACCAAAAAAAATTAGATGCATCTATAGCAAAAGATGTTATTTAACCAAGTTAATTTTTGGTTTGACTCAATACCCAAAATGTTTAAACTCGTTGAGTGCTGCTAAATTTCTTCCTAAAAACTCAGGTTGGGAATAGAAGTTGCTATTTTTCACGAGATAAGACAGCTTTAGGTTTTCTTCGTGTTGAATTGAATACGATTATTTTCAATTTATGAATTTTTGCTAAATCATTATTTATGGCAATGAAACTTTTTGCTGTCGTATTAACCTGATGATTAATGTTACAGCAGCTATGAAATTCATAGTAATCTACGAGGATGCTGTCGTCTGCGAAATGTGGATTGGAAGTTAAAGATAAAAGGTCATAGATGAATGTTAAGAAAAGGGTAGAAGATAGAACAGATCCTTGAAGCTTGCTTTGGGTATTTAACTTGACAATGCCACATATAAATAATTCGGCAATAATAAATTTGATATACAATGACTTAAATTTTTTAGCCATTCGAAAAAGTAAATCCTAATCCTCCATGCAAACATCTTTTTTTTTTAAATACTATTTTAAAAGAGCTTGAATATATATGAACTTCTATACCAAAAATCACTTCAAAAAATTGTTCTAAAATAGAATTTAAATAATTTATATTATATTTTGTTAATACCTACATTTATTTTATTTATTAAATTTAAATAATGCATTTAAAATCAATTAAAATAATTATATGTAATTTAAATTGAACTTGTAGTTTTATTCTCGATAAGTTTTAAGTAAAAAATAAACATTTTCTTAAATAAATTTATATTTACTTACAATATTTTAATCTATGCCAAAATATTTGGCTTTGTCCTTGTACAGAATACCATATTTGGCAGACTAATGGTTTTTTTTAACAATTTTTATGTATTTAAATTAAGTTGTATATTAAAATTTATTTACTAAATTAATATGTAGAGTTTAACATATTTTATATTTTAATGTTTTATACATTTGTTAATTACCAAATTTTGATTTGATTTTTGGTAAAAAGTTATTAAAAAAAAAAACTTGTAGTTTAAAATTTAATTATCCAAAAATGTATGATATGATAATCAATAAATAAGTAAAATAAAAAATTAAAATTGTGATTAAATTGACTGAGGAGCTTTTTAGAAAAAATTTTAAAAATTATTTTTTCAAATTTGTCCTACTCAAGATCAATAAGATCAATTGGATCTATGGTAAGATCGATTTTCATTTATATTTTGAAAGATGTACTAAGTAAAATTGCTTTTAAAATTTGTTCTAAATGCTCTGTGCCTTTTTATTTATTGAATTAGATTAACAATTATGATTTAAATTAAAAATATGATTTTAAGTTTTTTAATATTAAAATTTAATAATTTATATTATTGAAAATATAGTGTTAGATAAGATTTAATTAGATGTGCTTCACCGCTTATGAAAATAATTTTCATCGCTCATTTAAAGATTGTAAAAAAATTTGGCATTTTCTGTCGTCAAATTTTTTACAGATTCTTGTTTTTAGTTTGATTACATTATATAATTTTATAAAATTCTTTATTATCAGCTAAATTCGGCAAATTGGCCCATATATAAAAAAATATTTGATCAGAAGATCATTGTTAATAGATTTATTATTGTACATTATTTTCGCATCATTATAATATGTCAACCTTATGTATATTTATTACTAAGTACAGGTCTTCTTCAAACTTTTGCAGTTTAATTGGCTGGTTGTCACAGTGGTTAGAGTGCTGACCTTTCATTCGAATGGCCCGGGATCGAATCCCAGTGAAAGTAAAAAAGAATCACAGTAAAAGTTTTATCTGGTTTTCAACTAGACTCAGCTCCTATTCGCCATTGAGTTCAAATTAATAGCTTAATCAATAATTAATAATTATTATTATTAATATATTTGTCTAGAATGAGGTTTTAACAAACGCATTCAATTAAATGTGTTTTTGTGGATGTGTTCAATTATAAAAAAATAAAATATTAATGTTTTGTTCAATGTGTTTTATTTTAGAAAATAAAATAGCCAAAAAATTTTTTATTTATTTTTAATAAAAAAAAAAACAAAAAAAAAAATAAATAAACTTTTTTTATGAAATTAAATTATTTTAAATTTTCATGAATAAGTTCATTTACTCTATTAAAACTCACAGAACATTTTCTGAAAATTTTTTATAAATAGTAAAGCATTTTGTAAATAAAAATTAAGAAGACTATGCTTCACAGGAACATTGTGTAGTAAGTCTTAATTACTTTCAGTGAAAATCTGAAATAACCAATGTACGGTTTGTTGCATTAACAAACAAATTTATTAACAAACAAATTTATCGAATTTAATTTTAAAAAATACGTAATTGAATAAAAAAAAAATATAAATTGAAATTAAAAAAAAATTTCACCAAGAAGGGATTTGAACTAACGACCCCAAAATTTTATGAAATTCTAAAAAAATGTAGACCACGTAACTTATAAACCTTCAAGTTTTCAAGATACAACAAAAAAATATTTGAATCATTATTTTTTTTTTGTGTATCTATTACTAGAATCGAAGCATAATCTGCGTTATACAAAAAGTAACGGTTGCGATTTTATTTAAGAATATGGTATTGATATACAATATATGTTTATGTATATAATGAAATTAGAAATAGTTCTTAATTAGAAAAAGTTCTTCTTTCAATTGACCTTCCGTCATTCTGTGACGGGCCAACAGCTAGTTATAAATATTTAATAAAAAATTCATTAATATATAAACAAATAATTTAATTGAATAATATAACTCACAGATATAGAATATCAAATATGTAACTCAAACACAAAATTTTTACAATATAAACCAAATAGAATTGTATCTATTGATTATCTAAGGCGTCTGTACATGTTGTAAAGCGTAGCTATATAATGTTTAAATGTATGTGATATTCATTAAGATCTAATAAATTTAATACAGATCTTCTTTTGATATGATATCGATTCATACAGATTTTACTTTTACCTTGAATTGGAGTTCAAAACTTCTTACAGCGCTTTTTTATTTAAAACAGTGTGATCTATGAAAATATAAAAAATCAAGATTATATAAAATATATTAAACTAACAATTCTATTTTGTTTAATGCAGCAAATTTTTTTCATACATTTTTTATAGACCAATATATGAATAAAAACAATTCGATTTGATGTTATTTATTTCAAGGTCTGATATTATTACATTTATATTAATAAAAATTACAATCAATGTAATAATAAAAATACTAATTATGATTATTAGAGAAAAAGACCTTCCACTTAATTATGATAACATTATAATAAATTTTTTATAATTATTACAATAATTATAAAAAATTTATTTATCATTTTATATTTAAATTTTTTTTATTTAATACTATTTATTAAATATTAACTTATTTTTTTTGTATTTATTTAAAAAAAAAACAAGACAAAAAAAAAGATGTTTTAAAAAAATTAAATTACAACTAGTAAAAATTTAAAATTTTTTTAAAAGTACCATCAATCAATAACTAGCCTAAAACTTAAATTTTTTTTTATTAAAAAAACCCCCCTAGCATACACTTTTAACTAACCTTCATTTAAAAAAAAATTAAATATGAATTCATCTAAATTCATTTTTGCCCTAATGATTACCAACTAATTTAGTTTTCTACTTGTTTATACTTGATTATTCGTACATAAATTTGAACAAAAAAGACCAAAAAAACCTAAATTTAATTTAATTTACTTTAAATAATTTAAAATATTTAACACTATTGTGTACTCCTAATTGTTTACAAATAGTTTGAGGCCAAAGTTAAATTAAACTTGTTTTACATAAATTTTTGTCCTTAACTTCACCTCAAAATCTAAATTCACCTTACAAAACTAAACTTGTTTAAAATTTCAAAAATTAATGATAAAAGAAAACTGTAATCTTAGAAACGTCAAAATGTCAAAAATTTTTAATGGGAAAATTTTTTAACTCATTTCTACATAAAAGTCAACTCAAGTAATAAAATGTTGTCACTACCATTTTTTTTTCATTTGGTTTTTTTTTGGGTAATAAAGATAAATAAAATAAAAAATGGTTTAGTGTGGTTTTAACTATTTATTTTTATTATAGTTATAATGATTTTAATATTAAAATAAAAATATAAAAATTTTATAATTTTTGGCAGCGCCATTTTATGATCGCTATAACACCATAATGTCATAATATATGCATTCCCGTATATGGAATTTGACATTTTGCAACTATTTAAGGTGTTACAGAACAATTTAATATAATTTTTAAAACAAAGAAAATAAACATATACAAGTTTTAAAATTTAAATATATTAGTTGATAAAACAATTTAATTTAACCATAAAATGAACAAACATTATATATTATAACTATAAAAATCTGAACATAATAACTTAATCTAGATTATATTGTGAATGGTATTGTTCCCCCAAAAATGGAAATTTGTTTAAAAATTGTTGATAGAGAAATAGCAACATAAGAGTGCTAATTAATTTATTAAGATAAGATGGAGATTTTAAAGAAAAATGTTAGTTTATTGGTCCAAAATACTTTTTTTTATGAATTCTGTAGAATTTTCTAAAGCTTTTAATTCACACTTTTAAGAATGATTGGTCAATCAATTTTTGCTTAGTAGCACATATATTTAAGTGTAAAGTTTACATTATAAAATTCTATAATATATCAATTCAATAGAAATGTGTTAAATTTATAAAAAGGGACAGGTTTTTGGGAAAATTTGTGTGAATTATAGAAAACAAGTGGCTTCGTGACACGTAGCGAAAATTCGCGCAAAATTATTATTAATATTTTTAATAAATAACTGATCCGCGATCGACAATTTTGTGACCGAATAAGCCTATTAATATACGACTATATGATACTGATAATGTACATTATCATGTATTAAAGTTTTTCTAATTTTTAACTTCTTATTAAAGTATCTTTTATTTGATTAGGTTTAGTTCTTATACTATTAAGATTATTAGTTAATAATATCACTATTAACTATATCTTAACTTTATAAAATTCGAGCATTAAGAGTTAGCTACTAAGCCTGAATACCAATTAATATACAGTATAACATAAATTTTGAATAAGTTGTAAATGTCAGTTTGATTTAAATTTGTCATTTTGTTAACATTTAATTTTGACATTTTAATCATAACAATTAAATAATAACTGTCAACAATTTATTATAACAAAGATGTTATTCTGATTAAACTTGCTCTGCTAAAACGACAATTTAAGACGGTTATGCACAATGAGCGTAGCCATGACGCAGCCCCAAACTCGCAAAATGCCAAAAAATGCTTCAAGTCGAATGCAAAACACTGAAATGTTTAAAGTAACATTTCAAGTAAATAAATATAATTAATTTTTCAATAATTGAACTGAAAGTGAATTTTAAATTTAATTTTATTTTGGAAGTTATAATTAAATTTTAGAACTTTAATAATTCTAAATTCTTCAAATTCAAACTAAGAAGTAATAATAAATATAGATTTAAAAGATAAACAAAACATAAACAATTAATTGTCAAAGTAGCGAAGAAGTTTAAAGTTGAAAAAATTTTGCGTCCGAGGTGCGTTGAAACTTCATTACTTTCATTTTGTGGATTTTTATTGTTTTCCATATATTTACCTTATAAAGTAATATTTTCACGTTGTTGACAACACTCTTTGTGCTTGGGAGGCTGGGCTTGGAAGGAGAATGTTGGAAAAAAGTGCACGAGACAATTGAAAAATAGTTTATTGATTTAACTTCAAATAGTATTTTAATCAATTATTTAACTTAATTAGATGATAAACTATTTTAAGTTTCATACTGTAGTTTCCAGTGTAAGTAAAGTTTGTATAAGCTTTCAGTTATAACCTATAAAGTTTTGTAAAACTAATTTACAGTTATTTAAATATAAATTTAAAGTATCATAATGCGCAAAAAACACTTAAAAATTATTATTTTTTTATTTACACGCCCTTCAATCACTGACAAGTGACACTTTTCTTAAACAAATTGTATAAAAAAGATGGAAATAATTAATGCTAATGTTTATTATTAAACATGCGCCCAATTCAATTAAACGGTCAAGATCAAATTTAAAAAAAAAAACAGTTTAACATTCAAAAACAAAAAACCAAAAATATCATTAGTAGCTGAAAATAAACGATGAAATTAAACGCCCATTTTAACTCTATAATAAAAAAAATTATATATATTTTGGCTACTCCTTCACATTTTTTTTTTAATTTAATTTTACAAAAAAAAAAAAACATTTACACCATCATCATCATCATTATTACAATTTCATGACAATTTATTGGTTCGCCATCTATAGTTTTAATTTAATTTTAATTGCAAATTTCTATATATAATTATAAAACGTTGATTAACTATTAAAATAAATGTCATTTTAATATAGATAAAAGAAGAAGAAGACATACTTCCGTTTTTGTTTGATATTTTATTAAATGTTTAATTTATTTTTTTAATTTTTTAATAAAAATAAATAATTATTAATAGCTTTTGTAATTAAACATTTTTTTTTTTTAAATAAAATTCAAAATAGAAATTAAATTAAAAAAAAAAAACCAGGTGTAAAAATTTAAAAAAAAAATAAATTCTACTTTAAAAGTAGAAAATAAAACATTAATTTTATATTTTATTATAACTTTAATTCATTTTCTTTGTAGTTCTTAAAATGGCCATAGAAACCGCCACCAGATTTTTTATTATTATTAAAAAATTTTTATGTTTCTGTTTTTTTTTTAATTCATCTTCTTTTTTTTTATTAAATATTAAATTGTAGGCTTAAAATGTCAATTTTTTTTTTTATATTTTGAAATAAAAATATAATAAAAATAAATAAATTAACTTCCATATAATAAAAATGATTAAAATAAAAATAAAAAAAATTATTTATTTACTGATTGGTAATTAGAAGGTATTCAAAAGGTTATTATAAAGTAACCGGATTACAATGAAGATCGTAAGCGAAATAATCGTCTTAATGTTTCTGTGCTTTTGTTTTTTTTTTGAGATTGTCAAGTTATGATTTGTCTTAAAATATAAATAACTGATAATTAAAAGATTTTTATACCTACATGATCGAATTGTATAAGGGGTATATTAAATTTGCCTATACGTTTGTGAGGTTGTAAAGGTGATGAGATAGATATGGACTCAAAGGCGTTTTAAGGGTATATTAAATTTGCCATTATGTTTGTGAGGGTGTACAGGTCACAAGATAGATGTAGACTCCAAGGTTTGATTGTTTTTTAAAAATGACTCTATTGAACAATTGTTTTCGACCGTCTTTCTGGGGTTGGTAGAATGTTGTTTTTTAATATGAGCTGCATTATGCATTATGTTTAGTTAATTTTGCGTGACAGGTTCAACATTTTGTTTATACCTTAAATGTCTATGAAAATTCGTTGGTCTGATCAAATAGATTAGACTAAAGGAATTATCAAATATTTTAACAGTTAAATGTATTAATTTATTTCTTCAACTTTAATATACATGAATTACAATAAGGTAAAATTTAAAAATTTTTTTTGAAAATATAATAAATTGTTTACGATATTATATGCATTTGTGGATATCTCAAAGTTGAAACAATCTGGTCTTCTATTCCTCTATATTTTAATATCCACAAGTTTTTTTTTAATATAATTTATATGAATTTGTTGAAAAGTGCAATATTAAATAGACATGACATACAGATTTAAACAATGCATATTTTCAAAATAATAAACTTGCTTTTTATCGTTTTGTATTTATAATATAAAAAATATGTAAGCTAATACTTCCTAGAAGGCCTTCTTGCAGAACTGGTCTATTGTTGAAAGAATAAAAACCAATAAGTGTAACTTCAAATGCCATTGACAAAGAATTAAATAAAAATGATATTATTTTCAAATTTTTTTTTAGAAAAGAATCGTATTGTATTTACATATAATACTTACAAGTATTTACTGAATTATAAAGTGAATTATTTATCTAGTATAAGGTCTAATTATTCTTAAACCCCATGAAAATATGTATTTATATATTTTATTTTGTGTTTTATGTTATTAGTAACTGCAAATATTAGATGGGAATGTATTTTTCAGATCAACAATTAGTTAAAATAGACTTCTAATAAATAATAATTACTTTTAAGTATTTTGTTTTATTTAAATATAATTTTATTTTATTAGTTATCTTATAAATATTCTTTTTAAATTATTTAAATATTTAATTTTTATTATAAACTTATTATGAAATTATAAACTTAAAAAGAGAACAATAATTCACCTTAATAAAAAAAAAAAAAACGAAAGACTTCAATGCTTATAATTTGAATTATCTTCATTTAAAAAAAAAGAAACTTTATTATTTTTTTATGTCCTATTTCTTTAAGCTGCCCATTCCAATAATTAAAAAAAATAATAATTACTATATATGTAAATAAACTTTTTTTTTTTTTAAAGTGACATTTAGTTTAAATTTAAGAGTTCAACTAGTTTTATTGACAGATATACTCCTTATAATCATAGCCTTTTTTTCTATCTTTAAATTTAAAATTTTGTTGTTTTTTTTTTTAAATATTCAAATTAGAATATATATTATACATATACAATAAATATAATTAATATTTTACGAAATTATAATATATATACCTTTACAATTTTATTGAGTAGGTTGAGGTATTATATACCAGTAATTGCTTCCATTATTTTCACGTTGTAAACAAATTAAAAAAAAAAATATTCAAATAAAAATAATATCTGAATCTGATTGAAGAACTTTTACTAATAAAAGGCAGTGGGCAAAATAAATAAAAAAACAACAACAAAAAATATTGTCACATTTTATTGAAATCTATTAAATTTTATATTAATATATAAATATTGTATATATAAATATATAAAGAATGTATTAAATAAATAAATATCTTCTGATGTCGATTTGACCTACTATATAATGATGATGGGATTGGTTTACTATATTATAAATAGGTACTAATATCAAATTAATATTGTCGTCGTCGTTGTTGTTGTCATCTTTATTTAAATACCAAATTTTTATGCAGATTTTTATTTAGTTAATTTTTTAAATAGTATTAAAATTTATGATCATTTTATTTTATTATTTTTTGTTTTTTGATAGAAGCTTCTCTAAATGTAAAGATATAAATTTATATGGTTTTATTTTCTGGATTTATCTATCTATAGATTCGATTTTATTTTTTTTAGTTTTTGCTTATTTTTAGTAGGTACAGGTTTTAATTTGGTCATTTTTGAAAAAAAAGTAGAAGAATTTTTAATATAATATTGTTATTTAAATAGTATTAGTATTATATATATGGTGTCTATCTATCTAAGTATCTTAAGATCTATTAGAAAAGACAATTTCATGTTTTGAACTTAAATCTTAGAAAAAATAAATTTTATTGAAAAAAAAAAAATCGATAATAAAAAAAATTGATGGGAGTTCCGCATGATTTCAAACATAGAATTCCAATTAATAATACAAAAAAACAAACATTATAAGATATATATAGGTAAAACAAACTTAAGATTTATTAATTTTATTTTTTTTTTTTCAAATGTTCAAATTAGAAAGAAAAGTTAAAAAGATTTTTATTTTATTTTGGTTTTTTTTTTGGTTAATGTGTTAAGATACATATATGTATTTTAGATATGAATATTGTAAATTTAGGTTCATTCACAGCATGGATTTGTGTATTATGTTTTTTTTTGTTATTTGTTTTTTTATTGTTCTTATCAGAGTCGTACATAAATATTAAAATTAATTTAAATTTAGTGCAAAAATTAAAAAAAAAAGATTGTTGCGTCTAATGATGGGTGGAGTTGTTTAATAACCAAGTTGTTGCCAAGTTGGATTGTTTATTAATAGACGATTTGCTACAAACTTACAGGTCTTCTAGTTATTCTTAAAGTAATTAAAATTAAGTTGGATGAAAGCTTAACGCTTTAGTTTGAAAAGTTTGTAAATTGTTTATTATGAAACACTAAATCTTATATATCCAAATTTTAAGTAACATATGGGAGGGATTATTAATCTATTTCAAAAATAGATTCTAAACCTTGCCCGAAAGATGGAAACGTTCTTTTCTTTTAAATTAACTTCAAAATCATAACTTAAAAATGTTAATAATTTCCATATTTAAAATATTCTACATTGTTCTGGTGAGTATGATTGGTCAGGGATAGTAATTTTTCTTAACGCCAAGGCTTTTTAATCTATTATGGATAAAATTTCCAAAACTTTCAAATAATTTATAAGATTTATGCTTTTAATTTTTGATATTTCGTCTTCTATATCAATTCTAACTTAATGCAATATTCCAACCTAATCATATTTTTTTGAAGTTATCTCTTCGATAGGTTGTATGCAAATATAAAAGTTGCTCTTCTCTATCTTCGAATTGTTAAGGTGTTTCTTGCATCACTCTAAATTTGGCCAAGTTATATTTAAATAAATGTATTATATTTATGCATTCTTTTGAAAACTGAAGGCGACGCTTATATTGGCCTCGTATCTTAAGTTTTAATTCAATTCTTCAGAATTAAGACTCCGAAATAGTCTGCACTGCTTCCGTTCTGTAAATTCAAAGCTCAAGAAGAGTCTTAACTACCTTTAGGCTTCTTTGGACAGTAGATTTTTCAATGTTGTTGCAATATATAACTGCTTATTATCTATAGTAGAATTTTAATAGTAACTTCTATGAAGCTCAGCTAAAAATTTTAGGATTACATACTTTCTTACCATTAATATTCATTGAAATTTACGACTCTGATTTCTTTTATTAAAATCTATATTTATAGGAAAATAAAAATATATTTCCTTTAAAAATAGAAGTCACATATAGAAAAAAATAAAAATAACAATATTTCATGGTTAAATGCATTTCGTGTTAATGAAAATCTAAATAAATAAATTAAAATGACAATTTTTAATAAAGGTGAGAATTAATATTTAAAAAAATAACTACAATTCAATATACAAATAAAAAAATTAATGGAAATGAAAAAAAAAAACAGACTTGAAGATAATAACAAAAATGACAAGATACATGGGAGGTGATCGACCACCAATTGATTATTTTATTGTGATTTTTTAATTTGATTGAACTTTTATCGATATTTTTTATATTGTGTTTTTTAAAAATTCCTTTTATTATATAATGCAATATTGATTATAAAATTTTACAATTTTGTTTTTTTTTATTATAAAATTTACAAAAAAACTTATTAATTGGTTATACAAAGCGCTTCTATTGTGTTAGCAGCCCTTTTTAAGTCGGAATTTATAGGTAACAAACAGCCACAAAATAATAAAAAAAGATAATAATTTTAATTAAGAAAAAAAAATTTATAGTCATGATAACACTGTTGTTAGTATTTGAATTTTTTATTAATAAATGACATTAATGAGAACGTGGGTGATATTCGATAATAAATGATATTGTGGAAAAAATATTCAAATTGATTTCTATATAGTGAACTTTTAAAGTTGAACTCTTTTATTAAATGTATAAGATTAATTGATAATTTTTATTTTTAGATATTTTGATTTTATTTTTCCTTTTTTATTGTATGAAATTTAAATTAATTAAAAAATTTGAAGAAATGTTATTTAATTTAATCAAATTAAGAATCCATAGTTTTGTGAGTCGAGAAATGTCTATTTAGCATAAGATAAATATGAAGGTTAAATTTTATTCAGATTTATATATTGATTGTTAATTTAAGTTGAAGACCTTTCCAATATTTTGCTCTAGAGTCTAATTAATGGTATTTAATTCTACATTTGCAATTCTATTCTTTTGCTATTTTTTTCCTAAACTTTAAGATGGTGTTCTATAAAGTGTTTCTAGATTAATTTCATGGATTCTTGGATTCTAAGTTTGCCTAGCTTATGTTTTAACTAATATTTGCAAAGGTTTTGCTGTCTTAAGTATAAAATTTTATTTAAAATCAAATTTAAGGACTGGCGAAATATTTTCTATGCAGTTTAGCTGAATAATACCAGTCAGTTGAATTTTGCCACAGATTTCAGTTAATACGTAAATAAATTTTTTGACGCAAAACTCGACTAGATTCGATCATATTATATAATTAGCTATAGCATACATTGAATATTTCGGTACTATACTATCTGAACATCATATAATATATTTTACCAAAAAAATAGACAAAATATATAGAGTTAAAATATATATGGTACATGAATTGAAAAAAAATATAACAAAAAAAATTCAAGAAGAAAAAATTTAAAATAGCTATGAATACGATTTAATATTGAATTTTATGTATAATTGATATTCAAACCATATTTATTGCAAGTTATATATTGAATATCAACATAAAATTCAGTTAAAAAAGAAAAAGGAGCAAAACATAGGCTCATATAAATTTCGCCAAAAAACTTGTTCAGCTCAATAAATATATTTTCCAAATACTTCATTAAAAATAACCACAAATAATACCTTTTCGACAATGAAATGCCTAGCTTAGGATAGATCATTTGTTAATACTAAGTGTCTTATTGTATCACCACTTATCAATAATCAAATTTCATAAAATTTGATTATTTGATTAGTAATAAGTTGCTACAATAGGGCTCAGATCCCAAATTTACCCACTCCTTTATTAGAAGATATAATAAGAACTCAAAAATATATTTAACTTGTAGTCAAAATAGTTTAAAGTAAAGATATAAACAGTTCTTGTACTTTTGAAATTAATATCAATAACAGTGTAAAAAACCCTGCTGCAACAATGAAGATTTGTAAAACTTAGTCGTTCTTTACCACCTAAAAAAAATCAAATTACCAAAGAAAATTATGAATTAAAATTTAAATTATTCAGTAAATTACAATAAAAAGATAACTACATACAATTTATTTGGATTTAAGTACAAAATTAATTATATTTAATATAAGATGCAGCCCATTTTTAATTAAAAAAAAAAAAGGAAACTTATATCTCATAATAAAACTTCAACACAATTCTTCATTTTTATCTGAATTGTTAATTAACTTCCTAATAGAATGAAATTGACCTTAATTCCTTTAAATAGAACTACTTATAAATATAATTAAAAGTTTTTCTCCAGACTTTCTTTTACAATTCATATTTTTTAATTATTATCAAAAAAAAAAAAAACTTTTAATTAACCTAGAATAAAAGTTTTTTTTTAATTATAAAATATTTTTAACGCTTTTTTAATTTAGGAATTGTTTATTTGTAATAGCCCTTCCCTCCCCGTTTTAATTAAATTATATATGATTTTCATTTAATTTAAAAGTTTTGTGTAATAACTTTTACATTTATTATTTTTCTACCATTCTTTTGATATTAAATGTATATGAACATTTTTAAACATAAATAAAAAGTTTCTAAACTCAATTGTAGGTATAAACTCTCACCTCTTTAATGAAAATAATAATTATTCTTAATTAATGATATAAAAGATTTTAACAGATTCTACCGTTTACCAAAACGGTTTCTTTTAAATATATAAGTATATATATAAATCCATACAACAAATTATAATTACCGTCAAAATTTAATCATCACCTATTTAACCTAAAAAACCTAAACTGAAAATACCTTATTTTTGGTTTCTTTTTTTTATATTTTTAATCAGTAAGTCTTGAAAACCATAAAATGCCCTTTTTTACAGTAGATTAACATCTAAAATGATTTTTTGATTTAAAAAAATAGGGTGACCATTTATTGTAAATTTTAGTAGATTCTTCGTGTTATTTTTTTGAAAGGTTTTTAATAATTACAACTTGGTATTTATAATATCGTTTATTTGTGTTTGGTAAAGAATTAGTTGGCAATGAAAATGAGGTGACTATTTATTGTAAATTTTTGTAGATTCCCCCTATTATTTTTTTGGAAGTTTTTTAATAACTGCAACTTATTTTTAAAAACATCGTTTATTTGTGTTAAGTAAAGGATTAGGTGATAATGAACTTTTATATCTTAGCTCTAAAAATGTTAACTTTTAAAATTGTAGCTTAGATTCGTTGTATAATTTTTTTGACGCGGAAGAGTTTCTGATTAAAATAATGAATAGTTGATATGGGAGGGTGTCATATGTCTGTAGAGTCATTTGTCTATATTTTATTTGCCTGCATTTTCTTGCCTGCAATTTGCAAAAGCGGGGTTATACACCTTTTACAGAATATTTAAAAATATATATATTATACATACAAATGAAAATACATGTAAATGATAATACATTCAAAAGAAATACAAGCTTGTGATAGTAACCTAATTGATATACTATATTCAAAATTTTGTCACTGTGATGACATTTACAAAGTGAGTTTAACTTAAATTTAAAAAATAATTTTTATATTTTTTGAACTTTAAAACTCAAAACCTTTATATTAGAAATTGATAGAAAACTTATCACGACTAAACAAACAAGGCGATGAAATTGAATGTCTATAAAAATAAATGTACTTCCTTCTTTTACTAAACCTTTTACCAAATGCACCATTGACAAAACTATTTCCGCATTCAGTGCATTCAATGTTCTTTATTGTCTGCTTTAATGTTAGTTGTTAAGAGAATTTTTTATCATATGGGTTTATCTGAAAACAAGGGTTTTAACTACCTGGTTCATTCCTGTATCTACGGTACCTTATAAATAAATAAATAGTACTGAATTACATAAATAGTGATATCCATGTTCGAATATAACATGGTGATATTCATACTCATATATAAAAATAATAAAATTCGAATGTCCCGGTTCCACTCCCGGTAAAAGTGAAAAAAAAAATCCTTTATCTGTTAGTGGAGTAGGCCTTATCAACTGTGGGATACAATCGACATTATATCATCTGGTTAATTACAGATGATTGAATTAATTTATCTGATCCGATCCATACCTTTGAGTCTATATTTATTCCCTCTCCTTTTCTGAGTCACAAACTTTGTATACCCTCTTGACCTATTGTCATACGGGTATAAAAATAATCGATTTGATTAGTGATAAGTGGTTTTTTTTTACAATAGAATCCTATGGTCACTCCATTTAACACTATCTATAATTTTATGCATTAAAGAAAAGTATTTCTTAACTTAATATGGCTTTGAATTTCCTATATACTTATAATTTCCATCTTTTCTCGCTTTTAAATTTAGAAGTTTTATTTTTTATTTTCATAATTTTGATAATTTTAAAGATTATTTTCTTCAAATTCAAAACTTTCATTTGTAATTTTTTTTTTTTGAAATACAACCAGAACAAAACGCAAAACATCAGATAATAATCAACAACGGTCGATATTAACTGGCGGTATTATTTGTCTGACTATCAAAATTTAGGTCAACCTTGTAAAAAGATTTTTTTTTTTTTTATTTTTTTTCATTATTAAAGAAAGAGACAAAAAAGAAATGAAATACAAAGTAATACTTAAAGTTTTAATATTTTTGAGTTTTTTTCTATAAAAATTTTGTAACTTTAAAAATCAAATTACCATCAGTATTCTGTTTTCTATTATTAAAGATATCCAACTGATTTTTAAATATGATGAAAGATGAATTGATTAGAAAATGAAAAAAAAAACCAAATAAAATTTGTAAGCCAATCAATAATATGAAGTACTTTGGTGTGAAATAAAGTAACGAAACTATAACTATATATTACTTAAATTTGTAAAAAATTTTCAAAATTAAAAATATGATTAGTTGATTTTTAATGAGTTTTTTATACAACAGCGAATATAAATACTTATATACATATAGTATGAATTGAAGATTAATTTAAGATATTGTAGCTATAAAACAGCAGGGTATTTGCAATAAGTTTAAATGATTTGATAAAAAAAAACAACGATTTCCAAAAAAATATGACAAAATATAAGTTTGAAATAAGTATTTTGTAATATAAAACACTATAATAAATGCCCTAAATTTAATTAAAACTAGTTCAAAAATTTTTAATAAAAATAATAATACACCTGATTACAAATTATATTTGAACTAAATTTTAAATATTACAAAGTTTTCCAGTACAATAGAGATTATGTTTAGAGAAATCATGTGAAATACAATAGATTTAATATTCATATATAAAATAGATTTAAATGAAATCATCTTTTTCTTACAATTGTCAAAAGGAGACCATTGTAATTAGTACTTTGGGTACTTACTCACGTGAAGAATGTGTATCGAAGTATATATTAAAGAAGCTTTTTTGCAATTTTTCCTGAAGCTGCTTAAAATCTGACGATAGCGATAACCGCCTTATTCCTAGCAATAGGAGGGAATCGTTACTCCAACCCTGAACAAAAACCTGAATTATCTTATAAAATATTAGGAGTAGTCTCAAAGGACTCACAATTAGTTTTTGTCTATCGTATAATTTTAGTTTGTAGGAAACCTATTGAATTTCTCTAAGGCAATTAATATTTTGTGCTAAATCCGGGGGTCTTGTTCTTTTAAGTCTCCTTCTAGTTTACCTGTTTTCGAGAATGTGAGCCGCTTTAAAATTTATGTGTTTTTCTATGGATGTCCTTGATTTTTTTACTTTAATTTTTTATTTCATTTTTAACTTTAACGATATTTAAATCACTATGCAAATCATCATTGGGTACATACCAAGGACCATTAAATTTGTTCATATACTTGCTGATTGATTATAAGTTCCCGATAGTAATGATGCAAAAAATATTATAAGTAAATTTTTGGAATTTGGTTTATTTAAAACAACAAAGACAAAAAACATTTACGTATTCAACAATACATTGATCAATATTTATAGGACCGACCCAGATGTTTTCACTTTTAGAATATATTTTAACTATGACTTCATGCAACTTTAATAGCCCAACTTTTCTATTATAAATTTCCACCACATGTAGACTTTGCAAATATTAACAATTCAATATGGAATTTTATGTAATTTTTAATTAAAATTATGATATTATAAACTTAAAGTTTGTAGCCATTGTACGAACCTTTTCAAAAAGAATTTCTAACTTAAACAAAATCCGTTAAAAGGTTTCTAAGCTTCCTTCAAGTTTCTAAGTAACATTATATGACTATTTAAGTATTATTCAGCAATAAACAACCTTAAAGCTTATTTAGTAAAATGTAAGTGAACCAAGCCCTAGATTAAGTTAACTTAGTACATTCTTAATTTTACTCTAATTAAAGTGCTGTAATTTTATGCAACTATGCATAATAACATGACAAACAACTGGTGAAAATTTATAAAAGAAACAAATTAAATAAATTCTTCATAATTTGCATAAATCACAAAAATTAACTAATTGTAATGTGATGTTTTTTTATTTTTCCGACAAATTTGTTTTTTTTTTTATTTTACAAAATTTTTTTTACTTTGTTTTCAAAAAAATTCTCACAGTTATAAGAAAAATAAATTGCATTATTCATTACTTACATGACAATAAGTATATGTGTAATTGTACATCAAAGAAAATTATAAAATACATAACATTATTTCATATTTTTATGTTACTTTTAAAGAAGGTCTAGTTCAATGTCAGTGTTGTTTTTTTTTTAGAAATTTCTTTTTCACAAAATTACGAGTCTAAATACAAAAGTTATTGTATGACATTTAAAATGACACTTTTTATGTCGAAATTTAAAAATTTACAAATTGATTGTTTTTGTTAGAATGAAATTCTGAATCCAATGAGTCATCTTAAACAATTAATTATGAGTCATCTTAAACAATTATACTTCCGTATTACACAAAAGGACAATTGGAAAATGATAAATGCGATAATTGTAAAATTGCATTCTTTAAAATGTCATTTTATTGTCACACATATCAAATTTATAAAGATATACAACAATAGGATAATGACGTTTAAAAGAATGCAATTTCTCAATTGACGCATTAGTCATTTAAAATTTAATTTTTGAAAATGGTGCGTAGGAAATGGTTTTCATTTTAGTTGTCTTATAATAATTTATAAGAAATAAAATAAATTGATATTGAGACTATATGACCGACTTTTATAAAAACATACCGAACCCGAGGATGGATGTTTGAATCTTTAGAATTACTTATTTTTCGTTTGCTTAATTTTCGTTATATACTGTACTTTATATTTCTGACATTGATGGAATTTCTTAATAAACTTTTTGACAATTAGCTAATTAGACAGTTATGTTCAGTCCTTATGACAGTTAACTTGAAAAGAAGAGATGCATGACAATGGTCGCGTTCAGCAGAATGTAGCGTTATACTGAATTAAAGTTGTGTAGCATTTAGCACTGCATGGCATGGTTGTATTGAACGATTTGCAGCAAAATTAAAATTAAATGACATTTAATTGTGTTTGTATTTATATGTTTTTTTTACATTAAAATGAAAGAATTCAGAGGAATTGCAATCAAATTAGATATTTTCAATGTAAAAAAAAGTATAAAAACTTTTGAAAATTTTGTTTCACAATGGCGTATTAGCAAACACATAAACGTCAATAAAACATCAATTAATATTTAATTAGACGTAAAACTTTCTTCCTGCAAAATTCTTGTAACGCTGACAAATGTAGCGGTAGTTAAAAAAAACGTTAACTAGGAAAATTTTTCGTTTTAATTTACATAAAGTTTTGTTTTTTCAAAAACAATCAGATAAATCGATTGGGAATTCTGCAGCGGACAACTCACTATGGTACCTTTCAAAAGCGTCAATAGCTAGGCCATTATCAAAGGCACATTTTCAGAAACTTTTTTAGCACAATCAGAAATTCGAAAATAGTTTGATCGTTAAAATCTTGCAAGGATCAACGCAATTATGTTATTGCTATTTCAAAAGTCATTAACAATTATTGAATGCTAATTAAATGCAAAAGTCATCTTTAAATGATCGTCAAATGCTGCCGTTTTCGAGAATAGCCAATTTATCTGTTTTCGACTTGTATCAATTTTAAAAATTATTTTATTTCATAATTTTAGCAGAAAAATAATATTAATAAAATAAAAAACTGCATCTAAGTGTAAGACTAACTGATATTTAGTATAGAAAAGGAAGGAAAAAGAATCACCATATCATATTATAAAAATTTCATTTTTTTTAACAAGAATATTAAATAACATGCAACAGACAATAACTGTTTTTCATTTTTATTTTTATAAAGTACATAACAGTAACTTAACTTTTTTTTTATAAACTTTTACATACTTACATACAAAAACTATACTAATTGATTGCGATCATAATTAATTTTGCATATATTTAAAAAAAATAAAAAAAAAAAATCTGAATGAAAAATGAAGAAAACACGGATGTACAAATAGTTTTAATTTATAAATATTATACTGTTAGATAACAGTATATGAGTATATTAAACCGTTTTTTATAATTTTTTTTATTTTTCTATTAAAATGAAAAAAAAAACATATATTACCATAATTTTACATAAAAATGCACTGATGCAGCACAATAATTTTCAATATATATATGTTATGTATTTTAATGCATTCATATGGCATTTCTTCTTCTGTTACATGTTATGTAAAATGTAAATGTAATAATATGTAACATAATTAAAATGTAATTTTTTTGTTTTTAAATTAAAAAAAAAAAATTGTGTTTAAATGGAAAATTAATATTATGATGGCAAGTGATTAAATGGTTTGAAAGAATTTAATTGAATTAAACTCATATGGTATTATTAACAATATATATATATATATATATATATATATATATATATATATATATATATATATATATATGGTTATAGTGTTTTGTTGTTGTTAATGTTGAATGGTGCATGAAGCGGACATCATTCAGGTGGTGAAAATTGTGGTCTGGTGAAAAAGAAAAGAAAACAACAACAACAACACACAAAAAATAAAGGTGATTGTGTAATAAAAAATCATGTAACAGGGTACGGTTACATTTTTATTAAAAGCTGGAATGTTGTTTGACATGTAATTTATAAAAAGAAAAACAAAAATGAAAAATGAAAAAATAAAAAAAGTCTCAATGGACATCTCACATTAAAAACACATAATAAATATTTATATCTAGTCTATAAATATTTAATTATGGTCGAAGTAATTATGGAATGGTTCCGCTTGAATTAAAATTGTTTGCTTTGTAGTTGTTTTGTTTTAAATTAATTTCGAAAATTTTTTTTATTTATTAACGGTGTAATTTTTTTTTGTATATTTATACTGAAAATTCAATATGTTATAAACCCTTTCAAACTGGTACAATAAGTAAGTGATTAATTGTAATTTGTAACTTTCATTCAAGTAAGTTAAAACAAGTAATAAAAATAACCAAGGGTTTTTAAAAAGGCACGTTTTCCAAAATTAAAAAATTTTCCATATTAAATTTTCTGTAAACAGTGGGCAATTTTTAGATTCTAAATTTAAAAAATTAGAAAAAGTTTATAATCATTTTTTATCACTTTTATTAGAAATTCATTAGCTATAAGTATTAAAAATTGTAAAAAATCTACAGCCTATGACAAATTTTCAATTTTAAAAAATCCTTTATATCTAAGAAAGCTTTATTTTTCGCTTTAAGCTGTATATATTATATTAATTCCAAAAAATTTGGTCATATTCAAATTACAAATGCTTAAAAATAGCCAATTTAAAATTTTTGACACCTTACAGCTTCTCAAAGGAGGTCTATGCTAAAAAGTTTTCCGCCTCATACTTATCTTGAAGATATTATTTTTGTCAAAGTTCTAACTTAAATTATTTTGAAGAAATAACAAATTCAAACTTGTGCAAAAATTGAGCTTCCCAGAACGGTAAATTTAAGAACCGTTGGCAACCCTATACATTTGTTTTACATATATTTATTTAACCTGTAAAATCAGCTATTGTTCAGCTATAGTTTCCAGATTGAAAACATGCCTTACAGAACTTTTGTAATGATTATTTAAATATAGGGCTTTTCTGAACTTTGGGGAGTTGTAGCTATATAACGGGTAGGACTGCATGAAAAATTCCATTAAATTAAGGTTTTTGGTACATCTATCTATGGTTAAAATTTAGCTTCTTATTATCAAACGTGTAAAACTTTTTTGTAGTATACATGTGAACAGACGGACAGAGTAAAACTATATAGGAACTGTTTTTTTTAAACTTTTTAAAAATTAGTAATTTGTTTTAAAGCAAATTTAATGAATAAATTCAGAAATAGAATAAAAAATATAAAATAACAATATATGATATACACAAAATAAAAAATTTTACTTATAAAATTAATACATAGTAATTGTAATAAGAATAAGGCTTACTTCACACCACCTTTATCGTATCGTATGAAGTAATATCATGTTCACACTACGCAAAAAACCTACTAAATAGCCTAGTTTTAAAATCAACCGTACATACTATCGTTATTCATGAACCTAGTATTGTTTGAAGTTTCCATAACAGCAATATTTTTGACTTTAAATAAACAAAATTGACTATAAATAGAATTAATTAAAAATGAACAAGGAAAAAATATATTTACTGCTTGAAGTAATATTATTTTTACATTTTAAATTTTAATATTACATTTTATTAAAGAATAAATAAAATTTTTCTTTTAAAATTCAAAAAAAAAAAAACGGGTATTTGTTTATTTTAAAAATAAACAATAATGACATTTTACAACAAAATCCCGTAGGGATGTAAAAAAATTCAAACAATAATCGAATATATCAAAAATTTTTAATATAAAACCTAGTTATAACCCTTAAACTTAACTAGGACTTTCAAAATCCTGGTTCATTTTGACAGCAATTTTAAATATGAAAAACCCTGTTACAAACCACGAATGAACCTGGTTTCTTCGAAGAACCTGGTTCTAGTTCATAGTGTGAACATGGTATTAGACACTGTTTTTTAATAAATAAATAGAAAAGGTACAAGTCTAAAGACGGATAGAGTATTATGCATCTAGATAGAACGAAGTGAACTCAAAACTAATAGTTATAAATACAGGCTAAACATCAATTTTCATGTTAAAATGTTTTTTTATTTCAATAATACGTCAAAATTTAGTTTAATTATAAAAACAAATTAAAAAATAAAATGTTTTGAGTTAGCGTTTAAAAATTTTAATAAAAAACTGTAAAAAAATCTATGATCGATAATAAACAATGTAATAATGACGTTTACAAATTTCATTCATTTAGTTACCTAGTTTGTCATCTAGTTGTCAATGTCACATTGCATGTCTACCTAAATAAAATTTCGCTGTCGCGACGCGCAAAAAATTTCCTTTGGTGTCGTGGTTACTTTAAGTATAAGATTTCTTTTGTAAATATTAAATTTAAGCACACAGTTAATGACAAATTTCATTCAAATTTTAATGATTTTGTTCTACAAAATAAACCCAACAATTCTATTCAATCACAATGTTTCATTTTTTCTCTGAAATAATTAAAATATCATTTTGATATGGAAACTTTCGCTAACATTAACACAATTTCTAACTTGAATTTAAAAAATCATGAAAGAATAAAAAAAAAAAAATATGTAAAATATTTTCCCCTGGGAAAATTATAACTAACTATAGTATATATAAACTGATTATTTAATTAATATTTTAACATTAATTTATTACACCTAATTACAGCACTTTTTTTTTTTTTTTTAATTTCCCAGCTATAACTATATTTAAATTCTAGTGATTTATTTACTAATTCGTTTTTATTTTTTTTTTTTTTATTTTTTTTCAGATTATCGCCTAATCAAAATTAATGTTTGCAGCTTCATCTATATATTGATAAAAAAAAAATAAAATCCAAAAAAAAAAAAAAAATTTTATTTAAACAAACGAATAAAATAGAATATGGCATGTAATTATTATTAGACAGTTTGGAGAAAAAAAGTAAAAAAAAACTTGATTTAAAATTCCTTCAGATATAAACTAGGTAAGTAAAATAAAAAAAAAATAAAATTATATTTTCCGCATTTTTTTATATATTTTAACTACATATTAGTACAAAAAGAGGTGTTCGTATGTTCTCACACAATAAATGTGTACATTTTATTTTTTTTCATAAAATTGCAATAGATAGTTAATTGTCGCCGCGAATATGATCGTTAAGCGGCATTTTTGTTTCCCCCCTCCTGAAACTCAATTATAATAAAAAAGTTTTCTTTATTTTATTTTTCTATCCGCATCAGTTAAGTACGAGTATATTATAAAAGTTGCACTAATCTAAGAAAGATTATATACAGTGAGCGAAAAAAGTTTAGGTTCAATATTATTTTAAACTTCTATTCACAAAATATTTACAATCATATACAAGGAAATTTTTACAAATTTGTGAATGTAATTAAAAATCCAGTTGACTTTATTTCATATTATATTTGAAAAAAAGCCAAAATACGAATTTTTAAATTTTGGTCTTATTTCTTATTTTATATGTTAAATTGAAATAAAGCCAATTTGATTTTATTTTAAATTGCTATTTTTTTATACCCGTGCATACATATATGACATCGGGTATATTAGATTTGCTCCTCCGTTTGTAACGCATCGATCTAGACGAGCTAGATATAGTGCCAAGGGTACGTATCGGCTCAGAATCGAAAAATGAGTCGATCTAGCTATGTGTGTCTGTCCGTCCGTCCGTCCGTCCGTCTGTCCGTCCGTCTGTGTGTCAGCACGATAACTCAAAAACTAAAAGAGTTACAGTTTTGAAATTTTCACAAAATATTTTTCAATCAATTTCTAGGTTCCCTATTTTTTTTGGTTAAGATCGGACCAAAACTTCGGGTAGCTCTCGAACAAATAACTTTTTCAACTCCAACATTTTCATACAAAAATTTTAAATTTTGCTTGCATCTTGAAATTATATGAATTTTGTTTTTTTTGTTTTTTGTTTTTGTTACAAAAAGTAGATAACGATTTCGAGTTAGAAATTCATATGATTTAAATGATGCGTAGTTTATTTAAGATAAGCAAAAAAGAAGACAAAGATTTTTTTTAAGTAAATGGCTTATTGATATTGATAGATTGATAGATTATGAATATGATGATTATTATATGAATATGATCATATGAAGTTGATTTTGCTTAAGTTTAATATATTGGTGAATTAAAAATTAATTATAAGAGATAGAATTGAAAAATTAGAGCAAGCGTTTTGAAAATCACACAAAACATTTTTTGGACATTTTTGAGGTTCCCTATTCTTTTTGTTTAAGACCAGATCAAGGTTTTGGGGAGCTGCCACAACTTCTTTGCACCAATATGAATTTCTTAGAAACTGATTATACTACGAGGATGAAAATTACACACTGTTAGTTATATAATGGATCGAGCACTTATATGAAGTTTCAAAATGTTACGGCCCCATTTTCGGGGGGCTGCTATACAACTTCTTTGCACCAATATGAATTTCTTGGAAACTGATTATACTACGAGGATGAAAATTACACACTGTTAGTTATATAATGAATCGAACACTTATATGAAGTTTCAAAATGTTACGGACCCGTTTTCGGGCAGCTGCCATACAAAGTAATCAATTCGATAAATGTGAATCTAATGAAGCTACGAGGTTAAAATCAAAACTGGGCAGATAAAGTAATAGGACAAGTTAGTTGGCAAAGTTGGACATCACTCGGACCAACTTTTAGGGTGGGCTATTTTTTTTTTTTTTTTATGGGATAATAAGTTAATCAAAAATTATGGGATACCTAATAAGTTAAATATTTTTTAAACTATTTTACTTTCTTATATTTTTTTTGTAATATTTATAATAGCATAGGGGAAATAAATAACGGTTAGTGGGTATGCACGGGTATCTAAAAGTTGACAAGGGCAACTATAATCTTCCTCGTTTTTGAGTTGCAAACAATTGAATTGTTATTTTTCACAATTTTTGTGAATATTATATTTATATTTATACTTTTTTTTATATATGTGCACGTGAGATTCTGAATTAGGATGGATTTTAAAGTTGAATTCAAAACGAGGTATTCCCCTTTTACAGGATATTTATATATGTGTGTATATGTGAGATTTTGAATTAAGAGATACATATATTAGAATTGGATTCAAAATCAGGATTGCCGCTTTTCCCAGAATAATCATATATGTGTATTTGCGGAATTCTGAATTAAGAGGGTTTTTGGAGTTGAATTCAAAATCCAAAAAATTTTCCAAAATATTTATGTAGGTACTATAGAATCCCTCCTGATTCAGAATCTGGTATATTCACATAATTATAATCTGGATTATTATATATATATAAATAATCTGGAAAAGCACCAATACTAATTTTGATTTATCTCATGTTTAAAATATTTTTGGCTTTATTTCTTTATAATTTTGGCTTTATGTGAGATTTTGATTTGAGATTTCAAACATTTTTAGAAATGAAATAAAATCAAAAATTAAGAAATTATGATTTTGGTATCAAAATTGGTATTGAAATAAAGCCAAAAAAGAGCAGTTTGGTTTTATTTTATTTGGCCTTATTGCATGTACCCAAAAAAATTAGAAACATTGTGAAACTTGTAGAATTATTAATTTATTGAAATAGCCCAAGGTGTTGGAGTTTTTTAAATACATAAATTTGTTTTATTTATATAAGCATCTCGTACTGCAATGGGTTAACAAAAAGTTTTTATTTTACCCTGTCGTCGGGCCAAAGGGAGTTTATTTGATTACAATAACAAAATGCCAATTTTGTTATTGTAATCAAATCCACTATAATTGACACAAATAAAATTTAAACCGAATGCGTCGGATCGTTTTAAAAAAGAAACGAAAATGTAACTCCAATAATAATAAAATTACTTAATACATGTTTGATAAAATCTTTAGTTTCTATTTTGTTTCATTAGAGCAAGTGCAATTGACTGTTGAATGCAGTTCTGCCAATACTGTAATCTGCATAATATCAAAAATTAGATTATTTATTAGCTAAATAGGGAAAATAGGGTTCTATAAGAAATACCAATTATTACTTTAAGATCTTTTAAATGCAATTTAGAGTTCTAAACTTCTGTCATATATTCACCAATTAGTTTGACATTCACTTCAACAGAACTCTGAGCCACTTAAAAAAAAAATTTTTAATTTAATATTAAGACAATTCTTTATTGTAGATTTGTTTACCAAAATCATATGCTGATATTTAAACAACTTTACGCTAATACACATTTTTTTTTAAATAAACTTCGCTATATTTTTGTCACACACTGTATTTTTTAGCTTTAAACTTTTATAGATACATCAAATTTATATAATATGTATAATAAAATATACATATATAAAGTACAACGATGTATATATACATATAGTGTATATTAAGAAATTAAGATAAAACAAGCAAGTTACAACCTATTAAAGGTTCATAATTTATATGATATTGGCATCATTAAAGATAATTTATTTCAAATATTTATACGTGAATCTCTTGATCGCCCCGATCGCGTCCCATTAAAATATCAAAAGAATAAAACTAAAACATAAAAACCACAAACATAGAAATTAAAAAATCAGGGGTAGTAATAGTAGGTTGTCATATTAGTACGAGTATACACTATTTATATATACTCATATATATATTCAATTTTAATATGAAAGTGCAAGATTCATGTAGGTTGGTAGGTTGATATCATAATGATAGGCTGGTAGGCAAAATCAAGAGACATTAACAGTGATTTCTTATCATATATTGAATTTATTTGTTTTTATCTTTTATTTTTTTTTTTGCTTCAGGTAAGCATTTATTATTTTCTTTTTATTTTCTACTGAAGATTTTTATTATTTTGAGTTTTTATTTGAAAATGCCATATAAATGTATATATGTTTAAAGTATCTGACAGATTTTAAAGTTAAGGTTTATTTTTAACTGGTTAGAGATCAAATAAAACTTGAAATAAATTTAAAATTAAAAAAAAAAGTCATATGTAAAGTGTATTAAGTTTGATTAGGAAATTATAGGATCGGTTTATAAAAAAGATTTTTAAAATTTAGAATTTGGGTTGTTTATTTTAAATGAACCGCAGTGTTAATGCTTAAACTAGTTTTGAACTTAGGTTTTTAAACTTAGATTATTGAATGAATGTTTTAGTTGTAGGTGTAGGCTATAATGAGTTAGTATACTCCTAATATATTAGTTATCTTTTCATATACCCTTAGGTCAATTTAAATTAGTATTAAATTTTAGGATGTAGGTAGTATAAGAAGAGCGATATGCAGAGTAAATTAGAACATCTACAAATCTTGCAAGCAGTGTTGGACTAGAATTCAATATTAACAAAACCAAAACGATGAGTATATATCAATCAATGCCGTACGCAACATCTACAAATTAGTGGTCGAACAATTGATTATGTCAATAAATTTTGTTACCTTGGCAGCATTATAAGCTGCAGGTATTCCGGGCATGCGCAAAAAGAATACTAATGTAGTGTAACAAGACCTGGCTAACTTCACGCACTGAAAACAGCAAGCTACAGGCAATCATAAATAAATGCATTAGAATCATGTGTAAGATTTGCTGACCTAGAATAATTAAAAATAGATAGATTTTATAGAATTTAACTGGAGGGCAACAAAAAGCGTATCATTTTCCGAAAACACCAATAATTCAAAACGAGAATGGCCCTTGAATAAAACTCGCAAGGCTCTAGAAGAAATCGTCTGAGAACAATACTATGCCGTCTGCCGTAGAACAATAATTATGGAGCTAAATTCAATAGGTATTACTTGGGAGTGTGTAAAAACAACGGCATCTAACTGTGTTCGATGGAATTGTCTAGTCCAATCCCTATGCTTCTAAGAGTAATCCGAAAAAAAAAATACTTTAGCATGTAAATTAAATATCTTGGATTCAACTCCCATAGTCTTGTGCAATCCTATTCATATATTAATATATACATGGAATATACTGGTTTAAAACCGAATTTTAGTTAAAAAACTTAATTAAAATATCATATTATATTAAGTTAAAATCTTTTATGAATTTGATCTATCTAAAATTAGGTTGATTTTGTGTTACTATTCTACAATTTACTATATAAATGTTCGAATATTTAAATCTATGATTATTTAGAAATATCTCAGTACAGTGCCAAATTCAAATTCATATATTCGGTAAATTGTAAGTGGAGTTAAAAAAAACATTAAAGGTAAATCTTAAGGAATTTTGTTGGAAGATCTGAGTTCTACTAAGCCTTACTAATGTACAATATCTTCTAAACATAAGAACTAATTTGCTCTAAGAATCTTGCTGATATGTTTGCGTTCTAATCAGGTTTATTACTGAATAAAAATTGTAATTAAAGTATCTAAATTTTATGAGTTAAAAGTGTTAAAAGATGATCTGTCGAGTTACGATATTTCGGTCATCGTCAAAGTGTACCGTTTGACAATTATTCTTAAAGCTTTTATTTTTAAATGATATAAGTTAAAATATCATTCCAAAATTTCCGTACTCAATTTTATGTCAGTCTTTTACACTTCCTACAGGCTAACACTTGCGCACTGAAATTAAGTCTAGTGCGCATTTATATAATTAAACCTTATTTTCTATATATATATTGATATTTGTTGCTTTTAAATTTCTTTTAAAACTAGAAGTGTTTACAATGAAATTTAAATATTTTATTTTTGACTTTTTTTAACCAATTTATTAGTAATAAAAACTTGTTACAACAGTAGTTAGTAACCAGTTAAAAAATAAAAAAAATAAAACAAACCAACAGAAAATAGAAAATAAGGAAATGTCGAATAAACATTAGAAATGGCTTAATTCCATATATGTAAATATTATATAGTAAAAAATGTCGAAAATAGGAAGCAAAATAAATAAAACGAAAAATATATAAAAATAAATTATAAAGATGGTCGACAAGATTACGTTCATTCATGCAATTTTTAAATTTTATGGAAATTTTGTTTTATTTTTTTTTTTTGAGATTTTCTTTTTATTACAAGTAATGAACATCACTACAAGTTGCCATAACTATTAATATTATATATATATATATATTGTGTATATATCTAAATAACAGGTACAAAAATTGATTTTAAGGTGAAAAAAAAGGAAAAATATAAAAATTTCTCTTTTTATTTTACACAAAATTTTATGATTTTTGATAAGGTTTTTGTTTTTTTTTCAGTTTTTATTAACGATTTAATTAAATAAAATGCGATTAAACTTTAAAACTAATTGGAAAGCAAAACACAGAAAATTAATCAGGATTTTTCACGAAGTTTTTCTTCACTTACTTAAATCGAACTTGTTCATAAAAAAAAGGAATTATGTATTCTGAGATTTAAATAACGATTCAATAATGACTGCCATATTTAAGACGGATGTGAGATATATGATTTTCTTTTCGGATAATATTTTTATTTTTTAACTGTAATATACTGTTTATACTAGATCTATTAGAATTTGTAAGGTACTGTTATATAACGCACGTTTCGAGCCACGCGTCGCTTTTAGAAAATTATGATGTTCCAATGCCGGTGTCACCACAATCCTTGCATTGGAAAAAATACCATTAGAAAAACATGTAATCTATTTAAATGTCAAAGTAACGCCAGTCGCGACGCTTGCATTGTAACAGTAAACCTTTGTGACATATTACAGAAATTACCATTCCGATAGTTGAAGTGTATTTTTCAGTGCCAGATTTCAAGCTTAGAATAAACATGTAACTGTAACAGCTGCCAGATAGTCTTGAGTCATCACTGAATTCAATTTTTGCTTAATATCATTTTTTTTTTAAATTCGTTTTCTTAGGGCGTGTTTTTAAATCTGAGCAGAGCATGAACTGTCAAAAAAAAATCGTTCAAAAAAGTTTGAGATTCGTTTTTTTTTTTAAATCAGAGTGCGCTCAGAGTGGTAATATATCGAGCAAAGCCGAGCAAAATAAAAGACATTTTGACGTTTCTTTAAGATTTTATACATGTAATATAAAGGTCAAATGTTTTGTTTATCTTAAAATATCTTTTTTTTAATCTAATTTTAATAATTTAATTTAATTTTTTGACAATTTAAAACGTAACTAAAATAAAAATGACAGTCTTTTCAAATCGTGTTTTTTTATTAAATCTGAACGCTCTGAGCGTACTCTGTATGCTCTGCTCAGAGCGTGCCCATTTTATTCAGAACGTGCTCAGATCCCCTCTGATTTAAAAAAAAATGGCTTTAATAGAAGTGCAATTTGTTTTGTGAATTGACCTTCTAATTTTGGCGTATGAATATTTGAAAAAAAATTTAATAACATATTAATGTATTATATAATTAGAGGAGACATCCTGTATGGATAATTAAAATTTAAAATTATGGAAAATTAAAAAAATTGTTAAAATGGAAAATTATGCGCCTATTAAAAATTTCTTTTATGACTAAGCATCTCTGCTCTGACTCACTTCAATAAATCAAAAGGCTCACAGGAATTTCAATTCTTTGCTCTACACTCTACACAAAGTTCAAATAGATTTTTTTATGGAATATTTGATCCTCTGCTTTGAGTCAAAAGCTCAATACAAAAATAAAACCGTTCGTTTTATCAATCAAAGAAATAACGTACAATAATATCTTGAAATGAAAATAATAAAAATAAGAACCAAAATGCCCATAGCATATTCATTAGTGATGTAACTATATTCTTCCTAATTTAAAATCACAAACACATATTCATATCATATTGTAAGAAATAGTATATAATTCCCCGATCCTGTTTTTTAACTTTTTTCCATATTTTTGAGATCAACTATTCAATTTCGCGCCTAGGAAATAACACCGCGTCATTCCATTCCCTGAAAATTAGAGCACAAAATGTGTTAAGACAATAACAAATATTGCTATTAGTTCTGTTATAAAATTCTTTCTTTTTTTTTTTGATGAAATTCTGAGAATAAATTTAATCTGCAACAATGTTGCTAATATATGTAAATAAATGATTTTATAATTGAAAAATATAAATTTTTTTTTGTCTAAAAATTGAAAGCAGAACTAACAAATGTTAAATGTCAACTTAACTGACAGGTAGTAATGATAATATGTTTTAATATATTTCAAAATCGAAAAAAGAAAACATTGAAAACATCAAATGGGTAAAGATTAATTTTAGCATATTTTGAAATAAAACGAGGAAGAGTGTAGTAGAGTAGACAGTGTAAACTCTGGGATACCCGTATGACCGTAAAATAAACTTTATATCATTCGGTTAATAACTTTTGGCAAAATTTCAAACATACAGCTTTATTAGGTGTAGTGTAATGCTCATATAAAAGAAGTTGTATGGCAGATACTCGAACTCGTCAACCAATATGGTGGGTTGTAATAGTGATGAAGGCTATTGCATAAAGCCGAATTTTTAAAAATTTCAAAATCCTAACTTCTTTAATTTTTGAGTTATCGCGGGGTCGGACATTCATAGCTAAATCGATTTATTTTTTGATTCTGATCCGATCCATACCCTTGAGTCTATATCAACCCTCCTCCTTCTCTGCGTCACAAACGTAATGGCAAATTTAGTATAGCCTTTGGACTTATAGTCATACAGGTATAAAAATATATTTGACGGATGGCGTAGCTGTAAGAATGTCGACCTGTAAATCGAAGTGTCCCTGGTTCAAAACCTGGTCGGATCATATCTAATAGATTAACTATAATTTATAATTATCATCATAATAGCCTTTCCAGAATACTTAAATATGCATATAATATGTGTGATTTTGATTTAAAAGTGATTTTATAGTTGCATCAAAAATATCTGTTTAAAATTTGAGATTTTCTTTCAACTTTAACACTTTTCAATTCTTAAAACCTACTTAAAAAACCTCCGGAATGAAAAAGTAAATATAAAATTTTTCTTATTAATTGAACAAAATTATTATTTGATTCAAAATACGTGGAGTTTGATATCTTAGAAATTCCTAAGATTTTTTTTATTCAAATTGATTCATCAAACAAAGTAATTATCTTCTTCTTCTGTTTATTTTGATCCAAAAATTACTATATCATATTAAATATACTTAAATATACAGGGTGTTTTGTATTATTTTGCATTATGCCACTGTATAAACCTTTTATAATTTGTAGACATTATTTTTTTATGAGGGTTAGATTGAAGTTTTTTTATAGTTCCTAAGATATGAGGAAATGAAATTTTGGGAAAAATTTTAATCTAACAAAGAATGCTAAGCAACGTAGTCTAAAAATATAAGTCCCTTAACTTCACCCCATACAATATAAATGATTTTCTAATCTACATATGTAGTGGTACACAGCGACTTATTTAATTTGGAAACATCCTGTACATAAACGTTAATTTACCAATAATCCCAACAAAGCTGATTCCATTAAATATATTTCTTTCACAAATCTTTTACCAGTTTAAGAAAAAGATAAAATAAAAATCTAACAAAAATATATGGATTTTAAAATAAACAAGATAATTTTTTATTGAAAATTTTTTTTACACATTGTTTAGCAACAATGTTGCAAATATTCATGAAATATTTTTTTAAATTTGAAATTGTTATTTTTTTAAAACGGAGTCTAAATCAATTATTCCAATCAACTTTAGGAAAATTTTTGAAGAATTATTTTATTTTACAATGTGATGATCGTTAAATAGACAATTAATAAAAGATTTTAGAATTTTAAAGATAATTTGTTATTATAATTCATATGTATAGTTTTAGTTCGTTTCGACTCCATTTATTCGGAAGGAAATAAAAGATACCATTTGGTAAAGTTTTATTTTTACATATTATTTAAACTCTAGAAACGGATTTCAATAGGATAACGAGAAGAAAATAGGGTAGTGGGGCTGAGTTGAAGGGTAGATTAGAGATAAACCTATATAAGTTCTTTTTAAAAAATTGCAAATTGTGTAACAGTATATATACAGTATATTTCGGAGGAGAACAAATTGGATGGAAGCATGTTCCGCTCTCTAGCAGTTCTCCCAACAATTAGTTTTAAACTAACTAGGAATTGCTACAGTGTAGTCATGGGTATTTGAAACCTTCCTCGTGTTACATTGAAATTGTTTAAAGGTTGGCGTTATTAACTATAAGATATCTATAAAAACGAATTATTTCTCCAAAATTTCATCGAGTACTAAGAGGATTGAAAGTTGCTTCAATCGTGGAGTCGTTCATTTTTGCGTAAGGAACTATTTGGGACTTTGTCAGTGAGTTTAAAAAGCGCCAGCTCATATGCATGAATTACACTCCATCTTAGGTCGAATGTAGGTTTTATAGATATTAGATATAGATAACTGGGAGAAAATTTGGCTTTGCAGACTCAAACATTTTGCAGCATTTTTAGCCACATCAAAAATATGATCCATGACACTTTTTGATTTAGATGCATTCCTAAAATGTTGAGGTTTTCGGCTTACTGATTTTTTCCTGGAATCACAGAATAAGGATAGGTTGATCTCTTTTACAAGAGATTCGACATGATTCGCCAGATTTAAGTCTTGGAATCACAGCTTGAGCCACAGCTTTAAGTCTTGGAAGTGTTGAACTCAACTCAGTTGACGTTTTGCCAGTCATATTAACTATAAAATACACTCTCAATAATATTGAATTAACATTTATAAATTGGAGAAATATTGTCTATATTATTTGTAAATTTAGTTTAAAAATTCTATTTATAAAAATTTCAAAATATATAAAACAAGTTTAACCACTATTTCATTTACAATTTTAGATACAAAATTCAATCAAAATAAAAATTAATAAAAATCAGAAACCATTTCATCCCAAGAGATATTTATACGCGATTATATTATAATAATCTTATATCTATATGCACTATACTGTGGCTTCTTCATATCTTTCTGTGTTATTTGCTTTTAAATTGAAATGTTTTTGAATTTGGTCACACAATGTTTCACGAATTTCGAATGCAAAATAAAAAATAAACCAAAACACTTTTTATTGCCTGAAGGTACCGGATCAATTAAAAAAAAATAAAATTTGTTTCTTGGTTCTTAAATACGATTACCCCACATAGATAGTTCTAAAAAAATATTGTATCTTCAGTATCAAAATCCTAGTATAGAATATGACATTTTAAAACTAAGAAAGCAAAAAAAAAAAACAAAAAACATGTTATATGTTTTTGCAACAAGTCTTCTGATGTCAATTTTATCATCATCCAAAATGGTTATAGAGCTATAAAGATACCACCTCCTGGTATAATACTACTCTCTTTATTGATTTTCCTTTTTTCTTCATTTCTGTTTTTGTTTTTTAAAAATTTTTTTTTTTTTAAAAGAAGGTTGCGGCACCTCTTATTGTTGTTTTTGTTATTATGTTGCACTTTGGGGTTCCAGTTTTTAAAAATAAATGACAAAAAAAAAACAAAAACAATATAAAAAACAACACCAACTGTTTTCTTTTCAGATCTAATTGATTTGCCATCTAATATTGCCATTTTCCATAAGGCAACAATGTCGTTTATAATAATGATAATGATGAAGATAGTGCCGGCGTCGTCTTCGGTGTTTTTTTTTCAAATAAATTTTTTAAAGCGTTTTTGGGAATTAATTTTTATATTAAAAAAAAAAAATAAAATCAAAAAAAAATTGAAAAAGAAAAATTAAATTGGCCTTGAGAAAAAGCACGAACTCTATTTATTTGAGTAAAGTGTTGCCGTTTTAGATATTTTTTCGAATTGTCAAGTGTTATTGAGTTGAAATTTATATTATTTTTTTTTAAATTACTCTTATTTTTAAAAATTTGAATGTTCATTTTAAGTTTAATTTAGAAATTTTAATAATTATGGTATTTCAATTCAAGATACATTTACCCAGTATATCGAGTTTTAAGGTAAAATACTCTAACCGAATTATTGAGCACACATATTATATTAATATAATTTAATTCTTGAACTCTGATTCTAATTAATTTTAATAAATTTTATTACTGCAATTAAAATCTTGATTCATTCATTTTAGTTAAATAAAAATTTTTAATTATAGGTTTTATTTTGATTTCAAAACCAAATATTCATAATCCAATAAAATAATTAAGCTTAAAATTAACAGCTGGGTGGCACAGTGGTTAAGTGCCGACCTTTCATGCAGAAGGGCCCGGGTTCGAATTCTAGTGAAAGTGAAAAAACTTTTCTGGTTTTCGACTCGACTCAGCTACCATTCGCCATTGGGTTCAAATTAATGGCATAATCAATAATTAATAATTATAAATCTTTAATAAAAAATACTTTAATATAAAAATATAAACAAATGCAAAATATAAACAAATAATTTAATTAAATAATATAACTCGCAGATATAGAATACCATATAAGTAAAATATAAAATATTACAATATACACAAAAAATAGAATTGTAAATATTGAAAATCTAAGACGTTTCTACATGTTATAAGGCCTAGTACTATCTCATGTTTAAATTGTATGTGGAATTCAATAAGACCAATTCTAATAACACGAATATAATATGACCCCCTGTTCCAACATGTACCTATGGTATAGACAGGCTTATTAGCCTAACAGTTGAACAGTTAGCGCTTAAAAAAAAAAAAAAAAAAAAATCACAACTGTTTGGTGGCTGAAATCAAAACTAAAATTGAGCACATGAAAGATTGAATGTCTTCAAAATGTTGAATAGAACTTTAAGAATTTTTTTTCTAAATTAAAAAAATTTACTGTAAGAACATATTATTAAATAGATCCAGCTTGTTTTTCAAGGTTTTGAATAATTGCAGTGTTTTTACTAATTCTATAGTTAAACGGCAACTCATTATTTTTTTGATTTAGTATGTTTAAGCTAAAACAAATTTATTTTTCATAGAACTTTTATTAAATTTTTGGAAATTTTTTTAGTTTCGCTGTCTATAAGTCTGTTTAGAAAATTATTTTACAAAATTTTAAAAAAATCAAATCGATTTTAGTAATTGAAATTGAACGTTCTTTAATATAGAACATCTCGTATTTGAAATTTTATTTTATTTTAAAATACTTTGAAAATTGAATTGTAAACTTAAGAAATACAAATATTGTATAGATAATTTATAATATATATTGATAGTGTGATCCACATTGTATTTTAGTGCTTTTTTATATGCAAATAAGATTATTTTTAAAATTAAAGAAAGTATGTTTTGGGTTAGCTACGAAACCTTATGTCTCAAAATCCCGTGTATCAACATTAAGTAATTTCACCTTTTAATATTTCCAAATTTAAAATGTCGAATTTACAAATACTTATAGATTCTGGAAAGCGAATAGATATAATGATTGTGTAAAATCGAATACATATAATGATTTTGTATCATACCCCTTCATATGGTACTTTAACTACTTCATATGATATTTTAACAATACAAATTGAAAAATAATCGAAGCCGTTGTCTCTAAACTTTTTCTAAACAAATCTAGTATAAAAGAAATAAAAAAACAAGGAGTTTCCGTTTAATTTCACTAAAATTATTTATTTTTAGAAATACCAGTATTTCGTTTACGAAATGCAGACTTCTTCAGTGCTATGCTAGTACTCGATTAAGCCTTATTACTCGATTATATTAGTAAATCCCTGATTTAATATCGAGCTCTACAACTTTTTCTACTTTTTTTTCAATATCAAAGCAATAATAGGTAGTAATTATTGTATTTGTTCTCAAAAAAGCAAATACATCGAATTCTGAATCACAAACCCGCAACACGATTTTTGACACTCTAGTTTAAAAAAGCAAAAATTAAAATAGTACGAAATATGCAAAAGATTTCTAGAGCTTTCTACACGCTTCAGATTTATTAAAATAGAAAGTCTCTTGCATTAAAGAAAATCTTTCAAGAAAAGTGAAAAATTCATTTTTCCAAATGTGCACATTTTACAATTAGTTTTACACACAACCTTTGTTTTTAGTTTTTTTTAGGTAAATTCCAACATGAAAATCAAGTTACAAAATTTTCTTTTCTTTAGTTTTTTTCTTTTTTTTTTTTATTTTTATTTTAAGGAACTAAAAGCGCCTTATTATATTGTAAGTATAATAAAATACCCAAATACATACACAAAATATATTTGTATATTTGTATATTCCAGTATGCCTGAAAGTGGAAAATTAAAATCATATAAAAATAAAATGTTGCCGTTTTTCTTTTTTGAAATTTTTTTAAGAGTTGTTGGGCATGATTTTTTTTTTATTATTATTATTGTAATTTTGTTACAATTTTCATTTCGTATAATAAAATTATAGTTAGTAGCCTTTTTTTTTACCAGGAAATGTGGAAAGTTTCTTATACATAAATTTTTTTTACTGCTATATATATATATATATATATTTACATGAAAATTGCGTGTGGTAAATTTGCATAAAAAAGCTGGCATTTATTGATTTCTAGCAAAAAAAATATAAAAATCGATTTCTTTTAATTTTAAATAAAGTAAAAAAAAAAAAAATCGATTTCATTTTATTGAAATCGATTCAACTTTTTTTTTTTTTTTGAAGTATGTATTTATTTATACTTATTGTATATCTTCCTTCTCTTTCATTGTGATTGAAATGAAATTGAATCAGGTGAATGTGTTATAATAATGTGCAATTATTAACAGTTATAATTGAGTAAATAAATAATAATAATAAAAAAAAAAAAATTTCCGCCTAACATTTTGTTGTTGTTGTTATTTTATTTTTTCATATCCTTAGTTTTTGTTGTTGTTTGTTAATTGATTTTGTGCAATTGTGCAATAATTAGAAATCAAAAGGCTTGGTTTTTTTAAAGTCAATATTAATACTGTAAATATATATGTATGTATGTATGTATAGGAATTGTTTTTGTTGACTTATGAAAGTAAAATTAATTTATGTTAACATATGAATGAAATTATATGGTGTATGATAATGTAAATATTAGTGTGTGTGTTGTATTTGGTTGGTGGTGATATATTGTCAAAAAGGAAATCCGTGTTTATGGTATTTATTTCAATTTTATTAAATTGAGGTTTCAATTTATGCAGCAGATAATTACAAGTATTATGGATGAATTTTTTATTTGTCTAATTGCAATCAATTTTTAAAAAGAAATCAAAATAGAAAATTAGTAATAAAAATCTTTTCTTGCTGTGCATAATTATTGGAAATTTGCATAGAAATTTACATATATTTTTTTTTTCAAATAACATTTCTTTATGGTTTAAAATTAATTGAAAGGTGAAATATTAGAGTGTTTTCTTTTTTGTTTTTGTTTTTATAAACAGTTGTAAAAGACGGAGAAAGTAGTGTAAGTTATGCTGCTTTCTTTAATTAGGAATTACATATTTAAGTTTTCATTTTAAATATAATCGATTAAAGAATGTAAGGATTCGGGAATGACAAATGAGTTTTATGACAATTACTTGCAATTGAGCTGCAATTATGAGTTAAAGTTATTATTTATTTCTTACAGTTAAAAATTTGTTTAATATTACAGAGTTAAATAAGTTTAACTTGGTAAAATTATTTAAAAATAAAATATTCTATGAAAAAAATTGACTCATTTAAACTAATTTATCTTTTAAAAGAGTTCATTTTCAAGATTATGTACCTACTTAAATTTTTGACAAAATCTTTTTTTTTTTTTTTGATGAATTGAACTCAATAGCATTTATTCTTCATATCCCTTTCATTAATATAAAATTTTGAATTTTTTTAAAAATTACATAAACAATAAAAAATTAAGACAAAAATTAAATATTATTTTATTTGCTGTCAATATTTAACCAATTGTATAGAATGAATACCGTTTCTTAAAACAAGTTTACTTATAGTAGTTAAACACCCATAGCATGACTTTCATCAGAATGGGAAATGATTTACACTCTAACTGTTTCGGTAGACTAATTAATTTCAATTGGTGCGTGCGAAACTAAGTGTTAGGAAAATAATAAATGTCAAAATTGCCACACTTATCTCGTGACAAAAATATTTGGAAATAAACTACTATTCTATTTAAAAAAATCAATTCTTATCAAGTCATACTACATGAAAGTGAAACTATGAGTATATTTGATAGGAGTCAATAGTTTACAAAAGAAAAACCAAAGAGAATGTTGTGAAACCCTATTTGGGTAGTCTAGATTCGAATTCAAATAAAAGGAAAAACTTTTATTATTTAGATTTTTAACATTATTCTATATTTTTTCCCTTATTGGGTTTAAATTATTGATAAGAAAATTCAAATTTTTATATATATAATGGAAAAGGTAAGGAAATAATTTTCAATTTCTATAGCTATTATCAACTTCTATAGGTGCTTACTGAAACTTATTAAGTATTGCGAAAATTTGTTGAATACTAAATTAGATTAAAGACATAATACTCTAACTATTTTAACTTTATTAAAAAAGAAATATCTGATCGCTGATAAACAGTTATGAATAAAAAGTTTTTATTACTATTTCAGTATAATATACCTAATAAAAATTAATTAAGTTAAAATTCTAAGGAAATTGAGACTGATTTTTCTCATTAAATGTTATTTATAATTGTTGCGAAAAAATACTTTTTATTGAAAATGTTATTCATTCATGTAATATGAGCTGTATGTTAAAATAATTTTTAAATAAATTGTAGCAAAAAAATTGTCATTTACTTTTAAAGTAATTTTACATAAATTAAAAACTACATTGAGATTGGAATATAAGAAAAATTATTTAAAAAAAAGGTAAATTTACTTTTTTTAACTTAAATAATTATAATAATTTGACACCATGCTAAATTTTTTATATTTTTTACAAAAAAAAAGATTTGTAAAATTTTTTTCTTAAATGATAACGACAAAAAAAACTATCAAATTTCATGATATTCAAAATTAAACAAGGTATATTTAAAACTAGAGGTTTTAAAGGTTAATATTTTCCTGTGTTTAGTGCATTGTAATATAGAATAGCGACTATTTCTAAATCAAAATTTTTAGAAACAAGTCTAGCAGCTAGAGTATATAAGAAATACGAAGAGCCTACTAGTTTGCATTTCATATTCGGTAAGGTCTTAGCTATTTAGTAATAACTAATTTATACATACAGCTCTACAATCAATAAACCTACATAAAGCATTTGTTCAGAAAATCTTTATACTTGATTATCTTCAAAATTTGTACTTAATTATATCCAACGATAAAAATTTCCAAATCTTCGAGTCGTGTGTCAGGTGTTGATTGGTGTTGCTATACGGAATGCCTGCTAATATGTTGCATATCCTGACCAATGCTAATTATGAACAAAGAGCTTTGGATGATGACAAGCCAGAAGATATATGGGTCAAGAACCTAAATAAGGAAAAAGAAGTTGAAATGGATTTGTCATATTCTAAAATGCCAAACAAAATCAGTGGCCCACCAAGCGCTAGAAAGGAACCCTCAGGGCTAATTGGAAGTCCTATGCTCCCTAAGGAAATAAAAATGACAAAAAACCAAAAATGTACTAAGTACTGTTGACATTTTTTTAGCACTCAAACCGATTAATAAGTTTAATTAGTTAATTTTTTAAAAAGTAGTTTTTCAAATAACATGCTAAAAAAATATTGAAAACACATGAACGCTTTAATAGTGCAATGTCAATTTTAAAAGCATGCTTTAATCAGAATGACTTCATATTATTATTATAGCTGTGCAAAAATATTTGCTAATTTTTTGCAATTATGAAAGATCTTATACACTAAAAACCAAACGAAGCGATTCTAACAAGTCAACAAAAATAGAAAAAAACCTAAAGTAAATATTATTTAATTTTATCTATATAACTGTTTTTTAATATCTAAGATAAATATAAAAAAAACTTTAAGATATGATTCACTTAATAAACTAAAAATTGATTTTGTTTAATGTTTCTCGCTTAAGTCTTTTGTTTTTTTCACACTTTATAAAAATATTCAAACCCATAAGGTAAATATTAAAAATTTGGTGTCAATTGATATGGGTCTCAAATCCATCAAGAATTAAAATCTAAGGTAAACAAATGAATTAATTGAGTAAAAAAAAAAAAACTGGATTAAAATAATATCTCCATAAAAAGAAAAATTCTTTTTTTTTTTTTTTTATAACACAAAATAAAGGGAAAAGTAGAATATAAGGTATTATTTGACACCAGTCTAATATTTTTATTGTAATTGTTGCCAAATATGCTGATGTTAACATCAAAATTGAAAGAAATCAAAAAAAAAAAAATTTGAATAAAAATGGGAGTTTTATATAAAATCTTGTTTTTTTTTTTTAAATTTATTTGTTTTTGGTTTTTGTTAATGAGCATGTAATATTCTGGTTAAATACTTAAGTATATAGTCTTCTCAGAAAACTTGATTATGGTTCGGTGGACAAGTTTATAAAAAAAATTGTGCAAAAAAAAAAAACTGTTTTATTTTGTTTAAAATAAGGTTGAGTAAACAAGTTAAAAAAAAAATTGAAAACAATAGAGTCCCATAAGAACCCAAAAACCAAAAAGATTATAACATTTTTTTTTGATATGGTGTATTATATTACTGTCACTTTTGTGTGTGATTCTTATTTTGGGCGTTTGATGTCTTGTTTTTTTTTTTTGTTGAGAGTCTTACTAAGGTAACACAGTCTTACAAAAAACATAGTCTCGCCCTAAAAACCTTAAAATAAAATTTAATTGTGTTAATGTGCAGTTTAAATGGTTTGTTAGGAAAAATATGAAGGTAAAATTGACATTTAAAATAGGGTGTTTGATTATAAAAATAAGTTATTCTTGAAAAGCGCTACACTTCTAAAAAAACAATTAGTTGATTTTTATTCTAATTTAACTATTTGGCTAATAAGCCTGTCGTTAATATAGATACATGTTTGAACAGGGGATCTTATTATATTCGTGTTATTAGAATTAGTTTTATTGAATTCCACATACAATTTTAACATGAGATAGTCCTTAGCCTTATTTCAATAGTTACAATTCTATTTGTTGTTTATATTGTAATATTTTGTATTTGAGTTAGATGGTATTCTATATCTGTGAGTTATATTATTCAATTAAATTATTTGTTTATATTTTGTATTTGTTTATATTACAATTATAGAAAATTTAGATTTAATAGAATATATTCTAAAATTATACATTGATTAAGTATGACTATATCTGACATATTTCAACTTTTTCAGAAGCTTTGTTCCAAAAAAATATCTTACAAATTCATTCAATCTTTAAATATATTCAAACGGTTTGTTCAACAGATTTTGGTCAAATGGTATTGAACATTTTCTTATCACGTAATCAGTATTTGAAAAGTATATGCTATTTATTGAGTTCTTAAAACGTTTACTATGAGTGTTAAAATTGTAACAAGGAAACCATAACAAAACGAATTAAATTAAACAGATCTCACATTAAAACACTTAAGATTAAAAAAAAACTATTTTATATTATTTCATCCTACATAATTCTGATGTTCCATTACTGAGTTTTTAGAATAAAAGCGAGCTATTTTATAGATAAGATTTCTTTAAAAAATCATTATGCAAATCTTTTAATATACGAGTATTTATATACATAAAATATCATATTGCAGTTTTATTTAATTTTTCCATATAAAGTCAAAGAAATTTTTTTTTTTTAAATAAAAGTTTCATATGAGTGGTTTCCTTAAAAATTGTTTAAAATGAATATTGTATTTAGTTCTTTAATTTTAATAGAATCCTGTTTGTAAATAAATATATTGAATGGATTCTTTAGAGTTTTTGAATATTAAATTACACAGTATAAATTTTCATATATTATATATTGTATATTATGTATATTAAAGTAACCCCATTTAAACATCTTCCAAAATCACAAAATCTTCAATGTCTTTGTCTATTCAAAAAACTTTTATACTTTAGTTGTTTTCTTAAATTACAATTTATAATTCGTTTTTTTTAATTCCAATACAATATGGTAATATTAGTTACCATATTAGTGTGTTCAATGGGCATTAAAGTGTAAATAAGTTATAAATTTCTAAATGTTAAGTGTACATTTTTGGATGATTGTTTATTTTTAAACTGTACAATTTAGTGTTAAAATTTTGGAATTCAATTTTGGTTTTTGTCTTTTTCTAGAGCACAGTAACAGTAAGATTATTAAAGAGAATTGCATGTATGTAAATATTTAAATTTGATATTAAAACTAAAATTGTATGATATGTTCTTTAAAATTTTTTTTTTAATTTTGGTTTAGAATTACATTTCACGATTTGTTATTAAAATTTTTATAGAATTTTGTTTAACTTGTATTATAGAAGCTCTTGAGCCTATTAATAAATAATACAAGTGTTTAAAATGAAAAATAGTTGACAAAGGCGTTTCAGATTGTGCCCGTCCCCTATGATATTATATTTCTTAAACCTAATTCCATAAAATCATTGCAGATGGTTGAAACCAAACTTTATTGTTATGATTTCTATCACACGCCTCAATATACAGTTTGATTCAAGAAAAAGACAGCTCCAATGGGTGGATTTCCATTCTCTCTCCTAAAAAATTAAGTCGATTGGATGAGTCGTGAATTGGATAAGTCGATATTATTAGATCTCGATTAAAAAAGTAGGTCATAACAGATACTTCAAATTATAGTTCATATAAGATGGCAAATTAAATCTAACATCCTATTCATCTTATACAATATAGCTACAGAACCAACGGCTAAATGAATATAATGTTTAAAGAAACTAAAGGGTAACCTACATAACTTTTCATCGATTGAGAACCCTACTCTTTATAGATAAATGGTTTGGTTGCCTAATTTCGTCTCTAATCGCCAATTTTACTTGATTTTTTGATAAATTTTCCCCCCACTGTGTTGCTCTGCAGTGAACTTTAATAAATAAATAATTATTTTGTAGCATGCATTCTGTTGCTATCTAGTTGCATAATTTTTTGTGCTAATATTTTGTAATTATTTTGAAGTATTTTCATTTTCGGAGAGTATGGGTTTTATCTTCCATGGTTTACGATTAACACTTGCATCTAATTGCTTCTTAGTGGATCATCACCAGCATCAAATAGTTTTCAATGGAATTTTTTTACGCATGGTTTTATTTGGTCGCCGAGCTGTTTAGCTTCTTAAGAGATTTATTCTTCATTAGTATGAATGTGCCGTTTTAATGCTGTGGTTATAATGCTAGGCCATGATAATATAATGGTGACCATTTGACTTCCCTTGACTTCCAATTCGATGATAACTTTATTTGTATCTAGACTAATTTCAAGCTCAGAGTGTTTAAAAATTGGTTTGAAGTGGTCTAATACGCTGTATACCACTTAATTATTTACTAAAGATGCGTACAATTATACTTTAACGTTTTCTCGGGCAGACTTCTTTCAGAATTTAATCCTGACTATCCATGAATCGTTCACCTCTCGATTTGGCTACTTTCCGTGAAATACTACTTGTTCTGCGTGAAGTACTTAATAGTTTTCGAAATTAAAAATAATTTCTAATTTGTTTTGTATCTAAACAAATGTAAGTTTTACATTTTTAATACTTTTACATATAAAAAACAAGTATTTCCCCTACATCTTTAAAAATCTTAACATCTATACGCTTTAAATTTCAAAAGTGTAAAAATTTACTCTAATGGAAAATTTTTGGAGTTTTCCAACCGTTTTGCCTAATGCGTTTTTTTTAAAAAAAAACAAAGTATAACTGTTCTACTTTTATATTTCCAAATTTTGTATACATATGTAATTTAAATTAACCAAAATCTTAATTGCCTAACTTTTTACCGTTATTATGTTAAATAAACACGTTTATTTTTTTTGTTTTTTTTTTGAGTAATTTTTAAATACGATATTTACGATTTTAATTACGATAAATTGTAACATGTACAACATAGATTGCAACATTTTTAATTTACAAAAAAAAAAAAATTATTCCTTTGTTATCATTTACATGTTTATAAACATTGTATTATCAACATTGTATGATGATGATGAAATATCTTACATGTATATAGAGATAATTCAATGTTGTGAAGAAAATTAAAATGTTGCATGAACATATTGGAGTACATGTTATAATAAAGTGTATGTGATTTACTATGTTTAGTCTGTAGTGTTTAATTAGTTCCGGTATGTGATTATTATAACGGTTTCAGATTTTTTTTTTGTTTTTTTGTAATATATGGTATTTACAGTTAAATTAAACTATGAATATATATATATTTTTATTTTGTATTGTATTTTTTTTGGGTTTAAATTTATCATTGCTTCAAGAAGGTGATTGTTTAATTATTGGACTTTATATGCCCTTGATTTAAAAATTACGATTAAAATTGCACGAAAATTTTAATTTTTAATTCTATTATTTTTTTTGATTTAAAAAATTAAAAGCGTGGTTTTTTAAATATAATTGAAAATGATTTTGTTTTATTTTTTCTAGGTAAATAATTGAATTGGAAACATTAATATTAAAATTGTTATAATTACGAAAGAAATTAAAAAAAAAAGTGTATAAGTAGTTAAAATTTAAAAATTGAATTATAAAAATGAAAAAATAAAATTGTATTTTGAAATTTTTTTAAAAATTTTTTTAATTCCAAATTGTAATATTTTATAGATGGTTAAGCATGAAGTAAATGTAGATTATTAAAATAAAGTGTTGTGTAGAAAGTATAATTTTTTAAGAAATTTTGTATGCCCTAGAACTTAAATGTTAGAGCTAAATTATAAGATATTTTTTTGTATCACTGCAAGTTATATTATTCAATTAAATTATTTGTTTAAATTGTTTTTCTTAATAAAAATATGAAAAAATATAGGCTGTGGGATTCTCTTTAATGCATTTTCATTTCCCTTTCTATTAAAAAAGTTGACTTATTTTGGCAAATGAACTTAATTATTCTCTCACCCCACCTTGTACACACATCTATACTAAATCTTTATTTCTTTACTTATGTATTTACTTGATGCACGTAACAGACCTTGAAGGTTCTTGGGCTGACTAAACACGCTTTCATTTAAATGATTATGATAAGTTTCTTCAATTGGAGAGCTAAAGTTTTGTGATATTCGCTGGTGATTTATGCATCTAAAAATAAACCGTTATATAAAGGGTGTTTCCTAAATAGCTGCATCGCCGAATACCACTGAATAGATAATTATGAGTAGATAAATTTTGGGTATGGGAGCTAAGATAGGCCTCTTTTAATTTCCAGGATATAGAGGCTTAAATGAAATTTAAATATTTTTTTTAGTTTTCATAATTTTACTCCTAGCTCTGAAAATACTCTAACACATATGAAAATTTTGTAGAATGTATTCGAGAGCTTAATATGTCCTCTTTTAATCTTCTATCGTTTTATATCTTTTAGACTTTCAAAACGAGCTTTTAAATTTAAAACACACGAAAAAACATGCAGTGCACTGGTTTTTTGAAACACCCTATATAAGTACAAGGGATTTACCTCACAAAATTTTCACAAATGACTTCTATTTATATCCAAGGGTCTTACAACACCATTTAAAATTCCAAGTTTTTAGCTTAAAAAGATATAACGTATTAAAAATTCTTCAAAATTTATTGGTTCAAATAACGGTAAATAAAAAATAAGGTTTGGCAACACTAGATTTATATATTTATTATATTAAAGAATCTTTCGCTTGGTGTTTCCACCATATAAAACTTGTTTTATTATGCCAATTAAAATATAGGACTTTCTTTACCTCTGAGGGATGTAACTCCGTATCCAGTGGGCAACATAAAAAGAATTTTTGTAAGCCCTCGCGCATAGAAGGTCAAAGTGAAACTTTTGAACTTATTATTTTAAAATGTTCTAATGTCATAATTAGTCGCGAGAACTTCTTTCGAAAACTATTTATATATTTTTTTACAATGCCAATGGTAATAGAGAATCTGGAGGTTGTAAATTTATCTTTGAAAAAAATTTACCTTTATTATATATCAATTAACTTTTTAAATAATCTACTAAAATATACTATGGTCTATTTGTACATATGCACCATATTAAAATATTTAGAAAAGTAACAATCAAATAAGATTTCAATTAAATGTAATTAATCTACAAAATGTTTTGAATAAAATTTCAATCATCATTTCGAAAAAAAAATTCATATTGCCCTTAATCTGATATTATTTTCATTAATTGTATAAATACATATTAATTTTCATAATAATATCAATAATTCCATAATTAATCTTTTTACATTTCAAAAATTAAAACTTTTTCTTCATTACCATAGTTACCACAAAAATAAAACAAAAGGCAAATACCTTAAATAATATTTTTAATCTTTTATTTATGCATTTTTTTCAACTTTCAATATTAATTCTTAAATTATCAATTTAATTGTATCAATTTCATTTAAATTGACATCAGCCCCTTTCATCCCATACATACAATACAACAAAGTCGGATTAATATTTGACAAAGTAAATAAAAAAAAAAAAAAAAAAAAAAAAAGTTAAACGAGTAGATAACAATGAAACCAATTAATTCAATTATTTAGTAATTTTAAATTTACAATTTCAAAAATATTTTTTTTTGTGTTTGAATAATAAATAATCAATATATGTATATATATATTTATATATATATTTAAATTCCAACAAATTGATATGACACTGTATTCAGTTACTATATATATATATATATATATATACATATACACTATTAACCGATATTTGAGAAATTTTTCAATATTTAAAAAATATATATACGATATATGTATCTTATGCACATATCTTATGTATGTAATATGAACGTGCATTTTTAATTATTTTATTTCAACATTATTCATATATACAAACACGTAATCATATTGCATATACAGCACGTACCAAATATTTAAATTTGCATGCATTATGAACATGCATTTATAAATATTCGTAAAATATAATATGCATGCAGATATTATTTTGTGCCTTCACTGTAACACTGATGCTGCTGCCAGTCTTACCGTTGTGTGTTTTTTTTTTTTTTGTTTTATTCAATGAACGTCTTAATTGCATTTTTAAAAAATGGGAAAATTGATAATAGCTTTCACTTTTTTGTTTTTTTTTTTATTATTATTTTTAATTTTGGAATTTTTCCTTTCATTTTATTTATTATAATAAAAGTAAAAATTATAATTTTATTTTTTTTTTTTCAAAATTTTTATTATAAATTTTTTATTATTATTATTTTTATCTGTTTTTGCTTTTTATGCGTTATGTTTACCCGCATAAACTAGTAACCGCAATTTCAATATGCATCATTTTTTTTATAATAATAATAAAAATAAAAGCGGTTTTTTTTTTTAATTCTGATTTTTTTTGTTTATTTTTTTTTTTTCAAAAGATGCACCGACGCATCTTATTGCCGCCAAATGCATCTGGTGCTGTAATCAGATCAGAAAAGAAGCAAAAAACAGAAAAACAGAAAGAAATTTAATTTTGATTTTTGAACTTAAGATTAAGTATTAACCAATAAAAAAAAAAAATATATATATATATATATATATTTATATATATACTATAAAAAATCTCTTATAATATTTATATGAAAATTTTGAATTTACGATAAAAACCTCATTAAGGAGGACATTGATTTGAGAAGTGGAAAAAGTTTTTAAAAGAGAGAAGTGAAAAAACTGCAATTTTATATTATTATTAGTTTGTTAGTAACTGATTACTGTGTCATATCAATTTTGTAAAAAAATTATTAAAAATACCTGTGGTTCAGTGTACGATAATCCATTTTTATAGTGTAAGTGCACTTTGGTAAGAGATTTAACAGATTATTGGTTTTTTTGAGTAGTTATTGGAATTTTACGATTAAAGTGGTAACAAATTAATTCTAATTAGAGAAGTGGTTATAAGGGAAAGTGAACGGGGGAAAACAAGGTTTTTAAACATTATTTGGGTTAGGGAATTTTTGTCGATTTTTACAATATTGGCTTTTACAAAAATTTTTTTTAAAAAATTGTCGACTGGGATAAAATGTCTCACCTTCACCTCACAAAAAATTCCTCCCCATAAAATTAAAATATCAACAATTTTTTTCAACATTTTGGAAGTCGACATTTTCGGAGTTGAGATGTCGGGAATCAACAATTTGACAGTCAACAAGTAGAGAGTCCACATTATAGAAGTAGACCTTTTGTATCCCACGTAATAATGGATCGCCCAAATTATTCACATCTTAATTAAAGGAAAATGGATATTCCTTCAGTAATTTGTAATACAGGGTGGCGCAAAACGACAGATATGGTTTGAATGTTTAATAACTATTTTATTTAATGGTTAATTATTATTATTATTTTTTTGTTATACAGTATATTAATAGGGAATAATTTTAGCTTAAGTAGAAAAATTATATCCCGCAAGTGGTGACTATTTTCGGCTTCGCACATTCGTGCTTTTTCAAGTATATTTTCCATAACTTTTCGTAATTTTTGATCGCCGTTCTGTTGTATACTGTTCCATTTCCAATATTTCCAAAAAAGAGGATATTTGTCCCCATTTAATAGAAAGTTTTGTTTACCATTGAGTGTAGTAGGATTAAGAACATCCTGTATATGTTTTTATGAAAGCTTTTTCGTGAAGAAATAATAATAATAGTCTCATTTTTTTTACCAATGACGTAGTAATAGTAAAGACGGCGGCTTTCATCTGGAAAGTTTCGGGTTCAAACCCCAGTCAGATCATATCTAATAAAATAATATCGTAAAATTGTATAAGTATATCATAATAGTTAATACACTAAACTATACTATAGTTAATAACTCTTGTGTAGGATAATAGATGGCGCACAAAATTGTGTATTCATAATCTTATACAATAGCTACAGCCGGGTAATCAATGGCGTACTGAATATAACGATTAAAAAAACTGAAGCCTTGTCTAAATAGACTTGATGAATGCCCTATTCTCCTTAAAGGAGTGGAAAAGGAAAATAAAAGTCTATTTCACTGGTTATAATAAGTGTTTTAGTACCAAATATTTAAATTTTCACTTCTTTTACTTCACTCATTTGATACATATGCTGCAACGAACTCAACTTAATCGACTTAAATCTATAAAATTCTACTTAATCCATATAAGTTAAGGTAAATTGTATATTTAGAACATATAATTTAATTAACATCTTTAAGTTGTTGTAAAATATTTGTAGTTTTATATTTTTTATATTAGAAATAATAAAAAGTTATTATTATTTCGAAGAAGATTAAATTTTAAATAGGTTTTGAGTATAAATTAGAAAATATGTATAAACTTAAAATAGAATACTTGACACGTACTAGTTTGGTTTTTTAACTTCTAACTTAATCATAAAATATTTAAGTATATAATATAAAAACAATTTTTTTATTATTATATACCTATAGTATGATAACAAAATACTTCGAATTTAAATAAACGAGGTGTGTTTATAATCTAATTCAAAATTTAAGTTTTTTTTTTTTATTTGACAGTTAAAAATTAATAAAAAAACAAAAAAGAAAAAAAATCCGCGATAGATAAAAAAAAAATTTTTTTTAATTAAAGATTAGAATCACTATTTTAGACCATTTGAGTTTAAAGGTTAAAAAACTTTAATGGAAATTTTTAGAAAATTTTCTAAAAAAGTATTATTTAAGAATATTAATAAAAATTGATTAATTTTGAAAAACTTAGATATAGTGCAATGTGATTAGAGTGAAGATTTCTCATTAATCTGCAGGTTTGGATTTCAGTATAACCATAGAGTAAAGATAATATAAACAGGGACAAATTCATATAAACTTTTTTAGTATGAAATATTTTTGAGAAAAATTAACGATGGTCAAGGTTTTGAATGTATTTGTTAATATTTATTCTATTCAGAAAAGATTTTGATTGCTTAATAAATAAAAGTATTTATTTACCCTTTTTGTAATAATATTATATACACATTTGCTCACATATTTATTTATTAAAAAATAAAATTTCAAAATATACATACAATGCACACAGCAACGCAATCGGCAGTTAATATATACATAAAACCATTCCCATATTTTCACAAAGTATTTGACATTTGGCATTACTCTCTTCTTACACCAATCAAAAGGTATAGCTGCGAGTCTAGACCAAAACACCTCATGCAATTTACAACTTATATGAAAACTAATAGATATATTGAAAATTTTGATTCCACTTGAAGGCAAAAACAACCTTCGCTGGACGTCTGGACCTCAAAACCATATAATCAAGTATAAGCACATTAATTTCAAATGAAAATTGTATTAAGTGCTCTTATAGATCCTATTGTTTTTCTTATATCTTTATTTTTTTATTTATTATTAGAAGCAGGACAATAGTAATTGCCTGATATTATAATAGTCCTATTCCCTTAACATTTTAGCTTCTTAAATTAAATACTTTTTATTTATTTATAAATTATATTTGGTCACCATGGAGATTTGTAAAGAAAAATTATTTTTGGTAATTAAATATGTATATGATCGAAACGGGAATCGAACTCACACCCCCCCTCGGTTAATAAGAAAATTGCTTACACACTACACCGCCACACTGAGGCTTCTATATATTTAGGATTCAAAAAATAATTATACATATACAATTACGATATAGTTTGAACTTATTTTAGGGAAGGTGATCTGACTTCCAAGATATGAATTCCAAGATATTTTAGATGAAACGACGGTGTCTTAAATAATGCGTTATTGAAATGCAGTAATTGGTCAAATTAAGGGATCAAAAATACATATTAACACACACACGTACAACTTTTAAAAGAACATTTTACTCAGGTTGACCTTTCGTGACCTTGAATTTAGCATTTGATTAACTTATTAATTTTTTTTAATTATATTTATTAAAATTACGACATCCTTACTACTGCGCAGTTGGTCAGTTGGAGAAACTCGGTCAAATCAAGTAACAGCACTTACTCATTCACACACACACCATTTTTCTTAAAAGTAATATTTTATTTAGATTGACCTTTAATGACATTTGATCTGTTTAACTTATTATACAAATTTTTAATTATAATATAAATTTTAACCAAAGTTACGTATCAGGAACCCTTAAAAATTCTACAAAAACGACATTTTTAAAAAATAATTACAAAAACAAATGGAATTTTCAAAATAATAATAATAAATCATTTGATTTATTATCAGGATATGATTTAATAGCTTTAAAAAGTAAATTAAATTGAAATCTCTGTTTACCTGTACTCATAATCTAATTGAGTTTCAACAAAATACCAAAAGAACCATTCAAGTAAAAAAGCAGAAACGCAATATAACATCATCATCAGATTAAGCATATCATTTATGACCAGTGGCGACGACAGCATTTAATTAAAGAAGAAACCCTTTAGGTATAATATGCAACCCAATCAGCGGAAAAAAATTATTTTTATTTTTTTTTTCATTCTTTTTAACCCAACTGCTACCTAAGGGCAGAAAATTGAATTAAACATGATAAGCAAAAAAATTTAAAAGAATTAACAAGCGTACAAAAAAAAACGGTTTAAATAAAGTGTTTGGAGTTTTTTTTGGGTGAAAATTTGTGCTCTCTTCTTTCTTTGGTTTTTTTTTTCTGATTAATAAATGAATTTATTATTTACATGAAAATGAAAATAAAATTTTACGCTTTTGTAATTATTAAATAAGAAAGCGTATAAGTTACACTTTCATTTTATATTTATTTTTTTTTTTTTATTAATATGTAAAATATAATTTAAGAAAAGAGAGAGAGAATGTCCATGAAATGGAATTTTGTTTTTATTTAAATTTTTAATGATCATGTAGTATAAAATTACGTAATTTGTATTAAATGGAATTTATGCTGAAATTAAATTAAAAAAAGAAATATATATACATATATATATATATATATAATATAAATATATATGCAAAAGTTTTTTGTATAAGGCTGTAAGGGAAATAAGAATGCATCTTTTGATCACTTAATAAATTTTTGGTTTTATTAAATACATTTCACAGGAAATTGGTTTGAATACGATTGTTCACATCAAAAATGCAATTTTTTTTAAAATCTTATTTTAAAAATCCCATTTTTTAATTACTCATCACATTTTTGTTAATTTTTAATCTTTTAATAATATTTGAGCAGTTTGAGTTGCATATTTTTCGCAAAAAGGGCCAATAACCTCTAAAATAAAATAACTGTAAAACCTCCTCTAATTCAGAATTCCTTATATTCATAAATATTTGAATTGTTTAAGCCTAATTTTGATACTAACTGTAAAACTCTTTTTGATCATTATTTTAAATAGTATCTTTATTAAATTAATTAAAACCAATTTTCAATAAAATTAAATTAGTCAAATAAAAAATAAAAGTTTTATTTAATTTATCAGGGTTGGTGACTAAATCTATAATGACTTTCGCCGAAAAAAAAAATTCACAAGAGATAACAGACTGAATAAAAAAATGATTATGCCCTTTTCCAGAATATTCTAAGAATTGGTCTTATTGAATTCCACATACAATTTAAACATGAGATAGTACTAGGCCTTATAACATGTAGAAACGTCTTATATTTTCAATACTTACAGTTCTATTTTTTGTTTATATTGTAATATTTTGTATTTGAATTATATGGTATTATTCTATATCTGCGAGTTATATTATTCAATTAAATTATTTGTCTATATTTTGCATTTTTTTATATTGTTATATTAATGTATTTTTATTAAAAATATATAATTATTAATTATTGAATAAGCCATTAATTTTAACCCAATGTCCAATTTTTTTCACTTTCATTAGAATTCGAACCTGGGCCTTTCCACATGAAAGTTCACCACTTAAACACTGTGCCACCCAGCCAATAAAACTTAAGTTTAAGCAAAAACTTTTAACTACATTTATTTTTCTGGTGTCCTTACTACTTTGTGACATTACTTCTATTTCCTCCACACAATAGAGTTGTAGGTCGCTAGGTTAAATTCCTTATTTGTGAAATTTATTCATTAGTGAAATGGAAATTCAAATACTTCTTTAATTGCATGTGTAAAGAAACCCATTCTTTTGATCAACATCCGAGCAATCAGTAATAATAGAATAACAAAACCTTGAAGAATCTATGATTTTTTATAAAACCCTAAAAGAATATATAAATAAAATCTGATAATACGAACCTTTTGAACTCTTAATTATACATGTTTATTATATATTTTACAATCACATAAAAGAAACAGAACCGAACATTTTTGTTCCAAAATTTCATGTATCTATCTTTATCAATTTTGATTCTATGCTTACTAGATTTTGAGAAATGTATGGGAGGTATCAGAACGACCACTTTTATTAATCTCCAATTTTAGAAACATTAACGGAAACAGGACCGAACACTTTTGTAAACTTTGAACTTTTTATCTTTAACAATTTCCAAGATATGCTTGTTAGATCTTTATTAGAAGCGTGGAAGTTCCATCACTTAAATTCATCTCAAATATTGGCGATACAAGTGGCAATAATATGGAAAATATCTTTTACCACATTTCAAAGCTCTAGTTTTATACGGTTTCAGAAATATGCCGATTTGCTCCTAATTTAATCGAAAGGTACTAGAATCTGAAATCATCGTCTGATTTCGCCCAATCTCTATCCAAATTATTTCATCAGTAACTTAAGTACATAATTCGTCAACCAGCGGACAAACGGGTTTTGGAGTAGATTTAGCTATGTCCGTCCTTATACTTAGCTTTCCTTAGATTAAGTTGTAGGGTAAAATAATAATTATATACAAAATATTTTTTAACTTTTTAAATATTTAATTAACTTCAAAGTTAATATTCAGGTCAAATCTCTAAAACAAAGAAAAGTAATCGAACTCATCAATCTTAAATACAATATTAATTGTATCTAATAAATGTAACTTTTATTAAAAAATATTAGGTAAAAAATTCATTAAAAAATTTTTTTTAAATAAAATTTATTAACTCAAATAACAATAAATAAATTTAATACCACAAAATAAAATAAACAAATTGAAATACACATTTAAATTATAAATTTTACATAAATCTAAATTTGTACTTATTTATACATAGTATATTAAATATCAAGTTCACAATATCACTATCAGTATCACAATATTATTTAATCATTATCACTTCTATTAAAAATATTTTCAGTTATTATTATTATTTATAGAATTATAATTCGTCATTATTCAAATCACGTTTATGCAATATGATACTTAAGAATCTAGATGCAATGTAATTTCAGTTTCAAGTTCAGTTTCTTTTCAATTTAAGACAATTTTCTTATCTCTGTGTGTACATTTTTATTAAATAAAAATTTTTTTAAAATGTTAGAAACACGAGAATATAAAATAATATACAAATGTATCTATAAATGTATCTATAAATATACACGGAACTTATGGCTATTAAATTTAGTTTTTTTTTTCTTTTGTGTCTAATTTGTTTCTACGGACTTTATTATGGGAACTATACTTATTAGTTTTTATTGGAAATGAAAGTGTGTTGCAGCAAAATTGCAATTTAAATGACAAAAAAAAAATAATAAAAAAAAAACCAACAGACAAAAAAAAAACTAGAAATAAAAACAAATATTTTATTGCAAAAATTATGGGTGTTCCACAAAAAAAAAAATTAAAATTAAATTAATATTTCTCACAGATATTCCTACAATCGACACATATTTTATTATTTTGTTATTTATTTTATTATTGCGAAAGGCTTTTGGAAATTTTTACCACCAATGAAATATGATTAACTGATGCTATAAATTTGTATGTTTAAAAATATTTTAAATTTAGTCATTTAATTTTATAGTAAATGGTTGAAAGCTTGAAAAAATTGTAATAAAATAAGGGAATGACTCTATTAAGTGATGTTCAGTGTTTCTTTTAGTAATATACCTGTAACCTACCTAGATGTTTAAGCGAAAAGATAGAAATCCGGAACTGCCACCATTTTTAATTTTTAAAAATTGTGACATTGGAGCTGTCACTAGACTAAGCTTCCATTGGCCATTAGGTTAAAATTAATGGCATAGCTAATATTTAATAATAAATAATACGTTAATATAACAATATAAACAAATAATTTAATTGAATAATATAACTCGCAGATGCAGTTACCTTATAAATCAAATATAAAATTAATGCAATATAAAAAATAGCATAGTATCTTTTGAAAATTTAAGACGATTCTAAATGTTAGAGGAATTAGTATATTTTCTGATGTTTAAGCTGTATGTGGAATTCATTAGGATCAATTATAATTATAAGATAATAGGTTGTTCCTCCTGTTTCTATTGAAATTTGAAAATGTTCCTAAAATTTATAATTCTCAAATTAAAATCTTGGGACAAATTTCACCAACACCTTTCAATATATACAATAAATAATTAATTTTCTTTAATTATAAATTTGCCGCTCTATTGCGTTAAGAAAATAATTTATATTAATCACAGGGTGATTATTTTATCTTAAATTGAAATAATATAATCAAAAGTCAACATCTAAAATAAAAAATTTTATTCTGAAAATAAATTATGTATACCTTTTATAATACTTTTATTCTTTTATTATTTATTTGTTATTTAACTTACTTTAATAATAAATATATTATTGTATTAGCTGTAATTAACTTTTTACTTTTCAAAATATTGACAATTATTTTTAAGCGTTAAAAATTGCAATCATTAAAACAACGGTGAAAAAAAAACGCGGGAAAATCCAGTTAAAACCAATATCTGACGTCATTTTATATGAGTAGGTAGATTGTGTGTGATAATTTTTTTATTATTTTGGTTTTGTTCTTTTTTGTAATTTTCCCCACCCCTCGATTTTATTGAGTGAGATATATTGGATAGAGTTAACTTACTTAAGACGCACTTACGGTTTATTATGTTTTTTATTTACTTTTATTTGTTTTAATAAATTGAGTGAATTCAGAAATAGATATAGATTGTTTTGATTGTTTTGACATTTTTAAATTTGAAGTATGAGGAAAAGAGAGTTGCTAATTTAAATCAACATTCAACATAATAAGTATATTAAAAAATAATTATACGTAGGTAAATAAATAAAGATAAATAAATAAATAAATATACAAAGCGAATTTTAATATGGCATATAGATAAGTAAAAATTTCGCGATAAGATAAGATGCACCACGTTCTATTTATTATATGTAGGTAAATATAGAGACTAGTTCACCACTCTTTCCAAATATGTATAAGCTTAAACTGTTTTTTAATTCTATATATTATCATGATAAAGAACCGACTTTATCAGTTGTTTTTAATTTTTACAATTTTTTTTTAGAAGATTAATCTTTATTAATGCAAAATTGATAAGTGACAAAACACTTCTGGAAAGTATTAGATAATTGAAATAATGTTTATAATAATGCTGTTTTTTTCCTTGAGTATATATTCTCTATCTATTAGGTTATTTTAAAACTGCAAGGAGCCCAAAACCAAGGTAGCCTAACACACAAAAAAAATTTAAAAAAAAACGAAGAAGAGTGTAGTAGAGTAGGCTGTGTCAACTCTGAAATACCCGTATGACCGTAATATAAACATTATATCATCCGGTTAATTACGTTTGGCAAAATTTTAAACATACAGCTTCATTAGCTGGAGAGTAATGCTCATATAAAAGAAGGAGTTGTATGGCAGCTACTCGAACCCTCTGCAGTAGACCAACCATATTTTGCAGCAACTTTGGCCATTACACTAAACTATTTTTGGCAAAATTTCAGACACCCAGCTTAAATAAGTACAGCGTAATACTCATATAAAACAAGAAGTTGTATGGCAGGTACTCGAACCCGTGGATGATGGCGATGACATTAAAACGAATTATTGCATAAAAACGAATTTGTGAAAATTTCAAAATCATAGCTCCTTTATTTTTTGAATTATCGTGCGGACAGACAGGCGGACATACATAGCTAAATCGATTTATTTTTCAATTCTGAACCGATCCATACACTTGACTCTATATCTACCCCCCTTCATCTCTGCGTCACAAACGTAATTGCAAATTTAGTATACCCTTTTGACTAATAGTCATACGGGTATAAAAATAAAGGTACTTTTGCTAAAAAAATGGCTTAGGCTTTAGCATAAAAAAAAACACAAATGCAACCGGAAATTGACCTTTTGACCGGCTATGTACCTAGCCTGATTTTGTGACTAATTCTAATGTAATTTATGCAAAAAAAAACAAATAATGTTTTTATATGGTTAGACCACTTTAATTCTGAGCGCCTCTTGAAGTTGAATAGAAAATATTGAACAATAGAGTTTTTTATATTATTTGGCACCATCTTCGACTGAACCTTTCTGTTGGAAGTTAAAATAGTGTTATATAATCCGATAAAACAAAATCAAAGCGGAAGCTTAACTTTTAAAACCGAACTAATAATTATCTGATATGAATGCTTGTACATAAATGTATAATACTATAGAATCTTCTAGTCTTTAGTTAGACTATCTTTGGTTGAAAAAAAATAAAATTTATAAATAACATTTTAAAAAAATATACTAAAATAAATTTTAACGTTAATTTTCAAATAATTGAAAGCTTTAAGGTACTAATTAAATAAAATATGTTTTGTATAACTTACTTGTTTTTTTGTTATACAGATATGGTAATTAATATTTTTAATATTTCATTATTTAAAACTTGATAATAAAATTACAAATATTATTGTATTTAGGTACTAAAAATATATTTATGTATTTAATAACTTCGTAAACAACTTAAAATATTTTAAAAATACTATGAAAATAATTAGTAAGTAAACCGTAACTATTTGAATTGCTCTAGTAAATGTAGGCATTAATTTAAATTTATTCTATAAATAATCAGCTTTTACAAGTCTGTAATTTTTGTGTTTTTAAAGGAGATGCAAACTTTTTAAAGCCATTATAGAGAACTTAAAGTACCTTGGCAGTGTGAAGTTCTACTCCGTAAACAGAATGGAGGGATATAGATTCGATCTACTATAGTACAGTATAATGGCTGTATAGTGGGAAAGAAAGGGAAATAGAAGGAATCAATCATCGAAACATCTACTGCCCGAATAAACATAATGTCTTGGATAATATAGATAATTTGAAATAAATTAGACTAGAAAAATTGTCATAATAAAGTCATTAAATAATTTATATTAAATAATCCCCATAAATTTATCTAATTATATTAATGCTAAACTACTACATAAATGTATGAATGTTTCAAACAAGCACCAATAAATATAATGAAATTCATATTTTGCAAAATTACCCTAAAGTAATCAAGAACAACGATATTTTACTTAATTATGATGAATATTGTATATAGAATAGAAAAATTTAATATAATTAATATGACAAATGAACATATATATATATGTCTGTCAGAATAACACTTTTTAGATTTGTTTATTGTAAAAATTTCCTTGTTTTAAAATCTAATTATTGTGCAGAGATGTATCGAGGTTTTTAGAATTTAATATTTTTTATTGACTGACGAATTGATTTTGAATATGTTAAAAACCAGAACCCGATAAAACCATTTTAAATTTAAAAATTATGTTTTCAATACTTCCACTAATTGAAAGTATAATTAATAAATGGGCGCCGTGAAATAACACCATATGAAACAAAGCCATAATGGTTTATTTCGCTATTGAATGTGAAATAAAGCCATATCGCACATTTTTGGCGTATGGCTTTATTTCCAATTCAAATGCGAAATAAAACCGTATCATTTTCTAAAATTTTACGAAATAAAACCATTGATACAAAAAAAATAAAAATTGATACAAATTCTAGTTTAATAGTAAACAAAGTGAAAAAAAAAGAAATTGATAAATAAGTGTAATTAGCAAGTTTTAAATTTTTTTTTAAAAAAACTGGAATAAAATATGTTAAAAAATATTATATTTTTATTACGAAGGCTGCAACCGCCGGGGGTTCGGTGCTAACTCAATTATTGAAGCTAGATTTTGCATTCATACCTATTTTATTCGAAAAACAATACCAATCAGTATCTCACACACGCATTTGTATTAATAATTCTGTAAAAGGGAGCAATCCCAATTTTGAATCCCACTCTAAATCCCTCTTATTTCAGAATGTCACATATACATATATATGGCTTATTACATATACATATATATGCGAAGAAGAACCATACGCGAAAAAATTGACGATATGGCTTCATTTCTCATTAAATAACGAAATAAAGCCATTATGACTTTATTTCGTATGGCGTTATTTCACGGCACCTAATAAATGACATGTTTTGACTCGTCTAGGATTAAAGGATGTAGGATACGCTTTAAAGAGATATATGATACAAAATATTCTATCTAATGCATTGTTTCAATTTGATATTAAAATTTTTAATTTACTCTGTGTCTTTTGTTTGTAATTTATTAAAATTTACATACTTAACTTTTATTAATAAAATGACATGACACCTTCCATTTGATTTTTTCTAAAACCTATAACTTTCCCAATATTTTTTTAATTGAGCGTTCTGTGAATCTCAACTAAACTAATTTTACCTTCATTAGTTTTCATAAATTTTAATATTAATACTCTTTTTAATTAACTCTTATCAAATTCTTAGAAAAATTAAAAACAAAAATAAAGATTTGAGAGCTTATAATAAAAAAACTTGCTTAAATTATATAAAAAAGTTACTAAATATTTATTTTTTATCGTTTTTTAGGTGCATGAGGACTAAAATAAAACAAAATATGATGGTAAGTTAATTTTGTATAATTTTATAATATTTATAAGAGGATTGTTGAAATTATATGTGTATGTGATTTAAATCAGGTTTAAATAGAACGAAATTAGCTTGATTACATATCATAATTAATTGTTTTTTCAACTTTTATAATAAATGTAGATTAATATACAAAATAAAAATTTATTTATTTTTGGATAGTCTAGTACCACATTGAATGTGATAAGGGATTGAAGCGTTTCTTTCCTTTTTGAACGTTGCAAGATAAAAATACTACTGACGAAACATATATTGTAAAAATGGCGACAAGCGCTTTATTCTTATAACAATAGTGGGAGATCGTTACTCCAGCCCTAAAAAATAACACCTGAATTATCTTATAACATATTAAAACTAGTCACACCAAACTAACTATTAATTTTTGTCTCTCATATTATTTTAGAAAATCTCTAAGGAAATCAATATATTGTGTCTAGAGCTCTCGGTTTTTAAGCCTTCTTGAGGGAAACCTATTTTAAAGAATGTGATCGGCTTCTACATTTATGTATCTTTTTAGATATGACTCCTTTTTTTTATCATAATTTTTTATTTCATCTATAACTTTAGGGATATTTAAATCTTTATGTTAATTGTGATTTCGTACACATCAGGTCGCATGATACATAAAACTTTATTTTGAAAGACTTGTATTTTGCTTACATACCTTTGTTTGGCACAATCACAAAGTTGATTTCCATACAACCAAATATTGGTTTTGTAACTTGATTGTAAACTGACTTTTTTAGACTGACAACTTGGACTTACGACCTAGGAGTCAATAATGTTCTCTATACTTATTTTCTAGTTCTAATTTTTTCTTTCTAATATGTTATTTCCACCTTAGCTTGACATTTAGTGTCATTCCTAGACATTTGGTTGAACATACGATTGGTACGTATTTAAATTAATTTTTGGTATGGATTAACTATTTTTTATTGCTGAAGTTTACTTGCGATAACTTAGTTTCATTAATTTTGATTTTCCATTTGTTGGTCCATTCAGTAATATTTTCACATGCCCTTAAATATTCTATAATGAATACAAATAAAATTGTTTGAACGGAATAAAAGAATTATAAAATTGTGACCTGGTATAGAACTTCTATAGGATATGGAACTTATTCAACAAAAAGTCATGTGCTTACCCACTACACTAAGCAATTATCAGATTAAAATATTAACCAATTTTTAATATAAAAATGAATCTTATATACATGTCAGATTACATTTATTGACTTTTGGCATCCTTCAAACTTCAATTTATTGAATTTAAATATTTTGACAATTATAAAATCAATATTTATATAACCAAAAAAAAAAAATTCATGAATAAACATTAATAAGTTATAAAATTAATTAATTGTTAATAAATCTTAATTAAATTTTATATACATATAATTAAATAAATTGCCTTCTTTTTTTGAAATTTCATAAAAAATGAGGTCATATGTAAAATGTTTATTTATTTATAGTATTTTCTTCCTTCTTCTTATTTAAGTTATCAGTTTGTGTATATGTGCCTTCTTTTCCTTCTTCTACGATTTTCATCAGAGTAAAGTTTAACAAAAACTTATAATATGACCTTGTCAATGCAATTTTAAGAGTATCTCAATAAATAAATTAAATAAATTAACTACTGAAGAAACCTTTTAAAAAATATATAATATAAATTTAATCAAAGTCTTTTAAAGTGACCAGATATATTAATTTATGTATTTGTAATAAGTGCACAATTTTTTTTAAAGGTTATGTTTTTATACCCGTATGACTATTAGACAATAGGATATACTAAATTTGCCATTACGTTTGTGACGGAGAGAAAGATGAGGGGTAGATATAGACTCGAGAGTATGGATAGGATCAGAATCGAAGAATAAATCGATTTAGCTATGTATGTCCGCCGGTCCGCACGATAACTCAAAAAAATAAAGGAGCTAGGGTTTTAAAATTTTCACAAATTCGTTTTTATGCAATAGCCGTCATCGCTATTGAAATCCACCAATTTTAATCCACCGGTTCGAGTTGCTGCCACACAACTTCTTTTTTTGTATGAGCATTAACTCTATACTTATTAAAGCTGAATCTTTGAAATTTTGGCAATAGTAGTTAACTTTAATGGCCAACGTCTGAATAAAATAATGTTGGTGTAGTGGAAGAGGTTGAGCTGCCTTTCAACTAATATTTTCTATTGTTCATTACTTAAAGCCTAATAAGTTGTGTATTTAAAATTTTGCCAAAAGTAATTAACAGGATGATAAAATTTTTATATTACGGTCATACGGGTATACCAAAGTTGATACAGTTTACTCTTCTACACTCTTCCTCGTTTTAAATATATTTAAGACATTATAAAACTTTCTAGATAAGTATAATAATTAGATAGCTCTTAGTTAGCCCTTGAAAACCTTATAATATTAATTTTTTTTATTTTGCGCAACAAATGCCTTTCACTTTTCACCATATTGCCTATATTTGTCTTTGGCAAAAACTATTGCCAAAATTATATTATACCATTAAAATATCTCTTAAATCCCTCTTGTATAGAGTCAATATTATTATATATTGACTGGGTTATATTATATTACGTATAATTTTTTATGCTTCCTCACTTAGCCTTCGGTAATATCTGCAGTGATTTTACCCAATTTAATTAAGAAGTTATTTTTTACTCCTCTTGGAAGCACCTGGCCTTTTCTCGACACCTCCCTTTTAACTCAATTTTGCGTTGTTATTTTTGCTTCTTCCCAGAAGATGTTATATTTTGCAAGGTGTTGGAAGATTGTCCTACATCAGTTGTTGCTTTGTTGGTCGATTTTTTTCCTTGTGAGGTCCACTCAAAAACCATTCGGATTATACTCGTATTTACTTTTTCGAGTATATATAGTAAATCTATTCCCATTTTCTACGCCGCCTATGTTTGTTCTTGGGTTCTTCATTGTGTTAGGGTTCAAAGGTCTTCGTTTGTGGTATTTCTAAACTTAGCCAAAATATGCGTTTAATTATTCTGAGATATTTATTAATGAACACTTGCAATGTTACTGCCAAGTATCAAGACAGATTTGTATTAGTGAATTTCCTTTATCCTGCATTTGAACTGTACAAATGGTTACTTTATTTTGCAAAATACTATTAAAAGTCTTCCTACATTATTTGCACTTAAATAACACTACAAAATAACTAAATATACAAACATGTATAATAAGTAATAACATGTGTGTATAAATTTTTAGTGAACATGTTGTACAATATTTTTGTGGCTTTTTTTTAATTTAACAAATAATTCAAAATAATATGATCGTAAAAAATGAAAAACTAAAAATAATAATGTGCACATGAACCCTTTCTTAATTTTTAATTTCAATAAATATTATATGTATGTATATTGATACAAACAATTGCTATTCCCATTCCTTTCTTTTGTTTTAAGTTTTTTTTTATATCTTTTTAATTTTTAATTTTTTTTTTTGTGAAGCCATACTATAAAAATGTAGTCATCATCTCTCCTTGAATATCGTACAATGCCAGTCTCATATAATAAGGAAAAATATGTAATAAAATGTCTGTATGTATAGAAGTTGGAAACTCATTTAAAGTATCGAATGCTATTATAATGCATTCTAGTGGTAATAAAATAAAATATGTACATAAACTAAACTATAAAAAAAATTGAAAAATAAAATGAAAAGTGTTATTTTTTATCGTCTCTGTATTTTGTTTTTGCACTTTTTTTTGCAATGAATATGGGTTACTTGTGAATCGTGATGTATAATCATTCATATGATGCATGCAAGTTGCAAGAAAAAAAAAACAATTTTTAGAGGACAACGCAATTTTATATATGTATGTATGCAATGCGTTGCCAAAAAAACCAAAGAAAAAGCAAATCAAAAATAAATAAACTACCGAAAATTTTGTGGTTTTGTTTTTATTTTTGAAGATTTGTAGTGAATAAAAATTGGGTTGACAGAATAGAACTAAAAATATAAAAGTAAACATTTCCCGGGCGTTTATTAAAGGAAGAACAATTATGGAATTTAGGACACAGTATTTTCCCAATGTAATTTGCAGTTATTTGTGGATAAGTGAAATGAAAACGGCAGAGAACATTATGCTTTAGGAACCCAACGGAAATTCACAGGATAGGGGAAGTTTGGGTGGGCCTAAGATATCATAGAGAAAGTAAGGAGTAAAGAAATAGTGGCGGAGCGGAGGAAGAGGTCGACTGAAATCCACTGGCAAGGGAAGTGTGGATAGACCTAAAAAATCATAGAGAATGTTAGTAGTGAAGGAATAGCAGAGTAGCAAAGAAAGAGCTCGAACGAAATCCACAGGATAGGGAAGTGTGGATAGATCTAAAATATCATAGAGAAGGTTCGTAGTGAAGGAATAGTAGCGAAGCAAAGGAATAGCTCGACTGAAATTCACAGGCATGATAAGTGTGGATAGACCCAAATATCATAGAGAGGTTAGTAGTTAAGGAATAGTAGCGGCGCAAAGGAATAGCTCGACTGAAATTCACAGGAATGAGAAGTGTGGATAGACCTAAAATAACGTGGAGAAAATCAGAAGCTAATGAATTTAGGGTATAGTGATAGAAAGTCGGAGAACAAACAACAAGCTCACAATCGGGTGCAATAAAGAAGCTTTATGGAAACCTTAAGATTCTCTCAAGATTTAAAACACGGTTTAAACTTACCTAGGTCTGCCTGAATTACCATATTAGGTACTTTACATTCTTTTATTTTGACAAATAACTGCTTTAATCCTTTGCCGTAGTGTTTGTTATACGTCAGTTTTATTTCCTGAATGTTTTTCTCGAACTCTCTGAACGGACTTTAATTTCTTTAATTTAACTCTATTAATTGCATTAAGCAGCTTGTTGCATTCAAACAAATTAGATCTGAACTGATACTTGATATCAATTATCTCCAATAATTTGTGTACTTGAATAATTTTTAATGACACAACGATGCTACATCAAATGATTTATTGGTTCCTTAACATTCCTTTAGGCTTTATTAAACTGGACAGAAGCTGATTTTTAGTTAAGTAATGAAACCTTAAATAAAATGCTAAAAAAAACATGGTTGAGATCAGGTTAATTTTTTTCATTGATGTATTCATAATTTATATATTTAAATACCTATAATTTATTCATATAAATCTATTGTAAGGTTCATTTACCTTTAAAAAAATTAACAAGGCTTCAATATTACTTCAATTTAATCAATTTAAAGTAAAATTGATTTATACAAATAAACATAAATACTAAAGGTTGAATACTTCTGAATTTATAAATACCTAGTGTTGAGACAAAAAATATCTAAAGGTCTATAACTTATATAATTAATAATTTATTTAATTAAAAACAAAAATCTAAAATTAAAACTTCCCTATTGAAAATTAAAAATTAATGACGCTTAACAAAACATTGTTCAGTGAGCGCCATTTTTTTTTTGTTTTGTATTTTATTAAGTATTACTAATTTATCAAAATAATACAATATGTTTCCTCTAATATAACTAACTATTTAATTTAAACGTATATACGTATATATATATATATCAAACAATATATACATAGACAAACATAGAAAAACATATATAAACAATATACATAGACTAATAAATTAAATATTCATATCGCAAAAAAAAAGTAATTTAAATTTTTTAGATACTAACTGGTATTTGGAAAAATATATATATGTACAAATTAGTATATAATTAATCCAAAATAGTTTACCACGTGTTATTAAGTTTTAAAACAAAATTTATTGACATTTTATCAAAGAGCCACTTGAAAAAACATAACATATTTTTATTTATTATTTTATTTAGAAATAAATACAGAGGAGTTTTGAAATGATGAACAGACAAACTTAGATGTACCTATTTAATTTTTTTCAAATTCATTTTAAATTAAATTAAAATTTATTACGAACAATTCGAATAATTGTATCATGATACTATACGAATGTCTTAAGGTTGTTCTATATTTGCCATAAAGTTTTATGTATTTAATAACGTTCATATCCCAATGAATTTGGGGTATAGACTCAAGTCCATTCAGACCACATCAGAGTCGAGAAGTTAGTCTATATTAGCCATATTTGTTTATCTGTCAGTACAATGATTCAAAACTATTGTAAATTCATAAATACATAAAACTGATGAATATTGTGAAGATGTGAAAAAACTGTGAACTTTATTTAAAGAACTGTACTAAATAAAATAAAATAAGAAAGAGCAAGAATAAGAAATGTAAAAACATTGCAATTAGCAAAATTAATCGTTGTTAAAAGTTAGTGATCACTGAGCCAACAATGCACTAAAAAAAATTTATATACACTAGTGATTTAACAATAGATTTAGATAGGATTAATATACATGTCTAAAGTAATTAGACATGTATTAAACATCATACATTATGTCAAATGTCAATGAACAGTGATGTCTCTATCAGATACTATTTATACTACAATAGTTGTTAAATTTTGTAAAAACTTAATATAAATATAAATTTAATGTAAAAATTCACCTTATATAATTATATTTTTGATAATTTTTTCGCAATTTATTTCATTATTAATTAATTTTTTCATTTCACAATTAATTTTTAAGGTTCTAAATGATCTTATTCTTCTATGGCGCTACAATCTGTTGTTGAACATCGGCCTCCTTGCTAAATGGTCTTACATGCAATTAAATTTTTTTGTTGAATTATTTTTATACCGTTATAATGATTGAACCACTAAATTCTTATCCAAAGTATATACTACATATCTTTATTATATAATAAAATCGAATTCAATATAATATTACCTAATACCTAAACAAATTTATAGTCTTAATATCGAAGCTGTACTGTACCAAAAAGAAAATAAGAAAAAACTATGTCCATATAAGTTCACATATGTATAAATAACTCAATTAAAAATATTTTGATTCTGAACACTTCATTAATTAAAAAAAAAAATATGGTAAACAAATTATTATTATATACGAGTTCTTGATTTGTATTACCCAATTATACCTATTTAAATTAATTTACAAAACAGACAACAATTTAATTAAAAAATAACTGAATATATACATATATACAGGTAAAACCCAATAAAATTGTAATTTTTTTTTAAATTTAATATATGGTATAATTATTTGTATACAAAATTAATAATAAAATTAATTTTTAAATTTATTAAATGATTTTTCATCTAATTCATTTATAAAAATATCTAACAATATTTTAAAATCTAAAATTTTGCAAAAAAAAAAAAACAAAAAAATTCACAAATCTACGACATTATTTGTGCATTCTATGATCGCGTGGATATAAATGCTATATGGAAAATTGATAAAGATCAATAAATATTTTTATTTAAATTACAATTATAGGCAGATACGAATTTTATATAAGAAAATAATCAAAATAAAATTAAACTATGGGCTACCGATATTTTGAATGGAATTTTAACACGTTAAATGGTTTATAGTTTGGTTTTATTGAAATTCTTAAATAATTCAATTATATGCAATTAAAAAGTGCAGTCCAAAAATTACTATTAATAAAATATAATATTGCAAATATTAATTCTTCGTATTTTTAAATGATTTTAAAAATAATTTTGCATAAAAGTAAATTTAAAAGATTTTATTACAAAATATTTATTAATTATTAATCCAATTTCATAATAATTCATGAAATTTTAATTATGTTCAATTATGTATTTGATTTTTTTCCGCCAATTTACAAAAATATGGTTTCAATATTTTTTTAATTAACTTTTGGTAATTAAATTAAAATAAAGTTGAGACATACTCCCTGAGAAATAACTCCTCTGTATAGGTATTTTCTAAGATGCGGCTTAGGTTTTGTATAGCATTTTTAACTGAAAACATGTTTAAAAGTCTGTTAATACCAAAATACATACTAAAAATTATATTAATAACAGCTGTTATTAAGCAAAACGTGTTGATTTGTTTTAGTGTATTAGAGATTCTATATTATGAAGCATATTAATGTATTTATTAATTCATATATGCAAAAATTCTGAATTAGAAGCAAGTATTAAGTTGGTTTTAAAATTAGAATTTTTGGAAAAAGGGGATATTCCCAATTTTCGTATATGAACTTAATCTAAAATATATTATTAATTCTTAATGTCTACATGTTTTTATAAATTTTGGAAATAATTTAAATTATTTTATTACTGAAATGCTCTTAAAATATTTAGCCATATTTAAAAAAAAATTTCAGTTTATGAAGTCATAACTTCCCTCTGGACACTTTTATCGTCATAATTCCCTGGGAACTTTTAGGTTATTTTTTAAGTCATAATTACCCAGTGGACTTTTGTCACTAGGCCTTTTTTTAATAAATATTTTTCTCAATTGTCATTATTAAGTACTCGTATATATAAACGCTTTCAAATATGCAATTTCTAACACATAGCTTTGTTTGATTTAAATTTAAAACAAAGACTTATTTTTTAATTATTAAATCAAATTTAATCAAAAAAAAAAATATAATTTAAAATTAATATTAATTATTGTTTTTGTCAAACATGAAAATCTTTATAAACATTTTAATATATAATTAATATTAAGTTTTTTTTTTTGAATAGAAATGAAAAACTACCAATTAAAAAAATTTAATCTATCAATAATTAAATGTATGTAATTATTAAAACATATATACTTATATATGCAACGTATATTTTAAGAAAAACAAAGAGACACAGAGAAATAAATACATACTACTATTAATTACTATTAATTAACATACTTGTTTTAATTTAATATATGTATATATATATATTGTTTTTGTATTAAATTTTCTTTTATAATTAAATTAATATATATATTAATAATAATAGAATTAGTTCTTAATTCAACTTTTTAGGTATATATATGTATACAATTAACTATTCTTTATCAATTAAAAAAAAAATTTTTTTAAGCAAAAAAAAAACTGTAATAAAATCATATTATACTAAATGTTATTGTTTTTATTATTTATTTGTTTTTTTTTTTTTTATTATATTGACAGGTATATCCATAGAAAAAGAGGTTAGGTAAACATATCTATAATATAAGTTAATAACAATATAAAACGAGGAAGAGTGTAGTAGAGTAGACTGTGTCAACTCTGGGATACCCGTATGACCGTAACATATACATTATATCACCCGGTTAATTACTTTTGGCTTTATTAAGTGCAGTGGAATATTATTTGCGAAAATTTGAAGATCCTAGCTCCTTTAGTTTTTGAGTTATCGTGCGGATGGACGGACGGACAGACGGACGGACATGCATAGCTAAATCGATATATTTTTCGATTCTGATCCGATCCATACACTTGAGTCTATATCTACCCCCCACCTTCTATGCGTCACAAACGTAATGGCAAATTTATTATACCCTTTGACTATATAGTCATACGGGTATAATGATTCATTTAAAGCTTAACTTAGAATATATTCTAATTTTAATATGTGTCTACCTCTAATATAAAACGATAAATAAAAAAAAAAGCAAAATTTAAATAAGTTTTAAAAATAACACGTAAAGAGAAGAATGTCTGTTTTAGTTTTAAGCTTCAATTGATCAAAAATTTTCGAAAATTTTAAAAACAACGCGCAAAACTAAAATAATAAAATTTAAAAAAAAAAAAACAAATCCAAAATTAGAAGTTTTTTCCTATAATCTTTTGCAAAATAAAAAAATATTACGTTGTATTTGTTTTGTTCTTAATTTTTTTTAAATAAGGTTTGGACTTGAGTCTTCAAAAAATACTAGGCTTAATATGTTTTTATTTTGTATTTTTGTAATGATAACTGATAAGTGATAATAAAAGATGATTAGATGGAAAGCTCAACAAACTTTACAATTAATTATAAATTAATTAAAAATTAAATGTATTTTTAAAAATTAAGAATTTCAAGATAACAATTTGCATAACTCCAGTTAATTGGTATACAAAATATAGTACAATCAGTTCAAAAGCATTATATTTTCTTAAGAATAGGTTATTTGAGGACACTTTTCAATATAAATCTTCAAAAAATTCTAAAAATAGACAAATTTGTTTCCAAAATACATTTTAAATTAAAATACAATTACGTCATTTCCTGTATTTAAAATATATTTGATTTGATTTTTATTTTTGGCTCTGATAAATTGAAATTATTGATGACATTTTTTTTTTCAATTAATGATTATTAATAATTAAGTAATCTTGAGTACTTTATTTTTATTTTTCGATTATTGTATTTAATTAATTGAATCAATTGTAATCTGTGTATGAGACGATTAAAATTTCATCGAAAATATTGATGGAAACCTTTTAAGTTTAAAAACCGTATAATGGTAAAACGCAAATGACAAGTACAATTCTTAGTATCTATTTGGAGTACAATTCTTATAATTTGACTTTAACGAATGTGGGTTAATGAATTCTATTCTAATAAGAATATATACGTCATTATGACGTATTACAATTCAATAAGATTATCGTCATTATGACTTAAACGTACTGGAATATACTTTGCAATAACTGATTCATGGATATACCCCGATACATATGACACTCTAATAGTTGTAGAATTGATATAATTATTTTATCTAAGTTTTTTTTTAGTAGAACTCTACAACCTTGACAGAGCCTCGAAATTATTATAATTTAAAATATAAATTCAGTAGTACATGTACACTTAACTACAACTATTTAAAATAACCTCTATTCCTTATATGTAATTAAACCGATTTAACCAAGTTGAAGGATATTCAATAAAACAACAGACACGTTATTAAAAAAAAAAATAAAATTAAAAAACAATGGGGTAACCTAATTTTGAAATTAAAAAAATAAACACAACCACAACCACAATACAAAAATAAAAAATATTAACAATGAAATAAAATTCGCATAATTTTAAAATTGACTCATTAAATCGGTTCACCCCCTTAATACATCACTGTTACTATATATAGAATATAATAAACATAATAATATAAAATCTTACAGCAAACTTTTTTTTTTTTTTTTTTTTTATGATAAAAATTCTGTAGAAAAAAAAGTTTTGTTTTTATTGTTGTTTTTGCTTTTTTTTTTTTTGCTGTTTATAATTTTTTTTTGTTTTTATATTCAGTTTAGCCGGAATATTTCAGTCGTCTGACAGTCTTCATATCGTAATCGAGAATTATTTATTTCTTTTTTTTTATTAAATTTCGAACAAAAAATAAAATTTTTTTTTTAATTTTTTTTTTAATATTTAAAATAAATTGAATAAAATAATTATTTAAAAAAATTGGGATTTTTTTTTGAAAGAAAAAGGAAACAAAATGTTTTCCTTAAATTTCTTTTTAATATTTGTATACGCCATTCTATTAAATGTGGCCATAATTAGAACTACAAGTATTAGAACAAAAACTACTATACAACAACACGAATTTTATAATAATAATAATAATAGTGATGATGATGATTTTGATATTGATACTAATGATGAAAATTCAATTAAAAATATCATCCTACCGGATGGTTGTGAATTAAAAATAAATTTTACATTAAAATGTATCAATTTAAATGATTTAATATATACAAATGATTTAAATTTAAATCAATTACATAAATTTAATAAAAATATATTTACAATTGATATAATTGGTGGTGATTTAAAATTTTTAGAAGATAAAAATTTAAATATTATACAGTTTTTTAATAATGTTAAAAAATTAAAACTATTTGGTATTGCAACAAATTATTCACCCGATAAACTATTAGAAGATGTTACAAATGATAGTGATAATAATAATGAAAATATAAAAAAAATTAATATAAATGAATTACAATTAAAACATATGAATATAAATCGTATACCAAAAAATTTTTTAAAAAAATTTTATTTATTAAAAAAATTAAATTTAGCTGAAAATTATATTAATTCAATACAACAATTAGATTTTTCATATACGTATCATAATGAAATGGATGGCAGTACAGATTATTATAATTATAATCAAAATCAATTAATATGCAATTTAATATATATTAATTTACGTAAAAATAAAATAACAGATATTAATAAAATAAAATTTCCAAAATGTTTAAAACATTTAGATTTAAGTTATAATGAAATATTTACATTACCAATAAATTTAACAAAAAATTTATATCAATTAAAATATATTAATTTAAGTTATAATTATTTAATTGAAATTGATACAATGGTATTTGATATAAAACCATTATTAATTATTGATTTAAGTTATAATATTATTGAAAAATTACATAATAATTCATTTTATGTATCGACTCTAAATAATAATAATAATGATAATAATAATGATGATAATAATGATGATAAAAAATATCCAAAACAACAACATTTAATAACATGTGAAAAAATTTTATTAAAAAATAATTCATTAACAGATCTTAGTATACAATCAAATATATTCAATAATTTTAATTTAATGCATTTAGATTTGACAAATAATTTCATTTTAAATAAAATTAATAATATAAAATTTAATATTGATATATTTGAAATATTATTTGATCGAAATAATCAATCAGACTCGACAAATTTTCGATTTAAATCTAATATTGAAAAAATGAATCGAAAAGTGATTAATAATATAATACCAGCAGATAATGAATATAATATTAAAAATATATTTCTTAAATCAGAACAATATCAACAATTATTGGAACAGCAATGGAAAAAACATTTAAAAACAATAAATTTATCAAAATTAAATTTAGAAAAAATACCATATGAAAAAATAAAAAATTTAAATAATAATAATATTGATACAATTGATTTATCACAAAATAAATTAATAATAATTGATTTGAATAAAATTTTTGATATAAATAATCATATAAAATTATTAAATTTAAGTAATAATCATATAAATGAAATAATTATTTATTATAATAATATTAAAAATTTAACATTAGATTTAAGTTATAATAATAATATTAATTGTTCAATGTTAAAAGATATAACAAATAAAAATAATAATAAAAATAATATAACAATAATATGTACAAAGGATATTATAAATAATAATGGTATTATAAATAATAATAAAAATGATGATAAAATTTATAATATAAATGGATTAAATAATAATGATAATATAAATTTTTCAAATAATAATCGTATTAATAAAACAAGAAAAATAAAAACAACATCAACAACAACAACAACAGAAGAAACAAATTATGGTGAAGAAAATGAACAAATTGAAAGAAAACAATCATCAAAAGTTATATTTGATATTGTACAAATTGTTGATGATGGTGTTACAAAAGTTCATGTTAAAGATTTAGAACGTTTAAATGCTGAACGTAAAGCTGCTAAATTTTCAAATAGTACATTTTGGACAATATTATTTTTTTCAGTTGTAGCATTTGTATTCGGTTTATTATTTTTATTTGAAATAATTAATTTAAGAAATCAAAGTTATCTATTTAGAAATAGAAATAATAATAATAATAATAATAATGGTAATAATAATAATAGTCATAATTATAATGCATCAGAACATTTAAATTTGATATATGGTAATGTAAGGGAATAAAAGGGCATTTCGAAAATACATATTATACAATGTATATTTTTAAATGTTTTTTTTTTTTCGTAAATTTATTGTATATAAAAAATGTTTTAATTAAAAAATTAAATTGAATTTGACGTATATTTAAATAATATATCGATTAATTAAACAATTTATTTAAAAAAAAAACATTAGATACTATTTACATTTGATTAAGATACAAAAATCTGTTAAATAGAATTTTTATATCATATTTAATGAATAATGTGCGATTGCGATCAGGGTTTTGAGTTTGCAAACAATTTCTAAGCTGAAGGCTTATCAATGGGGGACGAGACGATAGTTATTAATTGCTGCAAAAATTTCTGGACTCTTTTATAAAATTTTTTTAAAAAAAATTCCATTCTAACTAACATAATCTGCCTAAGTATATACAACTTGTTTTAAATGATTTTTAAATTCATCATTTTATTTAAGTCGATACCATAAATTTCAATTAAAATTGAACAGCTGCTGCAATAATATTTCCTTGAATATCTTTAGATTTTAATTCGTATGTAGATTACATATTGATTTTTAAAATTTGATATTTTTTTTTAATAAAACCTGCCTTGAATTTAATTAAAATCTTTTGTTTTATTTTGTAAATCACCCAGATTTTAACAATTGAATAATTAAAATTAAGAACTGAATTGAAGTTCAAATGACAACAAAGACAATGGAATTGCTTTTTAAATGTTAACAATCAATTTTGTTAATTTACATTTTAAATAAATTTTTTTTTTAAGTACTAGAGATACTAAATTTTAACTTTAAATTTATATCGATTAATTTTAAATATATTAGATAAACTGATAAAATGGTGAATTACAAAATCTTTCTCTTATGTGCCATAATTTTACAAAACAAATTAGAATTTAGAAATAAAAAAATTCCACTTACTGTAGTTATTTGACGTGATTCTAAATAAAAAACAAAATTTAATTCTTTAAGTACATAATTTCTATGGGTATTTTGCAATTATTCATCTAAATAAAAATGCATTTTTACTTTGTTTTTTTTTTTTTTTAAATGATTGACTACTTAATGAATTAATTAAATAAACTTTAGTAGATGATCTCAGAAAAATAACCAGTATATATACGGTTTGATAGGGGTTTTGAATGAATAATTTTACATTAAAATGTATCAAATGTATAAAGTTCCTATATACTAATAAAATCTTTGAACTATAAAAAAAAAACAATGAAGACAAAGCTTTAAAATATTACTACTTAAATGGTTTCAATTTAATGTAATTAATATATATATTTAAATGTGATAAGATTAAATATAAAATTAAAACTAAATTAAGTTTCTTAATTAAAAAAAAAATTAATTGTGATAAAAAAAAGAAAAATGTATATTATATTCTTGTTAATTAACAGCGATTGGTAACTCTAATATAGAATTTTTACAGTTAATTTAGTTTATTTTGACAGATGATGAATTGACGTATTAATTAATACAGTTAATGAACAGTAATATGAACAGTTATGCATATTTTATGTAAAGTTTATTGAATTTGCCCATCAAATATATATATATATATATATATATTTAAATTTATATATATATATATATATGTATGTATATAAAGTACTTAACAAATTAAAACTTAAATCAAGATATAAGTACTTATTATAAGTATATTATAATTAACTTAATTTGCATATTTTTAGGATACGTGTCATTATTTTAATGTCGATGTCAATTTCCAAGATTTTTTACCAAAATTGATTTACATATTGCAAATCTGATACTAGGTGATACTTTACAACTAATTTATTGTACATAATACCACATTTATTGTCAGACATGGAAAAACGACTGGTCTGTGTCTCTGTTCTTATACAATTTTTCTGTGTTTTGTATTAATTTCCTCAACTGTACTTTTTTATAATTTAAATTAATATCAACTTGAAATAAATGTATTTTATTGTAATAAATCATATTATAACACCACATAAGATACGATGTATATACATATTAATTAATTTCTAGTAAAAAATAATTTTTGCGTCACTATATCTATAGAAAATACTATATTAGGGTTACCAACAGTACCATATAATTTGTAATAAGATATAACAATAAAATATAATTTAATTATAAGTATAATTATAAAGAATTTTTATGTAAAACATATTTAAAAAAAATTTTTTAATGTATATGTATATAATTACAGTATTATATTATGTATAAATGTAAATATATACATAAATATATATATATATATATGTATTAATGTAAATTTTTATATACTTAGATATTTTTTTTTACATGTATAAAAATATAAATATAAGAAAGAAATTTTTATATTGAAAATATTTAATTATTTGTTTTTTTTTTTATTTTATTTTAAATTTTTTATTTTGTCACTTGAATCTCTTGGATTTTTCTTATAAATAATATGAAATATATTGAAAATATATTGAATTTTTTATTACTTTTACATATTTATAAGTCAGTAAACACTACAATGTTTTTTTTTTAATTTCCTGGTCTATTGAAAAAGTATCATTTTTTATTTATTAATTAATTGAAATATTTATTTTAATAATTTATAACCTATGTGTACAATCTTGTATATTAATCTATTCTCATAATTATTTATGAGAGAACCTGTATGTACGTAAGTGTAAAATAAAAATGCATTAAGTGTAAATTTTATTAAGAAATAAATAATTAATCTGGTTTTTAAAATGAATAAGTAATTAATAAAATGAACTTGCAAAAAAATCAACTGAAAATTAATTAGAAAAGAATATAAGTGATGTATAGTTCAATAATAATTATAGATTCTTTAGATGAATTGCTGTATGTGATATAATTCCTTTAAATGAGAAACTTTGTAATTATAATACAAAATCGAAGAATTCAAATTCAATTAAAAATAAGTGTTTCTAGATATTGTTTTAAAAAATGATGCAAAATACTTCTTTAAGGCTAAGTATTTTTGTTTTCTGGAAAATTAGTTTTAATTTGAAAAACTGCGGCAATCGTGTTATGGGTACACTCTATGTGTGGGTATGAGTTAAATTCCCGTCAGATTATAAATTTTAATTAGAAGGATCATTTTAAAAAATTCTTCTTACAACCTCAAGTTCCTTCCTGATATTTTTCTTCATACATATATACCCAAGAAAGCCTTCCTAATGACGAGGGCTACTGCCAAAACCTGCCGCTAAATTATTGGAGCTTTGATTTTGTATTCAACCATAAAATAGTATTTGCTACTAATTGTTTTGAAATTTAAAGAATAATTAGAGATTATTTAAAAGAATTCAAAATAATGGAGCTATTGTCCTCAAACCCCGGATGGAAAAATTCCTTAGTCTCTGAAAATGAAATTAAGTAAAATCCTGATAATGAAATAATAAAAATCAATTATTGTATATTAACAATCTTGCATAGAAATATACCGGAAAAGGGGGCAACCCTATTTAAATAATTATCAAAAAAATCTCTCATAGTTAAAAATTCGGTGTATTTATCTATAAGTATTTTAAAAGTTTTCCAAAAATTCTCGTATATTAACAATCAATTCAATTCTTATGTTTAACAATCTTGCATATAAAAATTCGAGAATATTCCGAAAAAGGGGGCAACCCAAATAAAATAATTATCTAAAAAATCTCTCCTAGCTACAAATCTCGTGGAATTATTTATATATATTATGAAAGTTTTCCAGAAATTTTGATTTTTTTGAATTGGTACAAAATAAGGGAATTCCCCTTTTACAAAATATTTATAAATATATATCTATAGTTTTTGTGCTATTGTAAATTATCAAAAATCTTAAAGTTGATCTCAAAATTATTAATAGAAAATTTATAAGAGATTTGTATAATTAGAAGGAATATAAGAGTTAATTTTTAAAAAAATTTTCAGAAAAACTGATTAATTTTAACAATTTCTTAATTTATAGAGTTATTTATTTTATCAAAATCTCAATTCGGACAAGTATACAAACTTTAAATTACTTGAGAAACTTGAATTTATATTTGTTTTTAATAAATATTAAAGTAGTTACTTAGTTACTTATTTAATTTTTTAAACATAAAAAAAGTATTTAACTATACTGATAACATGATCAAAGTGCAAAATTTATTTTGTTTTTATTAAACTTGTTTATTTTTTTTTTTAAAAAAATATTTTTATTAGTCATTCAATTTAGTTTTTAAATAATTCAAAAGATTTATTACTTTTGTTTTAAAATTTTTTTTTTAATTATTTATTTAAAAATAAATAATGAGCTTTTTCAGATTAAATTTAAATTACAGTTAATCAGTTTTTGTATAATTTGTATATGTTTTATCTATGATTTTATATAAAAAATTATTATACTTATGTACTTTTATATTTTTGATCCGCTGGTGTCTGAATTATTCATTAAGAATAGGTACAGTTTATGTAACACTGATATTCTTTCTAATCCATTATTTTAAAGTGTTACTCTTCTATTTTAAATTGAAATTGCGTAAAATGCATTTTATTTGTCACTAAAGTTCTAAACTCATAAATTTTAATTCATTATTTTGATTAGAACTATAAAATTGATTATTTAAACATAAACTTAAATAAGACTTTTTATTAAATAATAATTAAATCATCACTAACTTTTTTTTATTATTCATTATATATTTTTATATAACAAATAATAATTGGTTTGAAAAATAAATAGAATGCCACCCCCACACAATAAAACACATTTTACAAACCAAATTTAATTATAATTTTCACCACAAACTATATATTTATGGTGGGGTGAAATAACCCCTATGGAAATAAAGTTTAATATGCTTTATTATCAGTTTAAAAAAAAACAAATTATAAAATTTAATTAGTTGTAATTAATATCATAAGCATATTGATGATAAAATAGTAAAATTCAAAATCAAGCTTCCCAATATTTTCCATGGGGTGTTTCCTCATTATTTTGAAATATCGTAGGTAATATTACTGTTATACTGTAGATAATGACGAAGAATGGCGGGCGTTGTAAATGGATGAAATTTGAAAATGTGTTCTAATTCTGAAGGCTTACGATCGAGCTAAGTTCAAAGGATATGAACTTCTTTGAACTTTGCTTGATCGGAAGCTTTCAGAATTTCCGAAATCGATTATATAGAATTTATTTGGATTAAAAAGATAAATTCCAAATCAGAGTTTCCATAATTTAACTTAAAAATTTAATTACTCTGTGGTGCATATGTTTGAAAAAGTGGTCGAGTGGTCTTAGAGTTGGATAGAAAATCAAAGATATTCCGAATTATAGGAGTGAGAGTAGAATTCAAAATCAGTTTTTAAAGGGTCTTAAATCTAAAATCTTGTTTTTAAAATTTCAGTTTAGTTGAGGTTTTGGGGGGAAATACCCTGATTAATGAACTTAATTATGAATAAAAAAGTTTTTAAAAATTTTCATTATTAAAATATCTAATATATTTCGATTGGACTTTATTTCCTTAATTAAAAAAAAAATTGGGTCTTATTTTATTTTAAAGTTGCCGAATTAAAAAATTCAGACCAAATTATTTAATTTTTTGAATTAAATATTATTTCTCATTAAAATTTGAAAATAAAATCTTTTAGGCTTTATATCATTAGGTGTTATTGCACCACGTCTTAATTTATATATTTATTTTGTTTTGTTATTACTTTCTCTCTCTCTCTCTCTCTCTTTCTTTCTCTATTTTATTGCAATATTTATTATGCAAGTGAAAAATACTTAATAAATTCTTTAATTACATATTTTAAATTACAAAACAAGTGCATAATAATTTTTGAATCATTGTTTATCGTCACTATAATAATTATATTATCAATCATATCATCATGATCAATTATAATCAGTATTATATACCACAAAAGATAAAAATATTTCCCATCACTATATTACGTGATTTCGGAATTTAATATAAACATTGAAAACCAATGTTTTCAAAATGTATATAATAATACAATGTATTCATCATGAATTCATACAATCAGTATGATAATCATCGTAGTTATCATATGTTCATATGTTGCTTTCATCATAGTTGAGAATTGAGATGCAATATGAGACTCACACTCAACAAAGAATTTAATCGGTTTTGTTTATTTTTTTTTTAACACCACAAAATTCTAATATTATGTTTAAGTGTATTATTAAAGAATTGCTTCATACACACATACACATTTTATTTCAATTATTGCATTTGCACATGTTCTATACAAAAATTCTTTAAAATCATGATATTGATTATAATAATGAAGAATGGATGATGAATGATGAAATCCAGACGTAATTGTTTTTGAATATATCTTGATATAATATATATATATATATATATATATATATATATATATATATATATATATATATATCTGTTCATTTTAGTATGTATATTATATACTAGGTGTACCTGTTGATTTTAATGCTTAATTAAATGTGTCAACAATATATTACTTTGATAACATTTTATTTAATTGAATATACAGTAGAGTTCTAATTAAAATGAAATTCTATTTAATATGTTTTTTATATACCCTACACCTAAGATAGATAGAGGAGTGTATTAACTTTGGTACGGTGTTTGTTAACACCCATAGGTGTACAAAGTTAGATATTGAAAGGAATATATATTTTTGATCAGTGTCACCTCCTAAATTGATTTAGTGATATCCATACGTTAGTACGCCCCATAACTCAAAAGTTCTAATTAAAAAGAAATTTCATTCAATCAGTACGCCCCATAACTCAAAAGTTCTAATTAAAAAGAAATTCCATTCAATAAGTTTTTTATATTCCCTACACCTAAAACAGATAGTATTAACTCTGGTACTGTGTTTGTTAACACCCACAGGTGTACAGCGATGCCATCCTGATCAAATTTCTACTATAGATTACGAATGATGAAAGAAAAAGGGTTTTGGGTGAAATCAAATAATGAATGAAAACAAGTTCGAATTTTAGAACCTTTCGATCGAGTCAAGGTCTAAATAGCATATCTCCGAATCCAATTAAGATAGAACCTTCAAATTTAGTATAAGGCTGCTCATTGCTATTATCCTCATGTCTTTTAAAAAAGCATATCTTCGAAATTAATAATAATAGTAACTTGAATTTTTAGGACCAAGGTGCTCTGTTCTGTTTATATTATTTTCCTAAGGTTTGAGATGAACTGCAGTTGTAACAAGCATATCTTCGAAATTAATTAAGATAAAAACTTGAAATTTGAAATCAACACTTTTGCCCTGAAGTTAAGACCCTCTATTCAATCAACTTAAAGATGTAATTGAAATCTAAAAACAATTATAAGAATTATGGAATTGTATAATCAAGCCTGTTGAATAACTGTAATACTGGAAAGTAGAAATTAATTAAATGTATCTTTCAGATAAATTCTATATCAATGATATTCAGATGAGATGATATTGAGAATTCTGTACCGTAAATGGTGTGATAATGTTGCGCAGAATCCCAATTCCAAAAGATCATAGGATCAATTTTTTAATTACCCACTGTAGATATTTTGTTAAAAATGTATGTTTTGATGTAAAGTAATTACAGTATGTCTAATAAGTGAAAAATGATTACAGGTTTTCAATTTAAGTTTTATTTATATATATTTACCTATATGAACTGACACACTTGTATTAAATTTACGTGGTGTTTTTTTTTTGTAATTCTATTAAAAATGTGGTTGTTCTCTGCTAATTCCAGATATTTTTAACGAAAATTAATTCCTAATTTTATTTCTTACAATTCAAGTATTAAATCACTTATATTCAAGTACTTGCAATTCACCTGCATTTTTCTTAGAATTTAAGTTGGATTTTTTGTTGTTGTTTTTTTTTTATTTCCTTTTCTCATCATTTTCACACATTTTATATTTTGTTTTCTGTGTTACTGGTTCGTTGATTTTTATTATTTTCATTTTCTTTTTTTTATATTTTCATACCTGTCCGTTTTATTTTAACAGCTTTTAAATTATGTGAAATATTTCAAGGCACACGCTCTAAAGATCACATCATATGTTTGTATATAAAAGGAGATGAAGGTGATGATGATGATGATGATGATGATCATGATGATGATGATAATGATGAAACCCACCAAATATAAAACAGATTTTATACAATGTTGACAATCATATTATATACTAATATATAATATATATAGTTAGTCCTGTTTCCTGAATTAATATATGTATACAAATATATATATATATAGCCACATACAATTATATATATACATATTTTCTATATTTAATGCATTTTTGCAACTTGTTGCTTGTTCAAAAAAATAAAAAAAAATCAGCAAAGCAATAAAACAATAAAGAAAAAGTAAGTTATAAAATTTACAGAGTTATTATAATCATAGTTATACAGTACTTTACTTATATATGTACATGTATATATATGTAGTTTTATATATACACATTTTACAGGACGGTTAAACATGTTGAATAAAAAAACAACACAAAAAGCAGTGCATGCTTATTCAGCGTGTCTTATGATAAAAATGAAATTATTAAATAATTACAGTGCTCCTCAACAAGTTTGCTAGTCTATTTTAAGACTGTTTGAACATTCATTGCCATAAATTTTTTGGTTGTTTTAGCATTTCTTAGTAGGTACGTCATATAAATAATACCAACCGCTGTATATGAAATATAATAAGCATAAATAGCATTAAGTTGGAATTATTTTTATACCAAAAATCGCAATTTGCGATTTGCACACTTTAACGTCCGATTAAATTTAAATGTAATTTGTGGATTTTTATACCTAAATTTCATACATACCAACATATTTTTACTTGATTTGCATGCCTAAGAATTTTCAGACTTGCTCTTATTGATGACGCATTGCATTGTGTATATGTATTGAAATCTTTCAAAAATCTTGTTGGAATTTATTAGCATAATAGCGAGTTGCTTTACCTTAAATAAAAAGCGTTAGTATAAAATTAAGTATCTATATGAAAAAAAATTTATAATTTTTTAACGTTGTTATTTAATGGCATATTGTTTTGATAAAATTTATTACAAATTATTACGTAAATATAAATTTTTATCATTATCTTACTTGATGTCTAAAATCTAATAATTTAATATTATAGTCTCATTTAGTAACTTTAAATGTCAAATCACAAATGTGATGTGAAAATAATTAATTATTGTTTATTTAATTTAACTTTCAATTCCAAAATTAATTTTATTATATACATTTAATTGAACTTGCCTGTGTCTATGGCTTTATTTTTCATTCTGTCAGTTAGTGATATATTTATATTAGAAATCTGACCATAAATTTATAAGAATTGTATGGCTCAGTGGTTAGCAAAGTGGCTTAGGGTGTAAATAGATCTGAGTTCGATGCTCCTTAAAGGACAAAATTTTTAAATGCTGGATTAAGACTATCTGAAAGAAGAACCGGCACCACTTCAGCAATTTACTTTTATACTAAAACACTTTTAAATGCAAAAGATCTACCATCAATTTTTGGTTAATGAAAATTGTCAATATTTTAAGCTTAAAAGTTTTCAAACATTAAACCAACTGTTTCTTATACCAGCAATTTACTTTTATATTAACACAGTAACAAATTCCCAAGATCTACCTTCAATTTTTTATTTTCTTATAGTACTACTTTAATAAAAGTATATATTGAAAAAAATATTTTTTTTTATTTTATTTTTAATAAAGAATTTCCTTTGAAAAAATCTTTAATAAATATTTCACATTACGCTTTTCTTGTTATAGCGGTTGGTTCTGTTGTGTACACAACATAGCACATTTTTTCAATAAATTTTAAAAACATTTTGAGAACCACTTTAAAAAAACAAGTTTTTTATTCATAGGTCAGACTACTGGATTTTTTTTTTAACTCTCAAATTCATTGAATAAATGTTTGTTGTTTTTTAGTTGCAGAAAGTCAATAAATTAAAAATTTCTTATACATATGATTTTTAATCAAGGCTGTGCGTTTAGAATTTTTTTTTTCATTTAAACCAGTGTTCGTTAAACTAATTTGAAATTTATTTTTACTTTACCACATTATGTTGATCTATTTAATGAATATGTGGATATTAATAAATATTAAATTTTAATATTAAAACTTACTATTGGTAAAGGTACTAGATATTTGTTAAAAATAAGCATTTAATATTTCAGATTTAATGAGGGTAAAACAAATTAGGCAGAACGGGGGAAAACTATCAAAAATTTAATATAAAATCAAAAGTTGTATGGTTCTATAACATTGAAATTATTTCGTGGTTTGCAAGAGTTTACAAATAAATTTTGGTTTCTTTAAAGAAAGTAATTTTGGCATTTTCTTTAATATTAAACAAGTGATGAAAAAAACCAAGGGTTTTTAAAAAAGTACATTTTCAAAATTATATTGTGTTAAAAACTCAGTTTATTTTTGGAAATATATACTGTGGGGGATATATTTACTATGGGGGATATATATACTATAGAAATATATACTAATAAGTCACTGCTTACTTGTAAAAATAGTAAATTTTTAATTTTTAAGTCCTAATAGCTCTTCAATGGGAAAGGTTACCAAATTTCTCAAGAATCCAATCTCACTCACCACCCCCTCCCTCCCTTCATTTTTTTAGGTTCTAGGAATTAAACCAAAATTTGGAATTTTACTTAGAATTTTACTATCTAAGCAACAATGGATAAAACTGAGAGACACTTTCTTCAATTTAAAGAACCGCTTTTGAATTTAAGAAAAATCTTTAACATATGTTAAAATATAATGTTGGACCTTTAAATTTTGTATAATAATAGAAAAAAATTTGGACAGGTATTCAAGTTACAGGTGCTTAAGAAAAGCCAAATTTCAATTTTCGAACCCTTACAGCTCCTAAAAGGGGGGCGCAACAAAAAAATTTTCTTAACCGACTCCTACTAATTTCTGAGGATCTACCATCTCCCATTTCAAGTTTCTAGCTTGAGCCGTTCAGAAGTTATGTGGGGCCAAAAATTTTGCAAAAATTGAGTTTTGGATAACGGTAAATTTTAGTACCGATGGCAACCCAATGAATAAGTTTTTTACCAGTTTGTAAAGCTTATAAAAGCAGCTTTCTTTCGACGTTTTCAGATTGAAAAAATACCTCATAGAACTTTTGTTATAACGTTTTAAATAAAGGGTTTCTTCCAAATTTGAGGGGCTGTAGCTTCGTAATGGGTGGGGCTACAGAAAAAAGTTCTTCCATGAAATTATTTTTTTTGCAATACCTACCCGTAGCTAAAATTTCTTCTCTCTATTTCAAACGGTGTAAAACTTTGTGTAAACATACGGACAGACAGACAGACAGACAAAGTTTAAAATTAAGAAAAACCTTTGACACTGGTTGAAACTTTCGTTTTGGAGCTTTCAATTTTGTATATAAATAAAAAAAAATATTGACAGGTGTTCAAGCTATAAGTGTTTAAAAGCTAAATTTATAGCAAAATTTAAGGTTTTGGACCCCTTACAGCTCCTAAACCAGGGGCCTAACAAAAAAAAATGTTTAACTGACTCCTACTTATTTCTAAGGATCTAGCTTCTCCTAAAATTTCAAGTTTCTAGATTGGGCCGTTCAGAAGTTATGAAGAGCCAAAAATTTTGCAAAACTTAGTATTAGATAACGGTAAATTTTGATACCGAATGGTAACCCTATACATTTGGCTTTTAAAAGTACGTAAAGCTTATAAAATCAGCTGTCTTTTACCGTTTTCAGGTTGAAAATATACCTTATAGAACTCTTGTTATAACTATTTAAATATAGGGCTTTTTCCGACTTTGAGGGGCTGTAGCTCCGTAACAATCGTACGTAAAAAGGGACGGACGGACGGACAGAGTGAAACTATATAGGTACATTTTTACAAAATTTTTTGAAAATGTACTAAAAAACGTTATTATAAATGAAGACTGTTTTTTAAATATGAATAAAAAATTTAGTTTTATTTAATTCAAAATATTCATGTAGGATCTCAAAAAACAAAATTTATTGTAATTGACCAATTCCAAACTTTTATAACTTTAAAGTGTTATAAAAAATATTTGATACCAAAATTTTTTTTAAATTAACATACACATATATATATATTCTGTCGTTTGTGGTTTCCAAATTGACTAATAATCAGGGTCCTATTGGATCAGCAACTTATCACTAATCAAATAATCAAGTAATGATCTTTTTGATAAGTTTTTGCTGGATTAAAACCATATTTTTTTAAAAGAATTTTGATTAATTCCAATTCATTAACTTATCCGGAAAATAATTTTTTGATTATTTGGTAAGTGATAAGTAAATGATGCAACAGCTCTGATTTCAGTTTTTTGTAAAAGAGATAACGAATAATTTCTAAATCAATATAAAAATAACATTATTCCTACATTTCAAACGATATAACATGTAAAAGAAGTTTAACAAACCAACATCCAGTAAGTATATTTTCTAAAAATAATTTTCTTGATTAATACTATATATAATAATACGGAACGAACTTATTTTAAATAATTATTTGTAATAATGATACAGACTACAGCTTAACTAATAATTAAATTTGACTAATTATATTGCTATATAACACATAATAAAATTTTTTTGAATTTCAATTGTCATTCGATTTCATTTCTTTTGATTATAATGATTTCAATCATAAATATTTTATATTAATGACCTTTATCTTATAAATTAATTGTTTCATATTTATTCTCAATATCACAATTAATAAATATTTGATTGTAAAAAGTATTATGTTATAGATTTTAAGATTTGTATGCCCAATTTTACTTAAGAATAAATTCAAAATATCCTATATCTGCATTTTGTATTAACTTGACCAATTTACTTGATCACTTGGAACTCCTGTTCAAGAACTACGACGGAAATATGCTGGAAAACAATAAGTTAACACAATATTTAAATTTTAATTTAGGATGGAGTGAATGTAATTTTGAAACTTTAATTTAGGAAGGAGTGAATTTAAATTTAAATTTTGTTTCTGAAATGTATATAGTATATAGCTAGATTTATACTTTATGGACCATTTACTTAAATAAAAGGTGCTCTAGAAACAATTATTACAAAAAAGCTCCAAGGAAATGACACCTATTTAAAAATGGCGCCCTAGGAGAAGTTATGACAGAAAAGGTGCTCAAAAGAAGTGAACAATATTCCGGAAATAGATTTTAAAATTTTAGAAGTACCTAAAAATTTACACTAGCACTACCACAAGACATGCTTATGCTTATTACAAGCGATTATAACAAAGGAAGTATTATTAAGTGATACAATTATAAAAAAAAAATCACTTCTTAAGTAGCCACGAATAGATCGTGACAATTTAAGCACTCTAATAAATTCACAAATTTTTTTAAAACGTCAATTACAACATTTCATTTAACAAAATATAATTATTTGACTAGCAAATAAAAACTATAAAATATTTAGTAATTTTATAATAACTTTAATTTGATTAACTTTTGCTTAACAATTTAGGTAATAAATCTACGATTAAATTCAAGTTAAATATTTTATCTTTTATCTTTTTCTTTTTAAATTTTATTTTTTTTGACAATGACAATCGAATACAAGATGTGATTAACTTAATAAATTGAAGTTTATACTCATTATAATGAATTAGACCCAAAAAAATTAAAATAATACAAATAGGTTTGTACAATATTTATTAATACATATGAATTTTTTTTAAAAATTAAATAACAACCATTTTTCTTTGAAATTAAATTAAACATAACCTCGAAATTTTTTTTGTTTGCTAATTTTTAAAACGGAAGTTAAATTTGTTTTTTTTTTTTCAATTCTTCAGATTGTTTCCTTTTTTATTACGATTGTTAGTTTTTTTTAATTTTTATTTACTTTTTTATACAGAAGTTAATTATTTTAATAATATATAGTTATAATCAAGAGGTAGAATTTAATAGAATTCATTCTTGAATTATTACAAAAAAAAAAAACGAGTACAATTTATAAAGAATTACTTTTGTTAATACAACATTTGACATCAAAAAGCAAAATCAAAAAAAAACTTAATAGTACAAGTGTTATTAAGGTTAAATAATTTAACTAACATGCATGTAAAATATATATTAATTAAAAATTAAAAATTTTAAATAAGACATTATAAAAATGTTGGGACATGTTAGTTATGTTAGTTATTTATTTGTTTACAATATAAATAAGTAGAAACAGTAGGAATTAATTTGAAAGTAATTATTAGTAATCACTTACTTTATTTGACATTTAATTGTTTATATTAAAATGTAATTGATGAAATCTTTTTTAAAATAATACATTATTAATATATCATTACAAATAAAAATGTTAGTTATTAACTTGTCTTACTTATAATATATAAATAATTAGGAATTACTTTGAAAGTAATCAGTAATTACTTATTTTATTTAACGTCGTTATCATTTGATATTTTATAGTTTTGTTTTTAATTTTAATTATTGTAATCTTTTTAATTACTACTAATATTTTCTTAAATAAATGTGTAGAGAAATATTAATTAAAATTAAAAATTTGAATTTAAATTTAAATAGAAAATTTACGAATAATATTTAACAAAAAATGAGGAATTTAAACCGGTACAAGATATGAGAAAAATTTAAGGTACTTAATTGAAGCTGATGAATAGGTGACTTTAAAAATGAAATAAAATTGGTTTAGTACATTAATAACGGTTTTTCATGCAAAAAATACAGTTATATCAATATTTTTCGGATTTAAGATCTTGTGACTCTTCAACTATGATAGATAATGAAAATTTTGGATAATATAATGAACGTTCATGAACTTTGGTTAGCTTCTGACACTAAACGAATTTCCTATGTTTAACGGGGACTAAGATATGGTTATTTTTTTAAAAAGTTTACCAAGTTTTTATGAAATCAGTTATCTAAGCAACCGTTAAAAATAGACCCCGGAGCCTTCCAGAAAAAAATTTCATTTGTTATAATATTTTATTTTCTATCACCTTTGCCCTTCGTGATCTTTCAGGCCTGCTGACCCTGCATAATTCTGACTACACTCTAATTAACTAAAAATCTTTTACATTAATAGATATTTCATAAATCTGAAGAAATGGAATTAAATTTGAATAAGATTATTAGACTCAATGAGTTATCCATAAAAGGCTTGGAAATTGAATCGGAAATGGCATCAGAGCTACAGTTTTTAAAGTTCTAGTACTGATACTGGGAAAATATTCAGTCAAATTTAAGTATTGTTACTTCTAATCTAATTGAAAAATACCAGTACCAATAACACTACTGGTCATACCAGAACCAATCGGTACATTATCAGTATTTACCAGTATATTTCCATTACTTACCCGTACTACCAGTTACTCATACAATTCTGAAAAACTCATTTAAAATTAGATTTAATTACTTACATTACAAGTATTGTTTATATATTTCAAATAGTTTATGTTTTAAGTTATAGGTATAATTTATCTTAAGACCCGCAATTAATGTATTTATTAACATTTTAATTGCTTCCTAAAACCAATAACTATAAATTAAACAGAGTTATTAATTTCATTTTATAGGTTTTTAAAAAGGATTTTAAAAAAGGTTTAAATAAATTAATTATTTAATTTTAAATAAATACAAGTTATTAAATATTATTACAAAATCACGAAATCCGGCTTAACTATTTTTTTTATTTTTTAAAAGAACTCCGATTTAGTCATAATGTTTGATTTTATTTTGTCAAATAACTGAACAACTTCAAAACTATTTTTTTTTTATAATTTAAAAATAAAAACTCCCACGTTTTTAATCATATTTACTTAATAAAACTAAATTCCATTATTTCCTGTATGTATTTTTTTCATAATATACAGTTGCGGAAATACTATTAATAGTAATTATTTGAAAATAGTATATTCCATCTTAAATTTAAAATAAGTAACAGCGGTACAGTGGTTGGAGTGCAGATCTTTGATTCGAAAGATCCGGGTCTATTAACCGACAAAGTGAAAAAATTATATTTGGCTTTCGAACTTGACTCAGCTACCATCCACCATTGATTTTATATTAATAGCATTATTAATTATTTAACTTCGATAAAAAATCCAAAAACAAAAGCAAAATATAAAGAACTAATTTAATTCTATTATATAACTTACAGATATAGAATACAATATAATTCAATTATAAAATTAATACAATATATAACAAATAGAGTTGTATCTATTGAAAATCTAAGATGTTTCTACATGTTATAAGTTCTATAGTAAGTAGTACTAACTCAAATTTAAATTGTAAGAAGAATCATTAAGATCAATTCGAATATAAAGAATGTAAATTGTCCACTTTGTTCTGTTTTCAATCCTTAAAGTTTTTCTTCACCTGAAAAATCCATTGAATAAAAGTACTAAATATATGTAATAGTTTATGGGATTCAAAAAAATATCAGCTTAAGAAAGATACGGACTTAGTGTGGGACTAATATTAGCTACTAACCAATATAAAATATTAAAAATATTGTATCAAATGTAATTCATCCATTAGTCACGGTACGTTTTGTAAAGAAATAAAATAAAAATGTATCTTCAATTAGATTTGGTCTCGTTCTAAAGTATAATTACGACGTTTCTTTTAATAACGGTAATTCCTCGATTTATTTTTTAAAGAAGCATAGAAAATTTAGTAAATTACTATTAAAGAAATTTTCTACAGTTCTAGTTTTAATATTATAATCATTAACCATGCTAGTTAGATTTTCCAAAAATATTTGAAACAACTGTAAATATACAAAATAATTTGTCTTTGTAATTTTTTTAAGTTTAAATTCAAAAGCCAAAATAAATAATAATAGTAATGTAATAAAATAGAATAGAATCGATTAAATCTAATCTGATATACAGTATAAGAATAAAAATAAAAAAAAATAAGGAATAAAAATAAATTGTTAAAATTTTAAATACCTACTAAGTACATAAGAACTGCCATATACAAATATTATATTAAAGTTAAGAAGTATACAAAGGAATTTTTTAATTTATCAATTGTTATTTTTCTTCTTCAGATTCCCATAATTTTATAAATAACTACTATTTTTTTTTTGTGAGTTTTGCGTACAAGTCATTCACGTCTCTTCTAAGATTTTAATTTATTTTTTTTCTTCATGTATATTTATCTTAAGTACTTACCTTAAGTACCTTATTACTTGTTTTTTTTTTAATATATAAATATTTTTTTTTGAAGAAAAAGTAATCAAATATCTTTGATCATGTCTAATTTGCAATTAATTTTATTTTTTTAGTTTTTTTTTTTAAAAAAATGTGATTTGATATGGTAAAGATAACTAATATTGAAAAGATCTTATTATGAAGAGTAAAATAAAAAAATTCAAATAGGAACAACAAGATCTAATTCTTTAAGCCCTAAGCCACGATCTTAAGATTTTTTTTTTTTTTATTTTTTTTTATTATTTTTTAAAAAAAAATTAAATAAAGTCTTACAAATATTATTATTATAATAAATATACTATTAACTATTATTTTTTAATTTAAAAAATAATAAATTATATGAAAAAAAAAATAGTGTTGCCAATTATAGTAAATTTTTTTGAGGCCGAAATATAAATAATGAATTAAATTAAATATTTATTTAAAAAGGTTCATTTTGGGAATATTTACAAATGTAGAATATATTATTTTACAATTTGTAAATATTTAAACTCAGATAAATCTAACAAAATAATATTCTGAAAGAATTGCTTGTTCCTAAAAGCTGGTTTTGATGAGAAAATTTTCTTGAAAATATTCAAATTTAGAAAGAGTTCAACTAAAGAGAGAGTATAGAACACTGTCAGTAGGATAGAGGGAGAAAAAAATTTTTTATTAAAAGGCGTTTTCTTTTTTAAATCAAAGCATAGATTTGAGCACGCTATAAACAAAATCTGCACGCTGTGAGCAGAGGATGAACAGAGTACACTCAGAAAGTTCAGATTTTAAAAAAAAACACATTTAGAAAAAAACTGTCATTTTTATTTTAGTTACGTTTTATATTGTCAAAAAATTTAGTGGAAATTTATATATCCACTGAGCACGTAAAGAATGCACGTAAAGAGAAGTGCACTCTGATTCAAAAAAAAAAACGAATAACAAGCTCTGATTTCTCAGATTTTTTTTGACAGTTCATGCTCTGCTTAGATTCCAAAAAAAAAACGCCTAAAAGTATATCAAGATTTTCTAGCATTAATTTGACAGAAATTAAAATTTACATTTACATTTGGAGGTTTTCCAATTCAAAGTTTGATTTTTATTAAGTAAAAATTTACAAAAACAAAGTTTGTTCACAAAATTCAAATGTCATTTATATGTACGAGTACTTTGCGTATGTATTAAAAATATCCACGAAGATATATACAAAGAATATTTGTTCTTGGTATTTCAAGCGAACTTTCATGGATAATTTTCGTCATTCGTGGATACAAAGAATATTTGTTCTTGGATATTTCAAGCGAACTTTCATGGATAATTTTCATCATTCGTGGATATTGTTTTTTTATATTTGTCTCTTTCCCACGCACAATATTTTTGAATTTTTTTCTATGCCCCAACATTTTCGTGAAATTATTGGTTTAATGCAATCCATAAGCCTGAAATATCAAAATTAATGGAAATAGAGCTTACATCAGTGGCATCTCAAGGAAAATTCCTTATGAACACATTTTTACTTGTCAATCGATCTATACTTTCCTGAATTAATACTAATATACCATTTTTAAAGGATTTATTTTCTTTTTTTATTCCGTATTTTCTAAAATATGCAAAAGGGTAATTCCAAAGGATGTCTTAGTCTAGGAAAATTATTTTATACAATTAAATGAAACAGCAATTCCGTCAATTAAATTTCCTCAAATCTCTGATTCAAGACTACTAGTTTGCATTTTTACGCGAATGGCCTTGTTAACGCTTTTATAAAATATTGTATAAACATTCTGGTAATTCTTTTAATAAATATTTTGTTTTTTATTAAACATTGATTAAAACTGCATTATAGAAATTTTTTAATGCAGCACAAAACACAACACAAATTCATAATCTTTTAATAGTTTCGCTATTTTACAATGATTATCTTTTGATAAATATTTTTTGTCTCTTTCATACATACTTAAATTTGGAATTATTACAATAATAATAATTTTCAAAACAAAAAAAAAAAAACAAAAAACAAAAACATATTTTCACGAAATTTCTTCGTCACGATTTAGATGAGAACGTATCAATTCTCTGCATTTTTTTTCTTTTTTTTTTCTAAAATAAAATTCAAGTACCATTATTTTCGAGAATCAAAGGAAAAAAAAAACATGATAACGGTAAAAATAAAAACTAATCTCTTCTAACAACGATTTGTTACCGAGGTAAATTTTGGTTTCAGTATTTCCTTATTATATACAGTACAGATGTATTAAATGTCGATTTTACTATGATTATAAGAAAATGTACCAAAATGATTAAGTCAATAACTGAAACGAATATTATTGGATTGCAAATTGCATATAATGTGCATTAAAAAAAAAAGACAGAGACTACCTAGCTAGGCTATCATTTGTAATTATTAAAACATTTCTTTTGTTTTGTTTTTAATTTAATAAGGAATTTTTTACATATAGATAATGATTACAAGTTTGTATTATGGATTGGTATGTAAAAATGTTATAACTCATATTTAGAAGTAATCAATATTAAATATGATTATGTGATAAAAAAGAATGGTTAACTAAAAGTATTTAAATATCTTCGAATTTAATACTTATATACTAATAGTCTTAGACCTTAGGAACTTACAATCGTCGAAAAATCTTCTTCAACAATATTAACTTATTTGCAAAAAATGTTTGATTAATATTTAGAACTCACAGAAGATTTTCGTAAAATTTTCTACAAGTTAAAAAAATAAATCAAAGTTCATTTAGGCAATGTAATATTACAATTATGTAATATTAGGCAATGTAATATTACAATAAGAATACTGATGAATATGGTAAAATTACAAGGCGAAACACTCCTAAAAACTTCATCTGTAAGATGTTTATCAAAAATGTACGTAGAAATCAGATTTACTAAAAAAGAGGAAGTATCTTCAATTATTTAATATATTAACATAATTTCTAGTTTGGGTTGATTGTATACATATTACTGGCTCCAGAGTCTGCGAGTCTCCGACTGACTTCAGATAATTTCTCCATTGGTCTCTATCCTGGGCAGCTCCATAAGCCCGACAAACCCAAATAGTCTGTTCTACTCCTTCTTTCCATCTTAGTTTTGGTTTGCCTCCGCTACGTACACCATATTGGTTGGATTCAAACACCATTCTCACAGGACAGTTTTCTTCCCTTCTTACAAAATGTCCTAGCCAACGCAGTCTTTGTATTTTTACTCTCCTGACTAGGTTTGTATTGAAGAGTGCGTACAGTTCTTGGTTATAACTTTGTGTACAATACCCATTTATATATACAGGACCAAAGATCTTTCGTTGGACTTTCCTCTTTTATTCATTCATGTTTAAATAAGATAATAATCACTATATAATTTATTCTCAAAACTATTCATAATATAATTCAGGTTTAATTTTAAATTTGTTATAAGTGCAAATTTTATATGTTTTATTCGATGTAAGGTTAAAGAGTATAATAAATCTATTCAAAATTTGGGACTTGAATAATTATTTCAAGACATTAATATTTATCCAGAAGATTACAATGATACGAAATATAGACCTAATTCATTGTTTTGAGGAGGGCTTTGAATTCAGTACTTAAAGTGATTTTAACGACAATAGAAACTATAATGTTGATATCAAAATTGATTAGAGTTATTAGAATTGTGAACTGGATTCCAATAAGATAAAAGCGGTATAAAACTTAATTACTAGGTATACTTATAGTTAAATATATAACTAGTGACGTGAAGCGCTTAAAATTCGAGCGATTTTTGCACTAGAATAATTATTTGTTTTAATCAATATATATTTAAGCCGCGACCGGCAATTTTGTGACTAAATAAGCCGACTAATATAAATGACGATAATGTCATAATGATTATTTTTAGAAATTCACAATAGTTTTGCGGGATTCTTTAAAAGATTTATTTATTATAAATTGATTTTAAAAATTAAATACATATACCCCCATTTACCTAATAATTTTCTAATATCTGACTGATATCTCAGTGGTAAAGTGGCGGCTTTTCAATCGAAAAGTCTCCGATTCAAACCCTGGTCGAATCATATTGAATAAAAAATATAGTGTATATTAAAATAATTTAATAAGAAGTCCAAATGTCAAATAGGCAAAGGATTAATATTATCAAGCAATATTTATTATTGTCTGGTACTACAAATAAATAAATAAATAAATATTCTAATAAATCTTTGTTTTGCATTTTTAATTTTGACCTTAAAATTAAATTCTTGTACCTATAGATTGTACTTAAAAACCTATACAATATAACAAGAAAGTACTATAAAATGACGTTCATCTCTTAAAAATTGTACTATATATCTAGGCTATAATAAAGATATATGTACTCTTTCATATAGTATATATACAAGGAATAAAAGAATTGGAAAAAAAAAAAAAAATGGAAAATAATTTGTATTCCATATTGGAACTTAAATATACATCACTTGACTTAAGGTACCTATATATAAAATTAAATAACAAATCATAGTTTTGTGAAGCCTGTTGAGTTTTATTACAATGACCTGATAACCTTCATGAAAACTTAAAAAAAAAAAAATAAAATAAAATTTCTAGAACCAATACCGATATTATAAAATAACGATTTATTACTAAGTTTAACCAATCATTGGATTTTGTTATTGCCTTTGGTTTCAATTAAATGGATGAAAATAGTTATTTATGAGTTATTTTCTTCTTTTATGCGCAACATTATAAAATTTCAATATCATATATAAATGTTATATACATTTATATAAATATATATATATATATATATATATATTTAATAAAAGGTTTGCTTTTTAGGATTGAAAGGAAGTTATTTTGTGGATAATTATGATGAATGAATAATATTTACTAGAATTCTAAGTAATATGTATAGGAATATGTATAAATTTTTTTTTTAAATTTAAAAATAACCAGCATATCTAATTGGTGCTTAACTGTTCTTATCTGATTACTTGACATTATTAGCTTTAAGCGTTTGAGTCATTAAATAAAATGATATATAATATTATTATTATATTTTAGACTTTGGGTAAATGTTGTTTCATTAACAGCTGTAGTAAAAAAAATCCCCAATTTTAATCCTATTGATTATTGTAAGAGAAATACAAGGATTTTAGAACAATATCGCAATTGTCAAGATCTCCTAAAATTACTAGCACCAAAATGTAAAATGTTTGGTCTATATTGGGTAACAAGGAATTAATAATTTTAAATATATTTATACTTCCGTAATATTTACTCATAAAGAAAAAATAGTCCTTTCTAGCTTTCAGATAGGATTTGCTTATTTATAACTAGCTTTTACATGGTGCGCGTTTCTGTGGCGCTCAATTGTAAATCAAGTTGATGTGAATTATTCTTGGTAAACTGTGTGGCAGTAGGTTAACCAAACTCAGTACTTCGCAAAATTGAACCTAATTCGCTTCCAATTTTTTTTTAACTAACCCTCTTATCAATATGGATAAACAAATTTCAAGTCTGTTAATAGTGTCAGCTTCATTGTCAAAGAGCAAAACGTATACAAAATTTGGAGTCAATCGGTCAAAATGTTATTATTTTAGAACAAAATAGATTAAATACTTGCAGAACAGTCCCAAATTGGCGGTTCGTTATAGAGTCAAACGTTTAGCCCAGAAACCCTGTACACAAAACTCTTTATATACAAATTTTCTTATTAATCAGCTGAGCAAAGGAGTCCATACGCTACAAAAAAAAAACAAATATTCGCCTTTATAGAAGCACTATTTTTGTAATCCTGTACATTTATAGGTTTATAAATAAATTATAAAAATTCAATAATATAAGAAACAAAATATTAAAGCGAAATTCTCAAAGCTTGTCTTAGAAAATAGCTGGCAAAAGATTCATTTTAGTTTCTAAATATTTTTCAACTCTCTAGCTTCATTTAACAAAAAAAAATTGAAAACAGTTGCTATAACAGTTCTCCAGTACTCAAAAAAAACCCCAAAGGGAAAGAGTTCAATGAATATTTTATATTCTGATTCAATCTTGCAAAACCAAAATCTTTTGTATCAAAAATCACTTTCTCTCAAAAAAAATAGAAATAAATAATTCCATATTCAAATCCCTTGGAATAAACTTTAACTTCCTGAAAGATATCTGTGTAGGATTAGATGAATATTACAATATATTAATATTTCATGTTAAGTAATTTCTAAAATACTTTTATAACTGTATATGAAGACTGTATTTGAAGTGCAATGCAATCTAAATGTTATGCGTTAGGCGTTTGACAAGTGATTTTTTTTGTTTGACATATTTTAATATTATGCATTTAGGCACTGCATACATCCAATTTGATTTTTTAAGTCAAAAAAACATTTGATTTTGATGACAGTTGACAGCTATTAAAATTTCATATATGTTATTATTGTAAATATTATTTATGTAATTTTTGAAGGTGGTTTTTTATTTACATAAAGTTATTTAAGAGAATACATACATATGGATTCTCTTAAAATAAGTGTTAATATATTTTAAAATTTTCTTTTATAACCATCATGTGTGTATATTTTTAAAAAATTTTAGCTTTTGATATCAATCACGAAATATTTTTTTTACTTAAATAAAAATTTATTAAAATAATAATTTCAAATAAAAATTATGAATAAATTAAATTATGCATGGTCATATTTTATATGTAAACAGTCATACATGCGTCTTAAAATTCAAAAAAAAAAAAAAATTTGAATTGATTAAATAAATTGTTTATACTAAAAATTTTAAAAATTATTTATTTTTTGGATGAAGTACACGAGCACTAATTTTATGTTTATATCCTGATTATTTTGAAGAAATTCAAAATAAAAAATTTCGTACATGTTTTAGATTAAATTATTATTAAATTTCATAATCTTAAAATTATTTATTTTTTAGGAAACATATTACAAAAACTTCCGATTATGAAACTTCCGTAAACAATCTGCATTTGCAAATCAAATTTAATTATAAAATTTGCATACCCATGAAAGTTTGAAATATAAAACTGAAGTAATTAAATTTTAAAGTCATGGAACCGCATTTTAATCGCTTATAAAAGAACCATAATATTCGAGTAATCCAAATTTAAATGCATTTATCAAAAAGTTAAGATTCAATAGCAGTAATAAAAATTTAGAAAAAAGTATATAAGACTGCGTCAACTCCCAAATATAATATAAACATCATTATCATATGCTTTAAAGAAAGCAATTATTAATATTTTTTAGAATTTAATCGGCGTTCTTAAGTACAATTTCACCCACTTGACGAACCAAATTTCGAAAACGTCAAGTAAGCTATAAATATCTGATCAATGCTGTAGTGGTAAAGATCTCGCCTTTCATATGGAAAGTCTCGGATCAGATCATATCTAAGAAGAGAATATCGTTAAATTGTATAATTATATCGTAATAGTTAATATCGTAATACAATATAAGATTTAATAAATGTAAATATATAAAAAACTTATGTGTATATGATAATAGATGGCTCACAAAATTAACATTTGTGTATTCATAATTGTGTATTCATTGGTAAATGCCCTATCCTCCTTAAAGGAGTGAAAAAGGAATAAAAAAACAAAAAGCTATAAAATGTAACTAAAATTTCAAGTACCGAGCTTTATTAGACATACAATTAAGAAACAATTAACTTTGCATTTTAATAGCAATTACAGAAACATCTCTGTCAAGACTCAGCCAATATTAAATATTGCTTTGCTTTTCTTATGATAAAGTTGAAGATTCATAACTTTTAAGATCCTTTTAGAATATGGAAGATACATAAAAATCTGAATTTCAGTTATTTAAACATATTGCACTAGATGAACCAAAATTAGTGAAGACGTATTATAGATCTAGAGATATCCATAAAAAAAATAAGTTGTATATGGCATCTATTCAAATCTCCTGTATTAGACTAACTAAATTTTGTACAACTGTTGGTTATAAAACTGAGCTATATTAAAGCACGAAGAGTTTCTGGTTCAAATTCTGTTGTTCATATCTAATTAAAAAATATAGTTTATAATTATTTTAACGTTTCAAATTGGAAACAGGGGTTGGTACCTAATAAATAAATATACAAATAAACCATATTAAAGTAATCAAAATTTATATGCATTTATCTTAACACTTTCAAGATACGTAGACTCGAAATCAATTTTATAATTCAAATTATAATTAGCTGATATAATTATTTAAAAAGGTTTAGAAAACCTGCATTATATTTATAATACTTAAATAAAGAACATAATACTTTTTAATACACCCAATTGAACTCTTTATACAAATTGACGTTCTGCTACTTTAAATTCAGGTCATCATAGATAAAAATATTAAAAAAAAAAATGTCGTTTAACATTTTTATTTTAATTAAAAAAACTTTTAACCTATATATTTTCATTTTTTATTAACCTTCTATTTAAATTACAACACTAATTACACCTAAAACTATACATACTTATAATTGAATAGATATACAATTTTTTTATTAGGTACTTATATTTATAATTTAAAACAATCACATTAACCATTCTTTGATTAAAGTTTGCACTTACGATAACACCAATTACTATTAAAACTTTTTTTCTGAATTAAATCATTGTAAGTTGTAACCCTATTTAATTTCCGTTTTAAATTCAATGCAATCTACTGCAAATAAAAAACAGAAAATAGAAATCATTTTAAGAAGTATAGAGAACTTGTTAATCCAACCATTAATTTGCGCTTCTTGACTTTCTATAATCAAATATGTAATCTAGTTTATACTTCTTCACATCCACTTCTTATAAAATTTTATTCAAATAATCAAAATCATTGATTAACCTTATTGATAAAATTAATAATTATGATTTTTTTAGTATTTTATATTATTTTGCAGCTTCTTTAAACTTATTCCATTGCTTCGAAATTCTAATATATATATGACTAACAATTGTACTTGAACATAATCCGCATCTTAATAGTATAAAAAGTCCAATGTATTTACATCTCGTATCTTAAAGATAATTATATAGGTTTATGTAAAAGTTTTGCAAAAATTTTAAAAACAAAAGATTAATATTTAGAAATAAAGAAACAGTTTTTTTCTTTGTTTAAAATTTTATAGTATAAAATATTTAATAATAACTCTGTGTAGCACATTTTAAAAATATAAAATATATTTAATTGCTAGTACAATAAACTTATGATCTTATAACTGTTAAATGTATAAGTGATGTTCAACATTTAAAAGATAAAAACAATGACAATTTTTTTAACTTATTTCCGTTTTATTTTTTTTTTTTCTAAATGAAAAACGTACTACCATTGAATGTTAGATCCAATATGCTGTCCATTACATAAAGTTAAAAATGGACTTGAGCAAAACAAAGGAACCTTTGTTATCCCAAAAAAAAAAAAGAAACTGAAAATAATGTTAATATTGAAAAACTGAAAATAAGTTCACATATATATATATATTCGTATATAAACAATTAATATAGATTGGCATAAAGTTCCATCCAATATTTTTTTTTTTATTCATTTTTATTAAATATAGGTTTTGTACATTTTATGCAATTTACAAGATTTGTGTTTTGTGTAAGAGAGAGAGAGAAAACTTGACAAAACAAGTTAATTAACCTGTGCGCAGTTCGCAGAATATTCCAGTATATACAGTCTTTGTTTAATTTCTTTTTACTTTTTTTTCTTTATTTCTTTGTATATATATATACTATATATATATAATCTACATATATATATATACATTATATATACATATTATATATATAGGTTAGATTTAGTCAAACTTTTGGAAAAAAAATTAGGTTTCTTGTCTGAATCTTTTGTTTTTTACATATCAATTTATATTATATATACTTATGTTTATTGTATATTGTGTATATATAGTATATATGTACAATGCAAATTTTGTGTTACTTTGTGGGAAACCCAAAAAATAAGATCAGAGGTTTACAATATATATATATTATATATATATATATGAATTGACAAACTTTGTAAAAAAATAAAAACTAAAGTTAAATTAACCAATAAACCAATCTATGAAATTCAGGCACAAAGACAATTTCATTCATATCACTTTTTTTCATTCTTTTAATATTTTTTTTTTTATAGTTGTTAGTTTACATCAGTATTAACCTGTATACTCCTGTGAAATAATTTAGTTATAAATAAATTTAGTTTTTGCAATAGCACTTGATGAAAAGTTTAAAGCTTCTATTTTTAAAAATTTTAAAGCTGTTTAAAATTAATTTACAGGTCCCTCCGTGTTTTTAGAATGCATTAGTGGTTAATTACGGGATGAGACAGTTGTTAGAGTACCTACATTACAATCGAAAGACCAGGGTTCGTCTTCCAGTAAAAATTAAGTAACTTTTATCTGGTTTGCCACTCAAATCAACCTTGTAGTTCGAATTTAAATATATAATAGCTAACAATAATGAATTCTATATCTATAATAAAAAAATATATTAATATAATAATCTACACAATTTTATTGAATAATATAACTCACAGATTCACAAATATTTTATATTTTAAATTTATACATTTTTGTAAATTGTACCTATGCTGTAGAAGTTTTATTAGCGAATTAGCTAGGACTTAAAAAAAGGTAAGGACTTAAAAAAAAGATGTGGCAACTATATAAACAACTCGAAAGTTTGTATCCAGTACAGGAATTTCTTTAGAAATAAGATCTTTTTAAACTATTCGATATTCCAAATTAAACTAATCTAAATTTTATCAAAGAATAAATTAAAATAATATTGATAAATGTCATAAAGTCGCAATATAGAGCATAATTCCTATCATGCTCTCCTCAAGCTTCATTAAATTACCGCGGTAAGATAAGTGCCTAAGCAAAGTAATCAACGACTTACTGAAAATAATAATTAACGAAACTGTAGCTTAATCAAAATAGCCTGGTGAATGTCTTAAACTCCTTATAGAAGTGAAATGGGAAAAACAAAAAGTGCCATAACGTAAGTGGTCAAAATTTTAAAAAAAAAATCCTATGGAGTTATTTACAGGAATACTGCAAGATTTAAGAATCTTCACGAAACGTTTAACGAAACAATTTTTTAGTTATATTAATTTTTTTTTTTTATTAAATTTATATTAAATTTTAGTTCCATAACTGCAGGATGACTGCATGTCTAACATATGACGAATGAATGCTGTGTAAAGTCTAAAAGATGTTTTCTTTTGAAATCTCTACCAAAGAATAGTTGTGTAATTACAATATATAATAGTAAAATATTAGAAATATAATTAACAAACATTAGGAGTTAAAGGGTTAAATTGCGTTTCAGTTTTTTTTTTGTTTTGAAATTTAAGATGTTGGTCAGACTGAATTGAAAGAAAATTGAAACAGAAATTGTTATTTTGTTTTTTTTTATAAATGAAAAACACATAAAAATAAATGGTTACAAGACATAAAAAAAAACAATAAACAAAAAAAAACAAAATACACCACTAAAACTTTACTTTCCAGTCGTGTTTTGCCTCAAGCAATTATTTGCCATATGATCCATAGAACACTTACTTTGTACACATGAAAAAAAAAAAAAAAAAAAAAAAAAACAAAATAATAATAATAATGAAAATGAAAGAAAGATATTAAACCTTACTAGGTATAATATTATTATTTTTTGAATGGTACCAAATTAGATCTTAAATTTGTACATATATATTATATCAATATATATATTTACATAAATAATATCTATATATAAGATAATCATTGTTTACAAGTTTATTCACCAAAAAAAAAAACAAAAATATATTGTAATTTTATACGAAACAAGTCTAACAATATCTTAAACATATACACACATATGTATCTTAAGATATAATGTTAAAATTTTTTATATTTTTTTTATTTTATGAAACCTATAAATTTTAATGTAACAAAATATGAGCATAAATAATAGGGTGAAAATTATAGTTTCCAATTTAAAACAAATAACAAAAAAATTAGGTTATGTTGTACAATTTAGGTTTTATATTTGCGCCAATTAAATTGTTATTCCTTTAAAAATAAAAATGAAATTTTAAATTGTTTTTTAAGTTTTATTTTATGGGTCTTTAAATTGTGGTATATAATTTCCTAATTGTTATTTTAAAACAATGTATAGGAAACTTTTTACGAAATTTATTTATTCGCATAAAATAAATTTAATTCCAAAAAAGTAAATTATTTTACATTTTTATTATACTATTTTGTAACTTAATAAAATATATGGAATATACGATTAATATTTTGTAAAAGAAATAAAAGTAAATATTAAAATGTATTTATTTTAATAGTGGAAATCATTTCTATAGTTATTTCAAAGTGTTTTGTTTTTTAAATAATTTCAGATTAAAAATAAAGTTTTTGTGGAGTAGGGATTAAGCGAATCGCTAATTAATCAAGGGAGTGTTGGATCGAGACTTGCACAGGTTGTAAAATTGCTTTAATTAATATACCTTACTTATCGATCTATAATTTATCAAAAGTATCGAACCTAAGTGAAATCGAATGTGATTTGTATTAAAAATAAATAAATGGAAATAAAAAAATTAAAACTTGATCCTAAAAATATGCAAAAAATTGTAATTTTAAAGAACGATTAAAAATCTGTAGATCATCGGATTCGGGAAGTTATTTTTTAAAAATATAAAACAAACTTTGTTCCAAACAGACAGACAAGCTTGAGGAAAGAACATGTTTCAAGGGGATGCCCATAAGTTCGCGCCCCGAAGGCAATAAACAACCTTCACAACAAATGAAATTTATATATATATACAGTTTAAAGCCATCTATTCCTATAGATGAATATAAATAGTGAAGTGAGTATAATAGAACTGCTTGAAGGGAGGTATATCAGTTTTATTGGATCATGCTCTAATATTTCGACATGAATGCTATACAGAAATGAAGCATAAGAAACGATTCGTAATTTTATCGAGGTAATTAATTGAATTTTGATTAGGGAAATCATGTAAGAACTATATTCTATTTTACGTCGGATTTATATGCTTTATAGACACTGAACGCGTTAACCAAATCAACAAATTGCACTAACTAGAATTAGAGTTAGATTTCTGCAGAAAATTGAGATACCAGCTTTACTACAATTAAAGTTTTTACCACTTAATGTACTCGTATATTTGCTTTTAGAAGATCTTAAATTTACAAGTCAATCAAATCACTACGATCTTACCAAAAATCAGGAATCTAAAAAGTTAATAACACAAATAAAGAACCACCACTCAACCAATCAGCAATTAAATCAATAGACATTCAATTCAATAGTCGAATTTTAAATGCAAAAAAATAAAAAAACGGAATAAAATTTAAAAAAAAACGCAAAACTTACAAAAAAAACAAAAAAAAAAAACAGAATTAAAAAATGCCTCCGGTCCTATTATTCATTCACAAAAATTTTCAACTCATTTTTATTAATTATAAACCATATATGTACCCAAACATCCAAAAAAAAACTCATAAATTTAAGTGAAATAATAAAACAAAAAATTATAAAAAAAAACCACCACCATTTATCAGCCATCATGTAATAAACCAATTGATCGAAAGAATAATTTAAACAAAAACAAAGCAAAATTACTAAAATTCGATATATTTCTATTTAAAATTTCGAAAACAAAAAAACCTCTTCGAGAACAAATTGTTTTTGTCAGTCTGACATTTATTTGACAATATTTGAGAATATTTTTCGATGTTTGGGGTTAATTTAAAAAAGGCTGGTAATTTATTTTTCATCTTCTCTAAATTTGAAAAATATTTTTCAAAACTCAATTAATTGACATTTGAATACGTAGAGAAAGCGAAAAAGTTAAAAGGTGTTTACCTTACAAACTTTTTTAATGGCTGCGTAATGGCGGCGTCATGGATGTCATGGCTCCGTCAATTATAGACAGTTTAATACAATGCAATACATTTAACTTAGTCTGAAAGATAGCTACGTGTAAAGAGCGAAACGAGAGCGTTCATTGTAGATAGGCTATTAAAATCAACATTATCAAAATATTTTTTAATGAAAATACAATTGGGCAACCCGGAAGAAGATCCTTACCTACAATTATATATAAACTAACAAGAACTATTACCCTAGTGTTTACAAACTGTTCCTATCCACTGTCGCACTTTAATGTAAACCTTTTTTGCGCTGTATTGTCAGTATTATACAGATTTACATTCATAATAAAGTAGCGCTACTTAGTACGTAAACTCCATGTAAAGCTATTAAGGACTTTAAACAGCACAATAAACTGTTCTAAACAAAAAAATTAAAACCTTAAACAACAACACATTAAAAATTTAAAACTTACAGTTGTCACAGATTGCCATTTCATCAATGCGTTTAAATTATCGGCTGGGTGGCACAGTGGTTAAAGTGCCAAACTTTCATGCGAAAGGCCCCGGGTTCGAATCCCAGTGAAAGTGAAAAAACTTTTATCTGGTTTTCAACTCGACTCAGCTACCATTCGCCTTTGGGTTCAAATTAATGGCTTAATTAATAATTAATAATTATATATCTTTAATAAAAAATACATAAATATAACAATATAAACAAATACAAAATGTAAACAAATAATTCAATTAAATAATATAACTCACTGATATAGAATACCATATAAATCTAATACAAAATATTACAATATAAACAAAAATAGAACTGCATTTATTGAAAATCTAAGACATTTCTACATGTTATAAGGCGTAGTACTATCTCATGTTTAAATTGTATGTGGAATTCATTTGATCAGTTCTAATATATGAATATATCTCCCCTGTTCCGACATGCACATATATAGTCAGGCTGTTTAGCCTATTACAGTGAACAGTTAGCACGTAGAGGTGCGGGCAAAAAAAAAAAAAAAAAATTATTTTTTCTATTTAGACAACAGCGATACTTTTTCTGATAACAAAAATCACGCATATACTATTTTGATAAAATCATATACTCGTGTTCATAATCAACCCTCAACACTATTTTAATCACTATTTTGACAGCTCTGCACCTATTTTATTTATTAGTTATTAAAAGTTTTTTGGCATTTGACATAGAAAATTATAAGGTTGATCACAATTTACCGTAACTTTATGTTCTAATTAAAATTATTAATTATGTAAAATTTGGCAACTGCGCTTACATTGTAAAAGTTGTGTAGGATTCTTTTTATTTAATATTTTGTTTGTGTTTTTGTTTCAGTTTCTGTTTCTGTTTCTTTTATATTTTGTTTCTGTTTCTTGTTTTTTTTGAGTCTACATGTGCCATTTTGTTGTTTTGTGCCTTTTATTTTTTATTTTTTTCAATTTTTATTTTCCATTCATTTTTATGTTTTTAGTATTTAAAACTGCGAGCTTGGCATAAATTCATTCAAGCTCGATTTTAGCTTAATTTTTAATTTTGTTGTTGTTGTTGTTGTTTTTTGTATTTCTTTGATAATTTTCCATTAATTTGACATATGTATGCGCTGGGGAACACTTGTGGGAAACTTTTTAAAATAAAATAACAATAAAAAGAGCAAAGGATTTTTTTTTTTGTGATTGTTTTGCTGTTCGCATGGTTAGATTGGCTTGATGTTTTGGTCGTTATTGAACTTTACACAATTTAATTTTATTTTTTTTTTTGCAAAAATGGCAAAAAAAATTTTGGGTGAGTCACCATTGAATATTCGATGTTTTGTTTCTTGTTTTTTTTTTTCAAAAGAATTAATCATACATGGTTTATTTTTTTTTTTAATATCCGATTAGAGGGCAGCAGCTATTAAAAATTTGTAGTTTTTTTTTCTGGTGTCTAAAAGATGAAAGAAAAGAAGCTAAGGATGAAATTTAAAAAAAAAATATGAATCGTGATTAGATCGTTTTTGAAATGATTCGCCTTTTAGGCAATTTTATGTTTTTAAGTCTGAATTTTATTATAAGCGTTTTTTATATTTTTTTTTTAGTAATTAATAGCAAGGATTAGAGTTTTGTAAAGAGTTTGAGGGTACCTTGGATGTGTTTTTTTTATAAAATATTGTTATTTTATGAATGGTATTAATTTTAATTAAATAATATTGTATAATATATATAAGTATAGGTACGTTAATATATTTTGAAGTGTGAAAATTTTGAAAGATTATGATTTATATATTTTGGTTTTTCATTCGTTTGGTTTAATAAAATTTATGAAAATACAATTGATATATGAAATAATTTTTTTTAATTACCTAAAGGTATTGTGTTTTAAATTGATTTTATAAATTATATTACTCATAAAATTGACGATCACGAGAATTCTATAACTATGAGAACTTTTTTTATGATGATCATGGCCTAGTATTTAAAAGTTAATTAAGGATTGAAATAAATTGAAAATATTAATTGGATTTATTACAATTCATATAATTATTAAATACAAATTAAAATTCTGTACTATGATCACATAATTACATATTTTTTGTTAATCCAATTTTAATCCAGGTACTCAGTATCATAGTAGTTAAGTACCCGAAGTTTTAACAATAGGAACAAGGATTCGATTTCCGCACAGATCGTAAATTTTTTTTCGAAGGAAATAATTGATAAAAGTAATTTACATTAGAATTCCCCCTTACGATAAAATAATAGTGGTCCTAAAATAATTAAATAACTAAATAGTATTGATATATTTCAATAATAGTATCGTAACCTGTAATGGTCTCAGCAGTAACCGATGGTTTTCAAAATATTGCATTACCATTTATGATATGTAATAATAATTAAGAAACAAATAAATAATTTTAATTTACTTTGGCAATGTAAACCGAAAGAATTATTTTATATATTTATTTATTTATTTATTTATTTATAGTACCAGATAATAGTAAATATTGCCTAATAATAATAATCCTTCGCCTATTCGACATTTTGACTTCTTATTAAATTACACTATACTTTAATTAGATTAAATACACTATATTTTATATTAGATATGATCCGACCAGGGTTTGAACCCGAAACCCGAACACTGAGCTATCGGTCAGATGAAATATTCTTTATTTGCTACTTTACTTAAAATATTTAAAACTTTGCTACTGATGGACTACGTCAGAATTATATTATTAAAACTGTTTTTGCGCCAGTTATTTTATTTAATATTAAAAAATTTAAGTCAACGTTTGAATTGTCAAATAAAATGTCAAATGAATATATTATATTTTCAAAAAAAACAAATTATTAGAAATAATTTGATAAATATTTATTTTTAATATAAAAATCAAATAACCAATAAGTAATTCAATTACTTACACTAATTTAATTTTAAATTTTAACGTAATAAAAAATAAACATTAAAAATTAATTTAGATATCTATCTGACAGTTCGAATTCTGAACGTTTCTTTTAAACTTACAGCGTCAGTGTTAAGATATTTTAAGATATAAACTTTACTCTGCCGATTGTTTGCTCTTACTATGTTTGCTCTTACTGTCTATTGGACATTTGCTCTGTATATATCAAATTAGAGAAATCATGAATTCTAATCATATTCATTTATTCAAATTTGACCATAATCTTATTTTATAATCCTTTATTTTTCGAAAAAGTCTAAAAGTCTTGTTGAAAGAGTGTCACTAAATAGCATATTCCGAATTATATATATTATACAAGAATAAAATTTCATTAAGTAGCGCCAAAGTGCTAACGAATTTTTATTCCACCCTATGCTGACAATTTGAATGAAAAATGTAAAACATACATTTTATTTCTGCACATTTTAATTTTAAACAAAATAAAATGCTAATTGTGAAACCAAATAACAATTGTAAGCAGTTCAAGTTCAAATGTCAGTTTCTAACCAATGTCACCGCTTTAAGTTTTCCATTTCCATGAATTGGAAAGGGCTCAGCTTATCAATTATACTTGCGCAACATTTTAGTACAAATCGGAAAGCGCTTAGTATAGCTTTAGTTTGGTACAAATCAGAAAGCGCTTAGTACACCTAAGCTTCCGAGTATATTGTTTTATTGATCTACTTCTATTTTAATACGTCTCTTAGTGTGCTTTGGTAATAATAGCTTCCATTCTACTGACTTCTTTTATAAAAATATTTGTAGGAGGGGCAAAATAAAATCCAAAGAAATAAAGTCGTATTATAAACAATTTAAAATATCTATTCTGTTTCAAATTTTAAATTTGATCTTCAAACTTCATCAAGAACTTTTGCTATTTATTGAAGGAATTTTAAACGTTTTTTTTTTTTGTATTTTACATATCAAATTTTAATTGAATACCATTTAAATATGTAATAAATATTCTCTTATGTATATTTCAAAACTAAAAAAGAATTTAATCAACATTAATGTATATATATATATATACAATCCATTAAATTCCGTCTCACAGTAATATAACAATTTTTTAAACATAATTGAACAATGAAAACGTGATCTGAATTAAAATAAAAAAAAAATTGTCATATAAGTCGTATCTTCAGTTTTTTTTTAAATTCATAATTCGTTACAAAATTAAAAAAAAACAAACAAACTAACAGGTAAATATTATAATTTGTGTTAAATTTAAATAAAATTTTTAAAATGACTTCTGAATAATAATTTTTGAAATTTATATAATTTTGGCTGAATTTGTTGTTTTTTTTATATATTTTGCGATCATTAAAATAAAAAAAAAACAAATACCGGCGACATGAACTTGACTCTTCTTTTGTTTTTTTGTTTGTTTAAACGTTTTTTTTTTAACGATATTTTTATGAATGGAAACTCTTTGAAAATAATTGGAAGATTTGCAATATTTTACTTGTTTATTATTAACTTAAACAATTTGATTTTAATTATTTTAATTTTATTTTGTTTAAGTGTTAAGCTAACGAGCCACGTCTGAGCTATACAGGAACGTTTTTGAAAAAGGGGGAAAAACTGAATCTATAATAGTTTTCATATTTGAATTGATATTGATGAATTTCATATAATTCCTACCGTAAAATTATGCTTCATATTTAATTTACAATTGATATAACGAAAAATAGTTGATTTGTATATGTGAGCTATAAGAATGAATTAAATAACCATAGGACCACATCCCAAATTGATATTGTAAATGTGGAATGATTAAGCTAAATTTAAGAACATTAACATCTTTCTTCCAAGATCCCTTCGAATTTTCCTAACCCCAAAAAGAGTCGTGGTTTTGGTTGCACAATGCCCAAAGAAACATCGCACATTTGGAATGGATGGCTTTCCAGCTTTTCACTGTCTTTGTTTTTTTTTTTTTTTTAATATAGAGTATCAATTATTGTTTCGACGTTAGTTTGAATCCAATGACCAATAATTACTCAATCAAATCGAATACTATCGGTAAAAGTAATCACTTTTATTGCAGGATTTGAAGCTAGGCTACGTGAATGAAAGCTTGCTTTCCAAGCAGTATCCTATCCATCTGATAAAATAAAAGGTTAAATAATTCAATTAAAATAAATAAAGTATGTATTATACAATACAAGATCACGGCCCTATTACACCAACCACTTATCACTAATTAAATAATCATATTTTGATAAGCGAATGTTTTTTACCAATCAAACTTCATTTGTTTATTGTCAAATATAGTTTAAGGTGCAAGGAAAATTTATTAAAAATATGATTATTTTATACAGTTAATATTTACTACGATGGCGCGTTCTGGCGGAGAAGATATAATGCCGAACTCTATGAACTGTATACGTATGAACTATGAACTATGTACGTTGATGTAGTCACGAAAGTCAAAATCACACGCCTTCATTGGCTCGGTCACGTCGAGCGAATGTCAAACAATGCTTCAGTCAAGAGGATATTTGAAGCCAGACCCTCAAGGGAAGCGACGCCCAGAGTGACTGTTGGGGAGATGAGACATGGCAAACTTAAAAAAACTGCATATGGCCAATTGGAAGAGATCTGCGCAAAACAGAGAGGAGTGGAAGAGGATACTACATCTGGTCCAGAACCTTCATGGTTTGTAGTGCCTAACATTTTCTAATTCATAACTTATCAACCTACAGTGAGCAAGTCCCCTCATCACAAATATCTAAACTTATAATCAATTTTTTTTTTTTCCAAATTTGTGATCACATACTTAACACTATATTTCAATATTATTTAATTAGTAAAATTTTTAATTAGTATTACTAATAAAATTTATGTACAATAGCAAAACTTTTCCAATTATTATTAACAGTAATGTTAATATAATTTTCATGAACTTATCAAATGTAACTAATTACTTTAACTAGCCTTGACAAATCAATTTAAAACCGAGTAAAATTTTAAAGTAAATCATATTTCATTTTCAGTTTATATTCTACTATTAAATTATTTTATTTTATTTAATATATGTGTTAGTTAAAAAAATACCTAATTAAATTAGGTAAGAAACTATTTTTTAAATTTTTGTAAAGGAATCTTTTGAATATTTCAAATGTTTCTTTCAAAGCGGATGCCCAAAAATTTTAAGAACAGTGACTTTAAAATAGATATTTTATCAACTTTTATTAATTACTACAAAGATCATCTAAATAAAATTTTATATACAACTAATCACAAATTGTAACTTAAGATGCTATTAAGAAAATTCTAGTAAAAACTTATCAAATTGCAAATAATATTAGTTTTTAATATTAATTATTAATTATAAGTTTTTTTTCATTATCGCAATAATTCCTGGAAATACTTATAATAAAAGCTTTTTAATCACAGTTGTGGCACAGTAGTTAGAGTGCAGACCTTTCATGCAAACGGCCCGGGTTCGAATCCGAGTGAAAAAAATATTTCTCGATTTCGACTCCACTCAGCTATCATTCGTCAATCGGTTCAAATTAATGGCTTAATCGTTTTATTATTAAAAAATACATTAATATAGCAATATAAACAAATAATTTAATTCAATTATATAACTCACAGATATAGAATACAATATAATTCAAATTTACAAAATATTACAATATAAACAAAAAATGGAATTATGTATCTATTGAAAATCTAGGACGTTTCTACATGTAATAAGGCCTAGTAGTAGCTCATATTTAAATTGTAAGTGGAATTCATTAAAACTAATTCTAATAACACGAATATAATATGATCCCCTGTTCCAACGTGTACTTATGGTATTGACAGGCTTATTAGCCTAACAGTTGAACATTTAGCGCTTAAAAAAAAACTAATAATTCAAGTTTTGTTTCTTATCATATTTATTTATTAGAAATTATTCATATTTATTCTATGAATTAATACCAATAGGAATTATTTGTACAAACTTAATATTTATATATAAAATTGATAGAATTAAAATTATGGCCATTATTCATTACTGTCACACCCATTTTAAAAGCTAAAAGTAAGGTTCATTTATAGAATTAACAATAAAAATCCTTATCTTTCATTAATAATTTTGTTAATAATTTAATAATATATAAAATTATTAAATTTATTTAAAATTTATTGTTTTTTTCAAAATTTAACATTGAATTAAATTAAAAATAATTTCTAATAATTTTATAGCTTTTTTATAATATTCTTTTTAATTTCAAAATAATTTCAATCTTCAAGAATTCTCTTTAAATATATAAGACTTATCAAATAAATCTAATAAGTAATTTTAAAAAGCTTTTCATATTCAATAATGAAACACAAGATACTTTTATATACAAGATACATACTACTACTCTAGACTGTACTATTCCATATAATATAATGTGTGATCTGTTAAATGTTAAGTAAAATTAAAAGTTTTTTTATGATTATTCCGTGTTCAATATTTTTAGTATATATCTCTACTGTATTGTAATTAAATTAATTGCCATTTATAAAATACATGTATTTAGTTTATGACTGTAACTAAAAAGTATTAAAAGTTTAATTAAAGATAAACTTTAAATAAAAAATTAAAACTACATTTTGTAATTTCAAAACAAAGGAAATCCCAAAGTTATTCAATTTATTCAAACTTCTTTAATATCTTCTCAATCAGTTGAATACTTTTTGTGTTTTTTAGCACATTTTCAAAAAATTTTGTAAAAATGTGCCTATATAGTTTCACTCTGTCCGTCCGTCCGTCTGTCTGTCCGTCTGTCCGTATGTTTACAAAAACTTTTACATCGTTTGAAATAGAGTAAAGAAATTTTAACCATGAGTAGTTTTCGCAAAAAAAATTTCGTAGAAGAATTTTTTTCTGTAACCCCACCTGTTACGGGGCCAAAGTTGGGAAAACCCCTATATTTAAATTGTTACAACAAAAGTTCTGTTAGATATATTTTCAATCTGAAAACGGCAAACGATAGGTGGTTTCATAAACTTTATAAATATTTAAAAAGCAAAAATTTAGGGTTGCCATACGGTACTAAAATTTAACATTACACAAAACTCAATTTTTGCAAAATTTTTGGCCACACATATCTTCTGAACGGTTCAAGCTGGGGTCTCGAAATTTTGGGAGAAGTTAGATACTAAGAAACTAGTAGGAGTCGGTTAACAGTCGGTTTTTTTTGTCAAGTCCCCTATTTAGGAGCTATAAGGGCTCGAAAATTTAAATTTTGCTATTTTTAAGCACCTGTAACTTGAATACCTGTCCAATTTTTTTTTATTAATATACAAAATTCAAAACTCTATAATTATATTTTAACATGTGTCAAAAGTTTTTCTTAAATTTAAAAGCGGTTCCTTAAATTGAAGAAAGTGTCTCTCAGTTTTACCCATTTTTTCTTAGATTGTATAATTCTAAGTGAAATTCCAAATTTTTGTGGAATTCACAATTTAATTCCTAGAACCTAAAAAAATGGAGGGGGACGGAGGGGGGAGTTAGATGAAGTTAGATCCTTGAGAAACTTGGCAACCTTCCCCATTGAAGGACTATAACAACTTTAAATTAAAAACTTTACTGTTAGCAGTAAATTTTATAAGTAAGCAGTAACTATTTCCAAGTAAATATTTCCAAAGTTAAACTCAGTATGTAATACAATATAAATTTGAAAATGAGCTTTTTTAAAAACCCTTGATTTTTTTTCATCTATTGTTTTACAGTACAATCGAATATTTGCCAAAAAACAACTGAAATAATAAAAACATAAAAGGGTTTTAACTTATTTTGTTTTTTTTAAAAAAATCTTGGAAAATTAATTACATAAATAGCCCCATTTAAATTTTAAAATGAACTATATTATAAAAACTTACACTTAGTTATGAGTAAATACTCGTAACTTTTTAAATCAGTTATCAAAAATTTTTAGTTGTTAAACAAGTACTGCTCTTATTGAATACCCAAATTTGCTTCACCCACTTCTTACCCTATTTCTGTATATCAATTTGTACTTTATAGACAATTAAGTCCTCTGGTACTTTTTCCACTGTCATATTAAATGAATTTTAAGAAGTATTTTATGTAATATGTATGATGACGTTTCAGAAGTTAATTGCCAGAAGCCTCATTGCGACTTTTGACTCACTTCAATAAGTCAAAAGGGACTTATGTGTCAGTGACAATGAGAAAATCTTTAGAAGTCTCAATAGTACATATGCGAAGTTGTAGTTGAGGGGAGATTTAAGAGTTGGCCATAAATAAAGTGTTTCCTAACATGTCATATTTATATAATTTTTTTTTGCGAGGAACAGTGAAAAACTCGAATTGTGACTTTTTGATGCTCCTTTGTTTAGTTGTGACTTTAACACACCAAAACCACTCCTCTTTTTTAAATAAATTTTAGGATGGCACTTGTGATACAAATGTACGAGGATAGGAATATGGAAGGATTAGGATATTAGGATTGTATGTATATACTGCTCATTAATGAAACATCCTGCTTATAATTAAATTTATATTCGATTTTATTGATGCCATTTAATTCAAAATCAATTTCCAAACAAAAGGCTTCAATTTTTTTCCAAATATATCAACAGAAACAATCGTAAATCCAAAACAATATAAATTTGATTAATTGTAACTAAAAGAAAGACCAACCATATCATAATATATAATAAGTTGTTTAAAATTTTTTTTTTAAATAATATTTATAATAAAACTTTAATGTTATTAAATGCACAACAGGAGGTTTTCAAAACTCCAACCAACTTTTAAATTTTTGAGATGAGTCTGTTTTACTTTTTTTAATTTTGTTTTATTTTTTTTAAAACATTGAAATTTCAAGATATTGTGGCAGCATGTACCAACTTCGAATAGCTAATGGTAATATTTTGTGCTATATATAAAGTAAACATATTTATCTTATTATTATTAAATTTGTTGCATGGATGCATATTAATAAATATTTGTATATATATATATATATATATATTTATATATATTATTTTTAAAAAAAAAGAATTTCAATGATATTTTTAACTCAATACAATGTAAATTTGAATGCAATATTAAAGTGGCCTTTTGAGGGGCTACCCGTAGTATACTTGAAAAACAAACTGGAAAATCTTAAACTAATAATATAAAATTCAAGATATTTACATTTACCAAGATTGTATATATACATCTATCACTTTTATACTAGTATATAGAAGGTGGTATTGGAGTTAAGAGGTAATTTATTTCTGTCATAGAAAATATTTGAAAATACAATAAGTAAAAAAAAATAAGTGTTGACATTTAATTAGAAATTGCAGTAAATTTTTTAACAGTTTTAAAAATGGTTTTAGATATTGAATCACATCGTAATAATATTCATAAATAAACTCAATTCTATGAAATTCTTAAAGATGGGAACCAGAATTTTAAAAAGTTTTTAAAACAAAAATTAAACATCCACAATTAAATAAATGGTATCCTTTCAATTCTTTCAATTATGTTCTATAACTTTTAAAAATATTAAAAATGAACTGCTCGTAAATTATAAAACAAGTAATGAAAATTTACACAATTTTGAACGGGGCCCTACTAAACCCTGGGTACCAAATAATGTACTAAAAAGTATTCTTAGTAGACTCATACTTATTTTTTAAGATCTTCTCAAATGTTCAGATCCTAACTTAGACTGTTTGAAAGAATTAACAGTTCTTAAACAACTAAAATTAACTTTTACTTAATTCTAAACAAGGCAAAGAAAGAAATTACTCAATTTTTCTATACATACAAATCGATACAATTCATAACGCGAATCGCCGCCCATTATATTTGCAGTAGAAACATGAATGACGACAATTCCCGCAATTAATGCGAATGTGTTAAAGTACAATATGGCAACCTTATACATTTTTATTACATATACTTTTAAAAGCTTAAATATAGCTTATAAAAACAGCTATCGTTTTTGATTTCAGTAGATTGAAAATATTCCCTATTAAACTTTTGTTACGAAAATTAAAATTTTAAAATTTTACTGTTACTGGGGACTGCAGCTTCATAACAGGTGGAGGAAAAAAATTTGCTTTAAAAATTTTAAATTCATAATGTTCCAGCTGTGCAAACTATAAAAAGTTTTAATTTCAAAATATATATTCTTCGATTGCAATTTTCAATGAATTATCACCTAAAAATTCAACGGCAACACTAACACTCGCAGATACTTCAAACTGACTGATTTTTATTTGAATTTTTGCTTATTTATTTGAAATGGTTAACCGGATGAATGAAACGTAGCAAATATCCAATTTGAAGGTCTATCTGATAAAAAATTTTTTTTTAGCATGTTGTTGTATTATGATACTTAATATAAAATTGAAGGTGAATTTATTAAATTATGATTTTGTATATTGTTTTTGTATTGCGCCTTTCCCAAAATAAATCGATTTTTGTTTTCAATAAATCGATTCTATTTAAATGTTTTAAGATTTTTATTGAATTTTTATTACAAACATTAAAAAATTAAATGATTTAATTTCTTAGATAAATAACGAGAGGTAAAATTATAAAAAATATATATATATATACATAAATAATAAAAGTTAGTAATTGATTTTAATGTGAAAAGAAATAAAAATAGTTATGAATTTATAAAGAGACTAATTTAAAGATAACAATTTTCAAAAATGATCATCAATTATAAAACCATAAAAATAATAAAAAATATATTACAAAGGATTGTAATAGTGTTTATAAAAAATTAAAATTAATTGCTAAATATTATATAGTAAAATTTAAAAAAAATATTTCAAGTCATTTAGATTCAAACAGGATATAAAAAGTGAAAAGATACAATGAAATTAAAAACAAAAATAATCTAATAGGTCAAGTGCACAAATAACTGTAATTTGTTTAGTTGAAGCAACGACTATACGACTGAACAAACCATATTTGTGGATCCAAGCAGATTAACATCCTAACGAACATTTTCTTTTATTCCTTTTTGAAGTATAGAGGGCATTCACCAAGTCTATTTAGATTGGGCTTCAGTTTCTTTAATCGATATATTTGGCTGTTGATTACTCGATTGTAGCTAGGTATTATATAAGATTATGAATGCACAAATATTAATTTTGTGCGCCATCTAATATCTTACACAAGAGATATTTATATATTTTTTTTATAAATCTTATTTTTATATTACGATATAGTTAGACAATTTTACGATGTGTTTTTTATTAGATATGATCTGACCGGGGTTTGAACCCTAGACCTTCCATATAAAAGGCGGCGTCTTTTCCACTACACCATTGGTCAGATTAACAAACATAATACTTCTTCTTCTTCTATAGCTTTACAGTCCTTGATGAACCTGAGCTTCCGCTATAATTCTCTTCCATACATCCCGATCTTGTGCAACTCTCTTCCAATTTCTTATTCCTAAAATCCTTATGTCATCTTCAACAGCGTCTAGCCATCTTTTTTTTGGTCTCCCTCTACCTCTAGTACCCTGCATTTGGTGGAGAAACACTCTTTTTGTTGTTCTATTATCCGGCATTCTTATAACATGTCCTATCCATCTTAACCTTTGCGCTTTTATGAATCTTATTATGGTTCTATGTTCAGTCAATTGTTCAAGCTCGAAATTATTTCTTGATCTGTAGGTACCATCTTCGTTTCTAACCGGTCCATATATTTTTCGAAGTATTTTACGCTCAAATATTCCCAGTTGTCTACAATCTGCAGTTTTAAGCGTCCATGTTTCACATCCATAAGTTAGAACCGGTCTGATTAATGTTTTGTATAATTTTAGCTTTGTATTTCTCGACAACAGCCTGGATTTCATAAGTCTGGAGTATGTATAGTAACATCTACTTGCAGCTTGTATTTTTTCCCGTATTGCCACAGCGGTGTCTTCACTTTTACTGTATACAACTCCCAGATACTTAAACTGATGAACACCTTCGAACTTATAATCATTAATATTCAAATCTTGCGTTGGCATATGAGATTTGCTTTTTACGAAGTATTTAGTTTTGGGTTCATTTATTATCAGTCCCACTTTTCTAGCATCAGTTTCCAAACGTGTAAATGTTTCTTTTAGCTCTCTTAAATTCTTAGCAATTATTACAATATCATCGGCGAAAGCGCATATTTGTATGGATTTTATAAATATAGTTCCTTGAGGATCTATCTCTTTTACGACATAATGAAGAACTAGGTTAAATAGTAATGTTGATAGAGCATCACCCTGCTTAACTCCCGATTCTATTCTAAAAGATTCAGTGAACACCCCTTGAATTTTGACTCTTGCAGAACAAACATAATACTAGTAAAATATAATATCTTGATTCCTATACATGCTGGAAAACTAATTTATAATAGTGTTAATAATCAAAATGGTGTTCTTATTAATGAAGTCACTAAAGATACACAGATACGGACATACGAGTATCCCAGAGTTGACATAGTCTACTCTCCCACACTTTTCCTCGTTTAAATTAAAATGAAGAACGAATTGTTGAATTTCAAAATTCAGAATTCGGAAAATCCATTATAAAATTTTAAAAATATATGTAATTTACGAATTATAGTGACGTGATTCTAGAATTATTCGCATATTAAATAGTTCAAAAGACAAAATAATTCACATAGCGCTTTTTTAAGTAATTCAAAAGCTATTCAAATTAACGTCATAAGACGTAATTGTTTGTTCATTATTTTTGCACTGTGACAAAATTAAAATTAAATTAAGATTTTTTATAATGTCAAATGAACAAAACACAGTTTTCAAACTAAAAAGTTTTATTTTAACGAATTTTAAAATATTGAATCAATTTGTATGTAAAAAATCCATTGTCTAGTCTAGTAATTCAAAAATGAATTTTTCGTCTAGTCCGTCAATTTTTTTAATCTATTTAATTTTCAATTACACCAAAAAAACACAGCAATCATTAATGTGACAAGCAATTTTTAAATAATTAGTTAATTTCAAGTTAAAACAATTTTTTTTAAAAAAAAGTTTTTGTTTTTTCATTGAATTTGTTACAGCGACATCTGTGACTAATTTCTATAAATGCTGTTAAACTGTTAAAATAAAACAATAATAAAGAATTGCTTGTTATTAAAATTTAACTATTGTGTGTTGTTTATGTTGTTTTTGTTTTTAATATTTTTTTTATGAACAGTTATAATCTTTTACAAGTTGTTATTCTATTTTTTGTGTTTTTCTATAAATTACATAACCCTGTACAAATCCGTAAATTTTAATATAGATGAATATGTTTATTTTTAGAGAAAATGTTAAATTGAAAGCGTGAGAAAATACAAAAAAAAACGAGGAAGATTATAGTTGCCCTTGTCAACTTTTAGATACCCGTGCTTACCCACTAACCGTTATTTATTTTCCACATGCTATTATAAATATTACAAAAAAAATATAAGAAAGTAAAATAGTTAAAAAAAATTTAGCTTATTATCCCATAATTTTTGCTTAAAAAAAATTAAATAAAAAAAAAACAAATTAAATTTTTAATTCATTATACCATAATTTTTGCTTAAAAACAAAAAAAAAAAACTATAAAAAAAAATAACCATAAAAAAAAAATAGCCCACCCCAAAAGTTGGCCCGAGCGATGTCCAACTTTGCCAACTAACTTGCCCTATTACTTTACCTGCCCAGTTTTAATTTTAACCTCGTAGCTTCATTAGATTCACAGTTATCGAATTGACAACTTTGTATGGCAGCTGCCCGAAAATGGGGTCGCAACATTTTGAAACTCCATATTAGTGCTCGATTCATTATATAACTAACAGTGTGTAATTTTCATCCTCGTAGTATACTCAGTTTCCAAGAAATTCATATTGGTGCAAAGAAGTTGTATGGCAGCCCCCCGCAAATGAAGCCGTAAAATTTTGAAACTTCATATAAGTGGTTGATTCATTATAAAACTAACCGTGTGTAATTTTCGTCTTTCTAGTATAATTACTTTGAAGAAATTTATATTGGTTTAAATAAGTTGTGTGACAGCTCCCCGAAACCTTGGTCTGGTCTTAACCAAAAAGAATAGGGAACCTTAAAAATGTCCATAAAATGTTTTGTGTGAATTTCAAAACTCTAGCTCTAATTTTTCAATTCTATCTCTTTTAATTAATTTTTAATTCACGAATATATTAAACCTAAGCAAAGTAAGCATCATATAATCATATTGATAAAATGATTCATTCAAAATATTACACATATACATATTATATGAATATACATATACATATAAATTATTTATGAAGCCATTTACTTAAAAAAAATCTTTGTCTTCTTTTTTGCTTATCTTAAATAAACTACGCATCATTTAAATTATATGAAATTCTAACTCGTAATCGTACAAAAAAAAATACAAAAAAAAATAAACAAAAAATCAAAAAAACAAAAACAAACAAAATTCATATAATTTCATGTTACAAGGTGCATAGCTATATTTCAAATTTTTGTATGAAAATATTGGAGTTAAAAAAGTTAGCTATTCGAGAGCTACCCGAAGTTTTGGTCCGATCTTAACCAAAAAAAATAGGGAACCTAGAAATTGATTGAAAAATATTTTGTGAAAATTTCAAAACTGTAGCTCTTTTAGTTTTTGAGTTATCGTGCTGACACACAGACGGACGGACGGACGGACGGACGGACGGACGGACAGACACACATAGCTAGATCGACTAATTTTTCGATTCTGAGCCGATACATACCCTTGACACTATATCTAGCTCGTCTAGATCGATGCGTTACAAACGGAGGAGCAAATCTAATATACCCGATGTCATATATATATGCACGGGTATAAACAGCGCTATTATTACCAGAAATTAAAAAAAAAAAAACAAAAAAAGTTTTTATTATGTATTTAGATTGTATAAGTAAGTACTTGTATATCTGACAGATATAATGATTACCGACAGTATATAAGATAAACATCTGGAATAAATTATTGTATGTTGTTGTATACATATAGTTTCTGTTTTTAAATTAATTTGCAAAACGTGAAATAAAATTTTTACTTATTATTATTAAAATTTAGATGAAGATTCCATAACAATTTAAATAATAATATGATTTGATTACTCTTATGATACATTGTACCTATTTAATATATGCAATTACTTTGTATAGCGAAAATAGTATTATAAAGTCATGAATACAATATAATAAATTAGTCAACCTTTTAGTTTCTTTTGTATAATTAATTAAATCATAACACTTTAAATAATATTTTCATAATAAAAAAAATTTATTTTTTTATAATTAATATAGGTTAAAATAAAATTTGTAATAAAATAATGAAATATTCATTTATTATTTAAAGTCATTTACATACAACATTATGTTGAATAAACTGGAACGAATTAATTATCCTGTAATTTGATAATTGTTTTTTTTTTTGTGTTTATTTTTATGCAAAATTAATTTCATTAACTTTCAACTTGTTCTTTTATTTTAAAAAGCGGTTTTGTTTTGAATCAAACTAATTATATAATATTATACAATTGGAGCTTGCTATTTAATTATAGCTTATTAAATAATAATTATGTTATGTTATGTATCAGAGCAGAAAAAGATTGATTATTACAATTCATTAAAATTAATTAACATAATTCTTAATAGAATAATATAACAGAATATATCAGAATAATGTAAGATAAAAATTCTAAAGTTCTTTCACATTGATATTTTATTTACAAATTTATCGGAATCTTTTTAAATGTTTATTTGAATAGCCAGTGGGCAATTAAATATTCTGAATATTATTTTCCAAACTATTTCAAAGTAGAAAAGAGAGTCAAATATCTTTTACTATACACTGTGGAAGTTGAAAGTATAATCTGATAAGAATTTTCTTTTAAACTACTCAAATGACAGATAGGTTTTCAATGTCAAATATAATGTATGACAATTAATTTGACAATATTATCCACTCCTGAAAAAATTTTGAAACAAAAATTAACGTTCCATTTAAAAACACTTTTTGGGTTAAAGGAACTCATAAAATGATGATTTGATTATTTTTAACAACTGGAAGAAACAACCGTTTGGAAATGTATTATAAACATAGTTCACAAAAATGGTAAAATATTTAACAGTTGTATAACAGGTCACATTCTAATTGACCATTCAATTAAATTTTATAAAAGTTTTTACTAAAAAAATGGATATGTTCTAAAAAAATTTGAAAGCATGTCTAGGTTAAATGAAAACGAAGTGATGTTTTATTATTAGTCTATCTTCAATGAGCGCTCTCATTCCGCTCTCTACATGTAGCTATCTGTCAAACTAAGTTAAATGTATTGAATTAAATGAAAGTGTCTATAATAGACGCAGCTATGTCGCAGTCATTACGCAGTCATTAAAAAAGTTGTTTAAATTTTAACTTTTTCGCTTTCTTTACGTATCAAATGTCAAATAATTTAACTTTGATAAATATTTTTCATTGAAAAATAAAAAAAATATATCACAATAAAAAATTAATAAAATTATTAATTCTTTTTCTATTTTGGGTTATCAAACCATTATTCAAAATAGATATGCAATAAACTTTAAACTATTGAATATTATTTAATTCATGAAATTTGTAAACAAAACAATGTCAAAAAACACTGTCATGTACATTTCATTGTGGACACACCTTTGTTGACTACGTAAGAGTGACATGAGAGCGTCTTTGTAGATAGGCACAAGATGCTGTCACGCAAGATTAACTAAACTCGCTAGAAGTCAATAATTTTAGTTTAACCCTTAGAACTTCATTTGTACAGTTCAGCTTTAAAAATTCGGAGCCAAACTCCAACCAATCATAAAAAACCGTAAAATGAATAAGAAATATTTCTTAAATTTTAAAAGGTTTTGACAGTTGTATAAGTTTGTAGACTGGAATAACTTAAAATGTATTAATTAACCTGCGCATGCGATAGTGTACATCAATTCACGTGCATTTATTGATTGTCAGCTTAAAAAACACTTATTTTTTAGTCATACATCTTATCTAATTTTTTGTCAAGCTTCTGTATAAGTAAACGATTTTATACCAGGAGCTAATTAATAGAATTGAGCTTGAATAAATATTTATTTAACTCTTAAAAAATTATTGACAGTAATAAAGTTTAATAATAAAAATCAACGAATAAACTATTAAAGCTGGGTCAAATATGTTTATTTACTATGAATTATTTAGTATGTATGTATTAATATTTACAATTTTAAGGAATACTTTTTATAGTTTATATTTAACAATAAATTAAGAATCAAAAAAAAAAAAAAATTTCTATAATCAGAAGTTTGATACCGTGACTTAAGATAGTTTAAATCCATGGTTATTATAAATTCTTGTAAATACATCGGAAGCAATGACTCATTCATTTTCATATACCAAGGTTTCAATATAATTTAAGAATAAAAGAGTTACTTTTTATGTTAGAACAAAGATAATTATATTAAATATATAATCATTATAACAAAACCCATAATATATACATATATATAACAGATTACCAGATGTGCTTATAGTATCTTCAATGATTCATTGAACGTTTATTTTATTTTTATGTTAGTCATTTCGTTTTTATATATTTACTAATGGTTGTAATCTTTAACTAATAGACATTTTAATGTTTAACTTTTGTAATTAACCTTAATAAAGTACCTTCTGTTTTTTTCGTTTCTCAAATAAGAAGTAGCAATGAAACAGCAAAAAATAGTTATCATTTTTTGTAAGTTTTATTTTAATTAAAATTTATAAGTTAGTATATAATATATATATTATATATGATCGCTTCTTCGTTATCTATTTAACCTTTTAAATATTTGGTATATATAATTATAATAGAAAGATTAGTATATTTAATCCGAAAGCTTCAATCTTTTTTCTAAGCTATGAGAAGTGAATAAATTAAAATTCACTGAGCCTTGAATAGACAAGACAACAGGCAAAGGCATATAAGTGTACTAAGGACTGAAAGGATAGAAAGCTTCAAGAGATACTATAATTATATCAAAGTTTTACTACTTTATTCATTTAATATTTTTCAAATTGATGCAGGTCAAAACGTGACCAATATTTAAAAAAAAGTTCTATATAAAAATCGCTTATCTTTTTAATTTGGTAATGATTAAGCTAATAACCAACTAAACTGTTTAACTGTTAGGCTAAGAAGCCTTTCTATACCATATCTACATGTTGGAACAGGGGGTCATATTATATACACATATAATTTAAACATGATATAGTACTATGCCTTATAACATGTAGAAACGTCTTAGTTTTTCAATAGATACAATTCAATTTTTGTTTAAATTTTAATATTTCGTGTTTGAGTTATATGATATTCTATATCTGTGAGTTCTATTATTCAATTAAATTATTTGTTTATATTTTTATATTAATTTATTTTATATTAGAGATATATAAATTTTAATTATTGATTAAGCCATTAATTTGAACCCAATGGCGAATGGTAGCTGAGTCGAGTTGAAAACCAGAAAAGTTTTTTCATTTTCAATGAACACGGCAATTTTACATGAAAGGTCGGCACTCTAACCACTGTACTACTTATACGTAATTATTCATTTTAATATTAAACTAAATCATTTTTAGCACATTTTCAAAAAAATTTGTAAAAATGTGCCTATATAGCTTCACTCTGTCCGTCCGTCCGTCCTTATGTTTACAAAAACTTTTACGACGTTTGAAATAGAGTTAAGAAATTTTAACCATGGGTAGTTTTTGCAAAAAAAATAATTTCGTAGAAGAATTTTTTTCTGTAGCCCCACCTGTTACGGGGCTACAGCCCCCCAAAGTTGGAAAAAGCCCTATATTTAAAATGTTATAACAAGAGTTCTGTTCGAGATATTTTCAATCTGAAAACGGCAAACGATAGCTGGTTTCATAAACTTCATAAATTTTTGTTTAGGGTTGCCATACGGTACTAAAATTTAACATTACACAAAACTCAATTTTTGCAAAATTTTTGACCACACATATCTTTTGAACGGTTCAAGCTAGGGTCTTGAAATTTTGGGAGAAGTTAGATACTCAGAAATTAATATGAGTCGGTTAACAAAATTTTTTTGTCAAGCCCCCTGTTTAGGAGCTATAAGGGCTCGAAAATTTAAATTTTGCTATTTTTAAGCACCTGTAACTTGAATACCTGTCAAATTTTTTTTTTATTAATATGCTAAATTTAAAGGCCCAATATTATATTTTAACATATGTTAAAGGTTTTTCTTAAATTTAAAAGCGGTTCCTTAAATTGAAGAAAGTGTCTCTCAGTTTTACCCATTTTTGCTTAGATTGTATAATTCTAAGTAAAATTTCAAATTTTGTGGAATTCACAATTTAATTCCAAGAACCTAAAAACATGGAGGGGGGCGAAGGGAGGGGGGGGGGAGTTAGGTAAAGTTAGATCCTTGAGAAACTTGGCAACCTTCCCCATTGAAAGGCTATAACAACTTTAAAATAAAAATATTTACTGTTAGCACTAAATTTTAAAAGTAAGCAGTAACTATTTCCAAGTAAATATTTCCAAAGTTAAACTCAGTATGTAATACAATATAATTTTGAAAATGTGCTTTTATAAAAACCCTTGGTTTTTTTTCATCACTTGTTTAAATAAACTTCAACAGATATTGCAAACTTCTAATCTCTGATTCTTTTGATCCAAAAAACAAAAATTAAAGAGCTCTCTAATATTTTATTAATACATCCACCATATTATGACATTTATTTAAAAATATTAAAATCTATATTACAACTTATAAACAGCTAAAGGAACTCCTTTGGACCGAAATAATCCAATGTCTAAAGTACACATTAAACACAATTTTAAGCTTTTTACCGTAAGACTCCAACACAACTAAAAGTTCTTCAACTTTTTGATACAAATTAAATGAGTGAATGGTTTGTAAATATACAATACCTACATAACATTTTTTAATTTAAATTGCATCGCTATATTTTTATTATACGAGTACATATCTACTCTTTTTTAATACTCTTATCTTAAGAAGCTTAAATCTGTTAACTGTATCTCTTATTAACTGTATATTCATAAAAAAATAATAAACTAAAAAAAATTAATTAACACCTCATACATATTAATTAAATAAATTCCACCAACTACATGTAACAGAAACTCAACAGTCAACACTTAACCATTTTTGGCAAGTATTATATTGACATTATTTTGACATATTGAACTCTAAATAAGTTTGAAAAGATATATTCCAAAATAATTCCAAAACAACAAAGATAATTTTAATTAAAAAAGTTTTGATGGAGGCCTTAAATCCAATAATATTATATACATACATTACATACATATACAAAATATTTAATCTTCAAATTGAATATAGGTAAATCTAATCCTATTTGGAATTAGATTATGCAATTTGATTGAAGTATTATTTCAACAACCATATATAGTAAAATATACAACATCTACTTATAAATATTTAGGGTGGGACAAAAAAAACATAAAATTAATTATTATTTATATTTTGTAAGAAGTCAATAACGGTAATTAATTAATTTTATTTTTTTTAGTATTGCCAGATTTAAAAATATGGAAAAACATTAATATGAAATTTTTTTTCAAATTATTTGTTTTTTTATTTTTTTTTTTAGGTCGGGTTCTTTTAAAATCATCTTTTGTTAAGGTTTATGTTCTTTAAATTTATAAACAAATTATGATTTTATTGCTTATTTTTACTTTTTTAAACTCCCATTTAGTCAATGGGTTACGAATATTTAATTCAATTTGAATTACGAATACTGAATTTTGGAGAATTTTTACCAAATTGATGGATTGATTATTAATAACATGCTGAGGATTCCTAATATAGAGGTAAAACGCAATACAATAACATAAAACTGTAAATAAATCAAATCATTTAAATAACAATTTTAAAACAGATCATTTAATTGTTAATTTTTTTTGGGTACAATCGGAAACAAAAGAGAAATTGTATAATAATTATTTTGAATATTTAAATAATAATTAACGGAATTTTCAAAAGGAATGTTTAAAATGAAAAGTTTAAATGGGTTTGTTGGGTATTTTATAATAAAAAATCAAGTTGTAATGTCAAATAAATGCGATGACATACAGATGCAATGCCGCATGATATATTTTATTCGAACTGTGCCATATGTTTTAAATATTGCCATTGCATAATATTTTACTAATTTAAGCCTTAGACTGCCAGTTAACGCTAAGTTGTATGGAAAATATTCAAACCACGTCCTGCACTAGGCAATCATAACTTTGTATGAACGTTGGCTAGCTTTATAGCTTCAAAGCTAAACTACTTTGGGGAAAATCGTAGACTTCCAAATATATTAAGTATATAAAGTTATGTTCGTATAAAATCATAAATTCTATGGTAGCTACTCCAAGTCGCCGAGCAAACTGTTTCCATTTGATAAGTAAAAACGACTACTGAATTTTAAAAATTTTAATATCCTAGCTTTTATAATCTTTAATTTAGTGTGCAAAATGACGGGTAAATAGACAGACATATCTTCAGCGTGTTCCACTATGATCCGATTCCTAGAGTCTATATTTACTTCAATCCCTTTCCAGGGTTCGATACGAAATCCCCGAGACAAAACCAAAAATATTCCAGGCCGAAGCCACCAAAAATATAAATCCAAAACCTTGATTTTGTAACAAACTATAAAATTTTTTCTAATTCAGAATCACGCATAGAAAACCTAAGACCAAGATTTTGTAACCAGCTTTAAGGTCCCCATTAATTCAAAATCTCGCTTATACACTTAATTAAAAAATTTTATTTATCCAATTTTGGTTTTGAGGTTTTGGGGATTCTGTATTTAAGGATTTTGTCTTAGTGGGGATTTGGTCCTTAGTGATTTTGATGTTGGGGATTAAGAACTTGGGTATTTTGTGCTGTTCTCTATTTCCTAAAGTTCAGTCAAAGATTATTTTTTGACAGTCACGCATATTTAACTCGATTATAAGTTCCAGAAAAGCTTCCTAACATGTGGTCTACCTTGAATAAGTGGGCCAACTAAAATATCTAATCTTCATATCACATTATAACCTTCCAAATAAAAATCAAAGATATTCTTCGAGATTTATTTATTAAATAAATTTTATTTTGTGTTGGTTGAAACTTTCATTAAAAAGTTTATTTTATCAGATTCGAATTTTTGTTAAAACTGTGATAAAATTTTTATTTTTATTTTTTTCTGAATGAATTTTTTTTTATATAAGAAATGAAACAAAAATTTATGTTTTACTATTTTCAAAATCTTGTTATTCAAATTGAAAGGTAATTAATTTTCTTTCTTTCATTAAATCTTTCAATCATTTTTTATTTCATCAATGCAGTGTATAACAATAAAATCGTGAATTAATCTGGATCTGAAAAAAATCTGAATAAAAAAATTTTCACTATTCAAATGATTTATTACGGTAGTCAGTAGTAATGTGATCGCTATATAGGTGATGATTAAAATCGTAAATTCTTTGGTAAGAAATCAATAAAACCGGATCTTAAATTTAATTTAAATTAAAAATTGTTAAATTTTGAAATATATATGTGAACATAAATAGTTTAATTTATTTTTTAAGCCGACAGTGGTGACATACAGATTAAGCATGGAATTATTATTTAAATGTCTAAAATTCAATTATGCAACTAACAAGTTACCTATAGTAGAAATTGTATTAAAATTTTATAAAATAAAAAATCCGATTAGAAGTTATGTAGTACAAGATAGTGAACATCCATTAATTAACAAAAGAGTTCCACATGGAAATTCGAAACACAATTATGGAACTTGGAACAAAAAGTAATAAGCTAGACACTATTGAAAAACGATCCCAGTGTTACTTCAATCAATACACAACTTAGCTATCGCCGCCCAGTCTGGTCATTCTGATCATTAAACCATTTTGATCAATAAATGTAGAGAAAAATAATTAATGTCTTCACTTAAATTTTTCCAACGTGATAAAAAGAGTGTGACAGATGCCCTACACAGATGAATTGCTAAGATGGCGTAACACAATTTATTCAAAATTCGTTTGTTATGCACACATAGTGATTATAGAATCTTATTCCGTCCTATGTGTTGCCTAAAGTTGGTAATTTGTAATAATAAAACTATCTGTCTACTTATTTTGCCAACATGATCCATTATTCCAATCCCAATTTCCCAAGTTTACTCTCCCAATTCGCACCCTCAAAGCCAAACTTTGAATTGGTATCAAAGGTCCCATCTTAAAGTTCTGTTTAAAATAAGTAGCTTTCGATGCTTTCCATGTCCCTTCCTAAAACAAAAAACAACCGCTAATCGTAAATATACTGCTTTAGCATACTAATTTTCTAATACACCTTTATGACTCCGTATTTTGGAAGCTTTTTAGCAACGCATTAGAAATTAGATAAAAATGTATAGCCCAATATTTTGGGAAGTAGTAAGCTTAGATAGCCTATGTTACTTCATTGCATAAATTAAAGATGAGTGCAATTAATTATGAAACTTCATAAATTCAAGGCCTAGGAAAAATAAATAATGGGGAATGAATGAATCATTTACTTCATAGTTTTGCATTATTCTTCTCTCATTCCTTCAATTTTGAGGAAAATCCAAGTTCAAAATTTTTGGAATAGATTCCTGTACAACCTGGCATATTAATGGAATCAGTTACATTATAAAATAATGCAATTTAAGTATATATTTTATATTTATGTCGTAAGTCAATTCTCACTTTCACATTATAATATTGATTTCATATAAGTGATGAGTGTCTGGTAACATAATCTTTTTTGGACAGAACCATTAAAATTTTTTTATTTTTTTCAAGTCAAAAGAATGCTTTAAAAAAATAAGAAAATCAAAAAAAAAATCAAAATTAAATAGTTTTAAAGAGTCTGTCATATTCTTGACCTACAATGACCACCACATCATCATATCATATTCTTCAACTATCGTATTTATTCTCAGACATTTTTTCTTTTTTTCTTCAACTTTATTTTTTGCTCATTCAATTTTTAAAAATTCGTGCCATATGTAATATTGACATAAGTCCCTTTAAACAATCCACCAGATTTACTCTATTCCACAGTATACCGATGATACTTTACTTCCATGATATTAAGAAGAAGAAGAAAAACTGAAATTAATATTCAAGAAAAGAATTTGAATGACGTTCATAATAATTGACTTGACAACATTATTTTCATTCATGAGTAAATGATGATGATGAATGATGATGAATGATGATGATCTGTAATTTCTATATGGTCATATGTAATCTACAACAAATATTTTGTAGATGGTATGTAATACAATGTATGTACAATCAAAATATGTAAATAAAATAATAATAATAAAAAAAATGTTAGAATTCATCACAAAAAATATAAAGAGAATTTAAATTATGAAAAGAACTATTGAATATATAATCACATACAACTTATGAATGGATATATAAAAGTAATCATAAAGATCGTTATGGAAATGATTGATACTCGACATGATGATAATCGAAATGAATTCTTGAAAATAAAATCTTAATTACAAATGAATGAAAAGTTGAAATAGATTACAAGAGAAAAAGGCATTTCAAACTATTTGATTATGTTATTGAAATATATTCAATTTGATTTTGGAAATTTTTTTTTTAGGAATTTATATAATGGCTGTAAAAATTGGATATGATGATTTGGCTGGTTCATATGTTAGAGATGAACTTTAAGTAACTTTGAACTCTTATATGTTTTCTAATCCCAAAACTTTTAGCACGAAGAACAATTGATTATTTCTAGATGATAATGTAAAATTAAGAATTAAAGAACCGAGAAGAGTTAGTGAATTAAATTTTTGCTTAGAATAGTATAGGATTAGTAACGGAACACTGATCTATTAGGGAATATACGCCCGGACTAAATATTCTTTTAACCTATCATACCGCATCTGTGATGAACAGAATGAAAAAGCAACCATTGCTTGATTCCCAGTCCCGGAAAGGACCAAAATTTTGATCTTCAATATCTGATACAAAAAGAGCTGTTCGTATTATTAATGATAATAACCTCACAAATTACTTAAAGTCTTTAAGGCGTTGACGAAATGTAGGAGCAGTTTGCCTGTTCTAAGGTAATATTTCAGAAGGAATTAAAAAATTATTATGCTAAAGTTCGAACCCTTTCGACGTTATAATTATTTCGCAGCTCCATCTAAGAAAGCATTTATATTGAAGCTGCGATTAGTGATATGAGCATTAATAAGAGCTTAGCGTAGAAAATTATATATATTATATTAATAGAGGTATTTACATTGGAGCAGCGCTTTGATCAACGATAAACAATATATAATTTACTACGCTATAATCTTTTCGACGCTCTTATCACTTATAGCAGCTCCAATATAAACGCACCCTATATATAAATATACTGTAAAGCTTTTAAGATCAAGAATTCTGAAATATAGGAACTAACTCTTTTACATTGCCACCTTATGTGTTTCCCAATATTTATGATTTGGAAAAATTCAAGAATATGAAGTAAACTTATTTCTGTTAGTTCTCCATTCAACTCTTGGTGATATTAAGTCTCATCGCTACTTTTAAGCCAATGTACTGTGCAACCATGTTGCTGCTTCTGCCATTAATTTGGTTAAGGAGAGATTTTTGATCAATGGGGGAAGACTCTCACACTAGTTTTCCAGTTGCCTTTTGAATGTTTTTTCCTCCCTTAGGAAAAAAGTAGAGAAATCATGAACTCAACCATCCAAGCAAAGAACTGGTTAAGCAACCCACCGACTGTTAAGATTTTTTAATGCTTCAAAATGGATCCAAAATAGAATTCAAATTACCTTTGTATAAGCTTTGGGGTATCGAAATATCACAGTGTAACTTTGTGCCATGGTTATAATCGACCAGATGAACTACTTAAACCCCCTAACGGATTTTTGTTTCATTATAAATTATATATACAACTTTTTTCGATATTCATTTTAACTGACTTATAATAACCTTTTTGAAAATTACCTTTTATTTAAGATGCCATTGACTTATTGAAAATAATAAAAATACCTGAGGCTACAAAAAAAAAATTCATCTAATTAATCATATTCATTATTGAAAAAATATTTAGAACAAATCTGATTGTAATTGAACATTCTGAAATCATTACCTTATATAAACACTTATGAAGTCATAAAATCCTTTACTACAATAATGTTCTTGATTTTTTTCAGAATAGTTATAATCGTCTATTCAAAATTGACATAAACTTTCTTTTTTTTTCAATTTGATAATTTCTTCTATAGTCTTATCTTCAAAATATATGTGTAAATGTAATATGTATATATGTGTATTAAAATTATCTATATTTATTAGTTTTTACAGTTGAATAAAGTTGAATCAGGTTGACCTATATTGAATTCATAATGTATGTACAGTTCTTTAATATTATTTCATTTAATTCTTTAGTTCGCATGGGATCATACCTATTCGTAATCATATATATATATATATATATATAATATATATATATATATATATACATGAGAAAATATCATAATAGTGTAAATTGACTTTTTGAAACTTGAAAAATAATTAAAAAAAAAAAATAAAAACTTCTTTTCATCTGTGGGAAAAGTTGCACTTTTCATTTAAAATAAAAAATTATGATTTGTTTATTACTTGACTTTAAATTGACTTGAGAAATTATTGTTAGAAAGTCTAAGTATATGTATATATAATATATATATATAAAAATTAAAGAATTTTTTTTTAAAGTGTTATTAACTTTTATAATAATTTGAATATAATTAAGTGTTAGAAATACAAGTGTTAAATTATTAAAATTGTTATTCCATTTATGCAAATATTTCTTAAGAAAAATAAAAAAAAAAAATAATATCTCAAGATATTTTATGATTGATAGATTGGATGAAATGAAATGGAATAAAATGAAAAAACTAAATTATAAAAATTGATTGAATATCTTACAAGGTAAAATTAATCTTTCTATTTTCTAGTTTAAAATTAAATGTTTTAACTTTTAAGTATACCTATCTATAGAAATTTTAAACTTGACATGTGATTAATTATTTCAAAAATTATGAGAGATTATGAGAGAAATATATAAAACAACAGGAGTTCAATAATTTAATTTAAAAGAAAGTATAGTTAATTACTGATCTGTATAGTTGTATGCTATTAATTAATTATTTTGAAAAGAAATTATAGTTAGTAAATATTATTATTAATTATAATTTATTTTACATTTTTTCTAATTTTTAGTGTAGGACACCTGTTATTTTTTGGTATAGGACTCCCCTTGTTAACGGTTTATTAGAATTGTAGAACTTTGGTTTCTTGCCTACAAAATCGAAGAAAAACTTCTTTCAACGCTTGACACACTAGCAGCTAATGTAGTCAAGTATAATAAAATTGTATTAATTGTTGGAAATATACTATTACCACATTCGTTCAGTGTATCAATAACGCAATCTCTTATATCTTCCAAATTAGATTTTGATTTTTAAGTAAATTTAAATTTATAAATTTTTGACAACAAACAACTAGAAAGTTGGTAACGTTGATGGATATAAAATTTGACAGTAATATTTTGTAGTAAAATTGATATTTAAGAGTAAAATTTAGGAGTGGACATTATTAAGAGTTGGTACATTATTTTCGAATTTAGTAGAGTAGTGAATTTAGTATTACCCTGTTACCACCCCCTTGTATCCGCGCTTGGGTAATTTCCATCTTTGTTTCTAAATGTGTCCTAGAATTCCAACTAAAACGAGGCTGGGACATGCAAAAGATAAATGTTCTTAATCTTCTCCTTTGTATAAGTAAAAATAATTATACAGCCATTAAACTGGGTGTTACAGTGGTTAGGATGGCCTTTCATTAGAAATTTTTTCAGGTTTTTGAAATCGACTCAGCTACCATTCGCCATTTTGTGCAAATTAATGACATAGCCGATAATTAATAATTATATAAATTTAATAAAATGCACATTAATATTAACATATAAACAAATAATTTAATTTAATAATATAACTCACAGATATATAAAAATACTTTGCAATATAATAGTATCTATTGAAAATCGGAGACGTTTCTAAATGTTATAAGGCCTTGTTCTGTTTCATGTTTAAATAGAATGTGGAGTGCATTAAGATCAATTCTAATAATAAGAATAACGTATCCCCCTCTTCCAACTTGTACCTATGGTATAGACAGACTCATTAACCTTTTAAACAGTTAGCACTTAAAAAAAATCTTTGGAAATTTTAATTCGAAATTCTACAGAATATATTAAATAAGATTATTATCATTAATTCTTATCCATTTTATTATTTCTAGAAAATTGTACTAAGGCTTAAGTTTGTTTTCACTTATTTAAATTTATCTTTAAATACAGAATATGTTGTATTTTAACAAGAAATTTAATATTTAAAGATAAGATAATTATTAATCTATGCAGTAAACAAGTAATTTAAAATCAATTAGGCATAATTTTGATAAAAAATTTATACCCTGGAACTTTCAACATATCAACTTTATCATAATTAAAACATTTCATAAATAAAGCAAGATTTTGAAATTTTTTTAAATTTATCTTTCATAAAGCAATTATTTTGTCACAATCCGTAAAATTTTTAACTGATACTGATATTTTGATTCTTCTGTAAAATTTATTATTGTTTACTGATAAGAAAGTGGAAAACATTTATTAATCTATAGTAACTAATTATATTGTTATCAGTAACGTAATTAAAGTAATAAATTGCCCAAATTACTTTAACTAACTTTCAGAAATTTATGATATACACCATATGCCACATACATTGTTCAGTTCCAGTTGTATGAAATTTTTTTGATAAGATTAAAAGCTAAAATTAGATTTTATTTGATTGTAATTTATCAATTGTTATATTATGATATTTTTTAATAAACATGATTTTAATTAAAAATTTATTAATGGTTATATTGGAACAAAGATAAAGACATTTTATGTGAAATAAGAACAAACCTCAATTTTATTTTTAACTCATTTTTAATTATTATTTGATAAATATAATTGTAAATGACTGATAATAAGATGTCAATGATATATATAAAAATAGATTGCAACTTTTATTATTATTGCAAGTCTTAATGTTTATACTAGTCGATAAAGTTAATCTATATACCTACAAAATACTGTAGGTAATCATTGTTATTGTATAGATAACCAGAAATTGATTTTAAGATAAGTAAAACAGGTTCACGAAAACGATAAGAAAAGCTTAAGTTTGCACTTAGTTTTTATATATTAAGAAGAAATCAGAATCTACATACTTTTTTTAAAATTCATTCCTATTAACAAATTACTTTAAATTGTTACTAATTGGTAGAATGTACAATCCAATTAACTGGTACTGAAAGATATATGTATCTTAACTTCAAGCTGAATTAATAAACCAAAATATACTTTATTTACAAATTCTTAATTAAGTTGAATAAGTTCTTAAACAAGTGTTAATTTTTGGTATTTGGTGATTGCAGATTTAATTTAATAAAGCCATATTAATATATACTAGTATCGCCCTGTGCTCGAAATTCGAGCTATTTTTGCTTTTAAGTGAACATATAAAATTCGTTTTGTGTAAATTATATTAGACTATAGGTACATAATAAAAATTATGCCAACAGTGTTGTCAACAGTTCTTGCGCTTGAAATTTGTTTAAAAAAAATTTATAATATTTCTTAATTATTAAAACGTTGTTAAGTACCGATTTTTGAGTTTTATTTCTATAGCTTAAGCCGCTTTAAAGAGAGGATAAATTGGTACAGTTAAATTAAATTAAAATTCTAAATACATATCATAATATTTAATCGGCTTATTTTTTCCCATACAAATATAAACATCCTTTTTTAGAACAAACTATTTGACCAATTTTAATGAAACAACAACCAAAAGAAAGGTTTTTTTTTGTTTTCATAGGACAATCATATTTTTTTTTAAGAATATTTCGTTTTTTCAGGTGAAAATCCGTTTTTAATTTACGTAAATTTGAATTTAACGGTCACGCTTTTAAAAGTTGAGGCTCATGACTCTAATATTATGCGCCGACTTTCTGTGTAAATGTAATTCATTTTCGGTTTTAACGCAGCTAAATCTAAATCAAAAGATTATATGCGCCGACTTATGTCTTTCATTTTTTTTATTTAGTTCAATTTTCAATGAACAAGGAGATTTAAATTTTTTTAAAATTTTTTTTTTGTTTTTGTTTTTTCTTTATCTTAAAAAGTGAACGAAAAAAATGAGTTTCTTCGAAATGAAAGCAATACAATTGGTTTATACAGTAGTTTTCGTTTATAACGAACTCGGTTCAATTTTAATTATAATAAACGTAACACTTTTTGCCAATGATTAAATTTTACCTAAAAAATTTAAGTTGTTTATTGCATTTATATATTTTTTATTTAAACTTATCATATCTAATAATGTTGCTTGGTGATTATTTTAGTATTTTTATATATATTTTTGAATATAAAAAAAAATCATAATAACGCATCAAAAATACAAAAAAAATTTCATTACAAGAAAAAGCAAATATACATCTATAAACATAGAGGTGAGGCTGACACATCAAATAAAAATCTAGCAAATGAGTTCAAAGTGCCCATTCTAGAATTAGCACAATCTACAATGTTCAATTCTTATACTAATTTTTCAAAATTCAGAGCATTCTTTTAAAACGACATATTTTTATTACGACGAATATTTTCTGTCTCTTCATGGTCGTTATAAGCGAGCTTTACTGTATTTTTTTTTTTTTTGCTATATGTTTGCTGTTGCAGAAACAAAAAAATTACATTTCTTAAAAAAAATTATGTGTTCTTTAGGAATCAACCAGAATAAATGCATACGGCGTGCAGTTTCTGTCAAAAAATTTTGAAATAAGTAGGTATGTTATGTACTGTACTTCGGGATTTAAAATTTTAAAATTTGACAAAGCGTATAAAAATATTGTAATTGTTTTTTCTGATGTTGCTACGATTAAGTTTTCAAAATAAAAGTTTTTAAAATAATATTTCTTTTAAAAAAACATACATTCAAATAATTGAAAATACCTATAATATGTTCGCAAAAAAAAACTAAAAATAATCTTCAACTGAAATAAAAGTTGACGTATAATTTCTGTCAAAAAATTTACAAATAAATAGGTACATGAATTTACATGAGAGCTGTTCGAAATGAAAGCAATACATTTGGTTTTATACAGTAGTTTTCATTTATAACGAACTCGGTTCAATTTTAATTATAATAAACTTTACACTTTTTGATAAAGAATTAAATTCCTAAAAATGTAAGTTTTTTATTACATTGATATTTCCTTTATTTAAACTTATTATATCTAATAATGTTGCTTGGCGATTAATTAAGTGTTTTTTATTTAGTTTTGAATATAAAAACAATCATAATAACGCATCAAAAATACAAAAAAAATTTCAATAGAAGAAAAAGCACTATACATATGCTTGAGGCTGACACATCAAATAAAATGTTAGCAAATGAGTTCGAAGTGTCCATTCTAGAATCAGCACATTCTACAATGTTCAAATCTTATAATAATTTTTCAAAATTCACAGCATTCTTTTAAAACGACATTTGTTTATTACGACGAATATTTTCAGTCCCATAATGGTCGTTATAACCGAAAAGTACTGTATTTTGTTTTTGTTTGCAATTTTTTATAATACAGTAGGTACTAAAAAAAATTTTTTGAAAATCGTAAATTGTGGTTGCTTTTTGTTAAGTTTTTTGTAAAATTAAAAACCGAATTCTGAAATATGCAGAAACGTAAAAAAAAAATAATATTTATTAAGAAAAATGATTTGTTTCTTATGGATCAGAAAAAAATCAGCATGTACGGCATTCAGTTTCTGTCAAAAAATTTTGAAATAATTAGTAATGTAAAAAAATTTACATGAAAGCGTACCTGACGTTTTAAATTTTAAATTTTAAAATTTAAAATTGACAAAGTGTATAAAAATACATATTGTAATTGTTTTTTCTTATGCTGCTGCGATTAAATTTAAAAATAAAATATTTTAAACTAACATTTTTTTTTAAATAATTTAGTTTAAAACATACAAATATTCAAATAAATTAAAAATGCCTACAGTACAATATGTTTGCAAAACTAAAAAATTATCTTTCTCAAAAAAAGTTATTTGTTCCTTAGGTCCTAACCTAAATAAAAGCGCGCAGCGTATAATTTCTGTCAAAAAATGAGAAATAAATAGGTTCATAAATTTACATTAGAGCAGCGAAAATACGCGTAACGCAATGTACTGTATCTCGGATTTTTAAAATTAACAAATATTGACAAAATATATAAAAAATTATTATTGGTTTTTCTTATATTTCTAATATTATGTTTTCAGAAAATAATATTTTTTTTACAATAATTTTTATTAAAAACATCTTATATTCAAAATACCTATAATATGAAATTAAAAATATTTTTTGAAGGTACTAAATGAAAACATTCAAATAAATATTTTTGATACATTAAATATTGTACGCGCGTATCGGTTAACCGATAATGGAAGACGTATTGACCTGCTGCCGTATAAAAATTGTACGTCGTATGTTTTGATTTTATTCTAATAATTGAAAAGTTTATTTCACACTTTCAACACCGAATAATGTTTTTTTATAATTAAAAAAAACTATTTTTAGATTTACTTTGACAAAACGAACGAATTTTATATATCAAAAAGTGTACATGAAGATTATATAGGCGTAGTTTGTAAATGGAACGCTAATTTTTGTTCCAGGAGTACATAATTGTCAAATTATCATCATATATATATTTGACATTTTAAAACTACCTGTCATTTGAGAAGTTAATTATATTTAATAGTATTTAAATATTAATAAAGTGAAAAAATTAAGGTTTATTGCTGATATAAATATAAAGAATATTTTTTAAAATGGAAGGGGGTAAGTGCTTATTGATTATCAAATAAAAACGAGGAAGAGTGTAGTAGAGTAGACTGTATCAACTCTGGGATACCCGTATGACCGTAACATATACATTATATCATCCGGTTAATTACTTTTGGCAAAATTTCAAACATACTTTATTAAGTTTAGTGGAATACTCATATAAAAGAAGGAGTTGTATGGCAGCTACTCGAACCCTCTGCAATAGACCAACCAAATTTTGC
>OY720441.1:350161365-350301041 GCA_963082915.1 Dolichopus griseipennis
CCCATTACAGCTGCTTGTCTGAAATTTTGCCAAAAGTAGTTTAGTTTTATGGCCAAAGTTTCTGCAAAATTTGGTTGGTCTCCTGCAGTGGGTTCGTCTAGCTGCCATACAACTTCCTACTTTATATAAGCATTACTCTCCACCTAATGAAGCTGGGTGTCTGAAATTTTGCCAAAAATAGTTTAGTGTATTGGCCAAGGTTACAGCAAAATTTGGTTGGTCTATTGCAGAGGGTTCGAGTAGCTGCCATACAACTCCTTCTTTTATATGAGTATTCCACTAAACTTAATAAAGTATGTTTGAAATTTTGCCAAAAGTAATTAACCGGATGATATAATGTATATGTTACGGTCATACGGGTATCCCAGAGTTGATACAGTCTACTCTACTACACTCTTCCTCGTTTTTATTTGATAATCAATAAGCACTTACCCCCTTCCATTTTAAAAAATATTCTTTATATTTATATCAGCAATAAACCTTAATTTTTTCACTTTATTAATATTTAAATACTATTAAATATAATTAACTTCTCAAATGACAGGTAGTTTTAAAATGTCAAATATATATATGATGATAATTTGACAATTATGTACTCCTGGAACAAAAATTAGCGTTCCATTTACAAACTACGCCTATATAATCTTCATGTACACTTTTTGATATATAAAATTCGTTCGTTTTGTCAAAGTAAATCTAAAAATAGTTTTTTTTAATTATAAAAAAACATTATTCGGTGTTGAAAGTGTGAAATAAACTTTTCAATTATTAGAATAAAATCAAAACATACGACGTACAATTTTTATACGGCAGCAGGTCAATACGTCTTCCATTATCGGTTAACCGATACGCGCGTACAATATTTAATGTATCAAAAATATTTATTTGAATGTTTTCATTTAGTACCTTCAAAAAATATTTTTAATTTCATATTATAGGTATTTTGAATATAAGATGTTTTTTAATAAAAATTATTGTAAAAAAATATTATTTTCTAAAACATAATATTAGAAATATAAGAAAAACCAATAATAATATTTTTATATATTTTGTCAATATTTGTTAATTTTAAAAATCCGAGATACAGTACATTGCGTTACGCGTATTTTCGCTGCTCTAATGTAAATTTATGAACCTATTTATTTCTCAATTTTTTGACAGAAATTATACGCTGCGCGCTTTTATTTAGGTTAGGACCTAAGGAACAAATAACTTTTTTTGAGAAAGATAATTTTTTTAGTTTTGCAAACATATTGTACTGTAGGCATTTTTAATTTATTTGAATATTTGTATGTTTTAAACTAAATTATTTAAAAAAAAATGTTAGTTTAAAATATTTTATTTTTAAAATTTAATCGCAGCAGCATAAGAAAAAACAATTACAATATGTATTTTTATACACTTTGTCAATTTTTAAATTTTAAAATTTAAAATTTAAAACGTCAGGTACGCTTTCATGTAAATTTTTTTACATTACTAATTATTTCAAAATTTTTTGACAGAAACTGAATGCCGTACATGCTGATTTTTTTCTGATCCATAAGAAACAAATCATTTTTCTTAATAAATATTATTTTTTTTTTACGTTTCTGCATATTTCAGAATTCGGTTTTTAATTTTACAAAAAACTTAACAAAAAGCAACCACAATTTACGATTTTCAAAAAATTTTTTTTTTAGTACCTACTGTATTATAAAAAATTGCAAACAAAAACAAAATACAGTACTTTTCGGTTATAACGACCATTATGGGACTGAAAATATTCGTCGTAATAAACAAATGTCGTTTTAAAAGAATGCTGTGAATTTTGAAAAATTATTATAAGATTTGAACATTGTAGAATGTGCTGATTCTAGAATGGACACTTCGAACTCATTTGCTAACATTTTATTTGATGTGTCAGCCTCAAGCATATGTATAGTGCTTTTTCTTCTATTGAAATTTTTTTTGTATTTTTGATGCGTTATTATGATTGTTTTTATATTCAAAACTAAATAAAAAACACTTAATTAATCGCCAAGCAACATTATTAGATATAATAAGTTTAAATAAAGGAAATATCAATGTAATAAAAAACTTACATTTTTAGGAATTTAATTCTTTATCAAAAAGTGTAAAGTTTATTATAATTAAAATTGAACCGAGTTCGTTATAAATGAAAACTACTGTATAAACCAAATGTATTGCTTTCATTTCGAACAGCTCTCATGTAAATTCATGTACCTATTTATTTGTAAATTTTTTGACAGAAATTATACGTCAACTTTTATTTCAGTTGAAGATTATTTTTTAGTTTTTTTTTGCGAACATATTATAGGTATTTTCAATTATTTGGAATGTATGTTTTTTTAAAAAGAAATATTATTTTAAAACATTTTATTTTGAAAACTTAATCGTAGCAACATCAGAAAAAACAATTACAATATTTTTATACGCTTTGTCAAATTTTAAAATTTTAAATCCCGAAGTACAGTACATAACATACCTACTTATTTCAAAATTTTTTGACAGAAACTGCACGCCGTATGCATTTATTCTGGTTGATTCCTAAAGAACACATAATTTTTTTTAAGAAATGTAATTTTTTTGTTTCTGCAACAGCAAACATATAGCAAAAAAAAAAAAAATACAGTAAAGCTCGCTTATAACGACCATGAAGAGACAGAAAATATTCGTCGTAATAAAAATATGTCGTACAGTTTGTCGTACAGTTACTTCTGTCTACAGTTTGAAATTATATGTTTTTGTATATTTTGATATGATCCGATCTTGGTTTGAATTTTAGACCCTTTGTTTGCAAGGTCGACGTTCTCACAACTATACGTCATCGATCAGATTTTTAATAAGTTTATATAAACTATTTATATATTATATTTTATTAATTTATTTTACGATATATTTTTATTATTGGATATGATCTAATCCGAGTTTTACCCCAAGATATTCCAGTTGCAAGGTGTAGATCCGCTTCATTACCATATAAGATGATCATTAACTATAAAATGCATCCAAACAGAAGAAAAAAAATTTAACTTCATTTCTAAAATAATTGTTAAGTCAATCAATTATTATCACTTAAAAAGGCAAATTAATAAATTAATAATATATTTCAATTTCTATTACTACTCAAATTATTACATAAACTATCAATTCATTTAAAATATTATTTTATTACAATTTGTAATATTTAACATTACATTTAATTTTTTTGCAATTTTTTTTTTTTAATTTCTACAACAATCATGTTTTTTAACATGATAAAGTACAAAATTAGTAATTATTAATAAAAAAATCAGTATATTTGAATTTAATAAATTTCAAAAACATTATCTAAGATTGTTTCAACCTAACCACAATAAAATCTTAAATAACTAGTGTATACCCTTACAAAATTTACCAAAAATCAAAAAAAAACATCATAATAAATCATTACTTCATTAATTTAATATTTCAAGAAATTTTTTTGAAAAAAATTATAGAAAAGCTCAAAAATATATAATATAAGATCATTAATGAAAACGATTAACTTCTCAAATGACAGGTAGTTTTAAAATGTCAAATATATATATGATGATAATTTGACAATTATGTACTCCTGGAACAAAAATTAGCGTTCCATTTACAAACTACGCCTATATAATCTTCATGTACACTTTTTGATATATAAAATTCGTTCGTTTTGTCAAAGTAAATCTAAAAATAGTTTTTTTTAATTATAAAAAAACATTATTCGGTGTTGAAAGTGTGAAATAAACTTTTCAATTATTAGAATAAAATCAAAACATACGACGTACAATTTTTATACGGCAGCAGGTCAATACGTCTTCCATTATCGGTTAACCGATACGCGCGTACAATATTTAATGTATCAAAAATATTTATTTGAATGTTTTCATTTAGTACCTTCAAAAAATATTTTTAATTTCATATTATAGGTATTTTGAATATAAGATGTTTTTTAATAAAAATTATTGTAAAAAAATATTATTTTCTAAAACATAATATTAGAAATATAAGAAAAACCAATAATAATATTTTTATATATTTTGTCAATATTTGTTAATTTTAAAAATCCGAGATACAGTACATTGCGTTACGCGTATTTTCGCTGCTCTAATGTAAATTTATGAACCTATTTATTTCTCAATTTTTTGACAGAAATTATACGCTGCGCGCTTTTATTTAGGTTAGGACCTAAGGAACAAATAACTTTTTTTGAGAAAGATAATTTTTTTAGTTTTGCAAACATATTGTACTGTAGGCATTTTTAATTTATTTGAATATTTGTATGTTTTAAACTAAATTATTTAAAAAAAAATGTTAGTTTAAAATATTTTATTTTTAAAATTTAATCGCAGCAGCATAAGAAAAAACAATTACAATATGTATTTTTATACACTTTGTCAATTTTTAAATTTTAAAATTTAAAATTTAAAACGTCAGGTACGCTTTCATGTAAATTTTTTTACATTACTAATTATTTCAAAATTTTTTGACAGAAACTGAATGCCGTACATGCTGATTTTTTTCTGATCCATAAGAAACAAATCATTTTTCTTAATAAATATTATTTTTTTTTTACGTTTCTGCATATTTCAGAATTCGGTTTTTAATTTTACAAAAAACTTAACAAAAAGCAACCACAATTTACGATTTTCAAAAAATTTTTTTTTTAGTACCTACTGTATTATAAAAAATTGCAAACAAAAACAAAATACAGTACTTTTCGGTTATAACGACCATTATGGGACTGAAAATATTCGTCGTAATAAACAAATGTCGTTTTAAAAGAATGCTGTGAATTTTGAAAAATTATTATAAGATTTGAACATTGTAGAATGTGCTGATTCTAGAATGGACACTTCGAACTCATTTGCTAACATTTTATTTGATGTGTCAGCCTCAAGCATATGTATAGTGCTTTTTCTTCTATTGAAATTTTTTTTGTATTTTTGATGCGTTATTATGATTGTTTTTATATTCAAAACTAAATAAAAAACACTTAATTAATCGCCAAGCAACATTATTAGATATAATAAGTTTAAATAAAGGAAATATCAATGTAATAAAAAACTTACATTTTTAGGAATTTAATTCTTTATCAAAAAGTGTAAAGTTTATTATAATTAAAATTGAACCGAGTTCGTTATAAATGAAAACTACTGTATAAACCAAATGTATTGCTTTCATTTCGAACAGCTCTCATGTAAATTCATGTACCTATTTATTTGTAAATTTTTTGACAGAAATTATACGTCAACTTTTATTTCAGTTGAAGATTATTTTTTAGTTTTTTTTTGCGAACATATTATAGGTATTTTCAATTATTTGGAATGTATGTTTTTTTAAAAAGAAATATTATTTTAAAACATTTTATTTTGAAAACTTAATCGTAGCAACATCAGAAAAAACAATTACAATATTTTTATACGCTTTGTCAAATTTTAAAATTTTAAATCCCGAAGTACAGTACATAACATACCTACTTATTTCAAAATTTTTTGACAGAAACTGCACGCCGTATGCATTTATTCTGGTTGATTCCTAAAGAACACATAATTTTTTTTAAGAAATGTAATTTTTTTGTTTCTGCAACAGCAAACATATAGCAAAAAAAAAAAAAATACAGTAAAGCTCGCTTATAACGACCATGAAGAGACAGAAAATATTCGTCGTAATAAAAATATGTCGTTTTAAAAGAATGCTCTGAATTTTGAAAAATTAGTATAAGAATTGAACATTGTAGATTGTGCTAATTCTAGAATGGGCACTTTGAACTCATTTGCTAGATTTTTATTTGATGTGTCAGCCTCACCTCTATGTTTATAGATGTATATTTGCTTTTTCTTGTAATGAAATTTTTTTTGTATTTTTGATGCGTTATTATGATTTTTTTTTATATTCAAAAATATATATAAAAATACTAAAATAATCACCAAGCAACATTATTAGATATGATAAGTTTAAATAAAAAAAATATAAATGCAATAAACAACTTAAATTTTTTAGGTAAAATTTAATCATTGGCAAAAAGTGTTACGTTTATTATAATTAAAATTGAACCGAGTTCGTTATAAACGAAAACTACTGTATAAACCAATTGTATTGCTTTCATTTCGAAGAAACTCATTTTTTTCGTTCACTTTTTAAGATAAAGAAAAAACAAAAACAAAAAAAAAATTTTAAAAAAATTTAAATCTCCTTGTTCATTGAAAATTGAACTAAATAAAAAAAAGAAAGACATAAGTCGGCGCATATAATCTTTTGATTTAGATTTAGCTGCGTTAAAACCGAAAATGAATTACATTTACACAGAAAGTCGGCGCATAATATTAGAGTCATGAGCCTCAACTTTTAAAAGCGTGACCGTTAAATTCAAATTTACGTAAATTAAAAACGGATTTTCACCTGAAAAAACGAAATATTCTTAAAAAAAAATATGATTGTCCTATGAAAACAAAAAAAACCTTTCTTTTGGTTGTTGTTTCATTAAAATTGGTCAAATAGTTTGTTCTAAAAAAGGATGTTTATATTTGTATGGGAAAAAATAAGCCGATTAAATATTATGATATAACTAAAAGTCCAACTGAAAGCGTTTTATCATTTTATTTCCCTCTCCAAACCTTTACTTTTATAACCAGTTCTAGTTCATTCTATATTATCCAAGAGTTATACATAAGAGTTATATTGCAATGCATTCCTTTATTAGCATTTAGCAGTAAACTATTCTTTGTTACCCTCAGCTACTCCCAGCTACACCAGCCTTTTTTGGGAAATAGTAAATGATAGCAGTAGATAATTAAAAAATTTCCGGGAGATGGCTTTAATTTAAATTTTTCATAATAGATGGATTTACATTTGAATAGGTTATGTTAAATCATATTTTTTTAAAGAAAATCAATTAGCACTTATGTACTTCGTCCATTTTAAAAAATATTATTTATACACATAAGCAATAAACATACATTTTTTTATTTTATTTGCAATATCTAAATACATTAAAAATAATAAAACTTCTCAAATGACGGATAGTTTTAAAATGTCAAATATTTTTATGACAATTAATTTGACAGAAATAAAAAATAGCGCTCAATTTACAAACTGATCTCAGCTATACTTCAAATACTCTTTTTGCCAAAGGAAACGCAATTATTTTTTTTTTTTTTTAATAGGTACCATGGTAAGGAGCAAGTACCTTTAACTTCTGTCTACAGTTTGAAATTATATGTTTTTGTATATTTTGATATGATCCGATCTTGGTTTGAATTTTAGACCCTTTGTTTGCAAGGTCGACGTTCTCACAACTATACGTCATCGATCAGATTTTTAATAAGTTTATATAAACTATTTATATATTATATTTTATTAATTTATTTTACGATATATTTTTATTATTGGATATGATCTAATCCGAGTTTTACCCCAAGATATTCCAGTTGCAAGGTGTAGATCCGCTTCATTACCATATAAGATGATCATTAACTATAAAATGCATCCAAACAGAAGAAAAAAAATTTAACTTCATTTCTAAAATAATTGTTAAGTCAATCAATTATTATCACTTAAAAAGGCAAATTAATAAATTAATAATATATTTCAATTTCTATTACTACTCAAATTATTACATAAACTATCAATTCATTTAAAATATTATTTTATTACAATTTGTAATATTTAACATTACATTTAATTTTTTTGCAATTTTTTTTTTTTAATTTCTACAACAATCATGTTTTTTAACATGATAAAGTACAAAATTAGTAATTATTAATAAAAAAATCAGTATATTTGAATTTAATAAATTTCAAAAACATTATCTAAGATTGTTTCAACCTAACCACAATAAAATCTTAAATAACTAGTGTATACCCTTACAAAATTTACCAAAAATCAAAAAAAAACATCATAATAAATCATTACTTCATTAATTTAATATTTCAAGAAATTTTTTTGAAAAAAATTATAGAAAAGCTCAAAAATATATAATATAAGATCATTAATGAAAACGATTGATGAGATTAAACGTTCCAACATGACAATTCAAAAATTAACAAAAAAATAATAACTAAATTTCAACTAACCACTTTAACTTTGAAAAATCTTTTAAAAAAATATCTAAGAAAAAGAAAGTTTCCAAAATTCAACAAAACACAAAAAAGACAACTAACAAAACTACAAATAAAAATCAGAAACCTTCATGTCATTTTAACAAGACAATAACAACTTTTCAACTTTATAAAAAGTTTTCAAATTAAAAAAAGTTTCAAGAAAAAAATATAAAACTTATTTTTTATAAGTTGAATTGTTAACCTAATTGCAATTCTTCTCTTTCCAATAGTACAGCCATATTCTCCTCAAAAAATTAAATCTTCAATTGATTGTTTTTAAAATTTGAACTTCCTCAATCATCATTATTTACAAATATACATACAACAACAAAACAATAACAAACTAAAAAACCACAAAATATTTCATCTTAAATATATATAACAGGAAAACTACCGCCACACAACAACATCAACTGTAGTCGCCTTTCGTTTTTTTTTTCAACTGCAATTCACTTTTAATCACGACTTATCAAAATTGTTTTTTTTCTCTTATTATTATTATTTTTTTTATTAATTTCCATTGAAAAACCCACCTCCCTCTGTATATTTGAAATATTGTAAAAAAAAAAAAAGCAAAACCAATTTCTAACAAATGTAATCATTCTTCTACTTTCAGATTTAAGTCACGTCAAATCATCATATGTCATTCCAAAATAATAATAAAAAAAAATTTTATAACTCAACAGATGTGAATCTAACGGCGTACAATTCTACAAATATATATACATATATATAATACAATAAAGAAAAACAAAAAAACAAAAATGGAGAAAAATACTGTTATTCAAAATACAAATACTAGTACAATTAACAGTACTAGTAATAATAATAATAATCAAAATGTAAACGCCACCACTGCTACCGCCTACGATACTTACAATAAATCTCGTGGTCATATACGTTCAGCATCATTAGAAAATGCCAATTCATTTATATTAAAGAATACATTGGGTCTACCATTAATTGCACCCGGACACACCGGCACCCTAAAATCACGTAATGAACAAAAACGATTAAAAAATCGTTTCGGAAGTCATAACAATTTAGATGATTATGTTGCTCAATCCAAAACCAAATTTCAAAATTTAAGAAATATGTTTGAAACTAAAAATGATTTAGAACATCAACATCAACAACAGCAACAACAACAACAACAACAGCAACCACAACATCAACATCATCATCCATCTCAATCACAATTATTAAATACACAACAACATTCATTATCACAATCGCAATTACAATCGCAACCGCAATTACAAGTACAATCGCAATTACAATTGCAAATGCAACCGCAATCTCAATCACAACAACAATTGAATTTAATACCAATAATAAAATCAGCTCAATTAAATCCAAATAATTATCATAATCATCATGTACATAATCATAATCAACAAATGCAACAAATATCATTGCAACAAGGGCAATTGCAATCGCAGCAATTATCACAACCGCAACAACATCAATATCAACAACATCAAACACAACAACAAATACAACAACAGCTTCACCAAAGGACACCAAGTAAATTAATAAATGGAATAAATAATATGCATCAACATCAACATCAGTCATCATCAATATTATCACATAATAATACAGGTCATCATCATCAACATCAACATCATATAGGTCATCATCATCAACAGCAGCAACAACAACTGCAACAACAGCAACAACAACATCAACTTTCACAACAATTGATTGAATTTAATGAAAATTTAAATATTGTTGAAGATCGTATTACGGGATTATCTTTAAATGGTATTGGACCAGGAGGAGGTGTTAGTGAAGGAAGAGTAATTGGTTTACCATCACAATTTCCAAAATATGGACTTAAAACTGGCAGTAGTTGCTCTGAAACGGGAATTGATCAGGTATGCAAAATATTATTTATATAGAATAAAATGAATAAATTTAAATAATAGCTTTTGTTAAATTTTGAGAAATTAGAATTCACAAAATTCGAAATGTATAAGAATAAAACTGCTCAATGTTTCAATAATTTTTTGGAAGACAATAGAAGACCTTGTCTAAGTGATTTATATATTTCTGGTACATCATTATAACCGTATGAACGTAGTTTCTGGTAAAGGGTATACTGAATTTGCCATACAGTTTGTAACTCTATAAAAATGGGGGTACATTATAAACTCAAAGAGATGGGTTGGATTAGAATCGTAAAATAAATCGATTTAGCTATGTATGTCAGGCAGTACACCTGTACAATATCTCAAAACTAAAGTTTTCGCAAAATTTGATTTGTCTAGTTCAGTGTGTTCGAATAGCTGAAACCAACTTCTGTGTTAATATGAGCATAATTTAATATATGTACATGATAAAGAATAATTTAATATATGTACATGATTATATTTGAAATTTTGTCAAAAGCAATGAACCGGATGACATAATGTCTATACAGGGTGGCGCAAAACGACCGATATGGTTTGAATGTTTAATAACTTTTTTATTTAATGGTTAATTATTATTATTATTTTTTTGTTGTACAGTATATTAATGGAGAATATTTTTAGCTTAAGTATGAAAAATTATATCCCACAAGTGGTGACCATTTTCGGCTTCGCATTTTCGTGCTCTTTCCAATACATTTTCCATAACTTTTCGTAATTTTTTATCGCTGTTCCGTTGTGTACTGTTCCATTACCAATTCCCCAAGTTTTCTTCACAAAATTCTGAAATAAAAATAAAAAATATAAATAAATTTAAAAAGTTATTAAACATTAAAACCATATCGGTCGTTTGCGCCACCCTTTATTAAATTCATGCGGATATATTAAGGTTGACACAGTCTATTCTACACTTTTCTTTATTTTATTTCTAAAGTTTTAAATCACATATTATTTATCCAAATTTTCATTCAACAAATTTTACTCATTCAATCAGTATTCAATGTTCAAGATCACTAAAGAAATCAATGTTGTTGATTTGGATATAAATAAGAAACCCTTTTAATTCTTTAAACAATCCGTGTAATTAAAATAAAATTAAAATTAGAAAAAACGAGGAAGAGTGTAGTAGAGTAGACTGTGTCAACTCTGGGATACCCGTATGACCGTCATCCGGTTAATTACTTTTGTCAAAATTTCAAACATACAGCTTTATTAAGTGTAGTGAAATACTCATATAAAAGGAGAAGTTGTATGGCAGCTACTCGAACCCTCTGCAGTAGACCAACCAAATTTTCCTGTAACTTTGGCCATTACACTAAACTATTTTTGGCAAAATTTCAGATACCCAGCTTCATTAGGTTGTTGTGTAATGCTCATATAAAATAAGGAGTTGTATGGCAGCTACTCGAACCCTCTACAGTAGACTAACCAAATTTTGCAGAAATTTTGGCCATTACACTAAACTAGTTTAAGCAAAATTTCAGACACCCAGCTTAATTAGGTGGAGAGTAATGCTCATATAAAATAAGAAGTTGTATAGCAGCTACTCGAACCCACTCCACTAGACCAACCAAATTTTGCAGACTCTTTGGCCATAAAACTAAACTACTTTTGGCAAAATTTCGGACACGCAGCTGTAATAGGTACAGAGTAATACTCATATAAAAAAAGGAGTTGTATGGCAGCTACCCGAACCCATGGACCAAAATGGCTGGATTTAAATAGCGATGACGGCTATTGCAAAAAAACGAATTTGCGAAAATTTCAAGATCCTAGCTCCTTTAGTTTTTGAGTTATCGTGCGGACGGACGGACGGACAGACGGACGGACATACATAGCTAAATCGATTTATTTTTCGATTCTGATCTGATCCATACACTTGAGTCTATATCTACCACCCCCCCCTCCTTCTCTGCGTCACAAACGTAATGGCAAATTTATTATACCCTTTGACTATATAGTCATACGGGTATAAAAAGTACAAATTCAAATTCGTGATTTTGTTTAAAGGTCATGAAATACTGAGACTGAATCAGCTGAACTATATTGATTAGGGCAATTTTTTATTTGATTTTTTTTTTATTTTATTGATCTTAATTCTACGGATCGACTGAACTGATTGACATACAAAAAAAAAAAAAAAAGCAAGAATAGTTTTTCAAAGTCATTGTTCCAATTTTTTAAAGTAATTTGTTTTTGTTGTTGATAATTTTTTTAACTTTGATTTATACCCAAATATATTCCAAAAAACAACAAACTTAAAATTAAGATACAAAATTCACATCATCTGATGAAAAATTTAATTGAATCACGATCAAGATTACATTACATTATTTTTTAAATTTTTAGGGTATTGCAAATATACTCTTGTACAATAATATTCATTCCATTTTGTTACGGTTGAATATTTTTTTATTTTATTATTTTCTTTCTTTTTATTTGCAATATTTACAAAATTTATTCATTGTATAAATAAGATTTATTATTAAAGGAATATTCAATTGAAATAAGGGAAAGAAAACTAGGTCTCGATATAAAAATTGATTAAAAGAAAATAAAAATGAATTTGCAATACTACTGAAATATATTTTGTACATTTGAGTTATGTCAAAACTTAATGTAACATAAAAATGCTTGATGGTTGCCTTAAGCATTGGTGTGTAGTGGGCACATTAAAAAAAAAAAGTGTGAGTTTGATTCCCGTACAGATCGACGTGAACGGGTTGCAAGGCCTAGGTGATAGGACAGGATATGCCACCTGACATGTAAACAGCAACAAAAACATTATCGCTTTTAGTTCCGTTTTTTGAGCTCCACATCCCACTCTCTTTTTCTCTTACCTAAAATATTCTACTCACTTTTGGAAGTATTTTGTAGTATATTTCTCTAAATCACTTAGGTGAGAGTGACTGGAAATTGTGACTGGAAATGTGTAAATTTTACAAATACTCAGCTTCATTCGGTGTAGAGTAGTGGCAACTACTCGAACCCACTGCAGTAGACCAACCAAATTTTGCAGAAACTTTGGCCATTTCACTAAACTATTTTTGATAAAATTTCAGACACTGAGCTTCATTAGGTGTAGAGTAATGCTCATATAAAAGAAGAAGTTGTATGGCAACTACTCGAACCCACTGCAGTAGACCAACCAAATTTTGCACAAACTTTGGCCATAAAACTAAACTACTTTTGCAAAATTTCAGACACCCAACTTTAATAGGTTTAGAGTAGTGGTCATATAAAAAGAGATGTCTAAAAACATATTTACTTCACATGCATGAGAAACAATTTACAGAACTTTTTCCAACAGTTTGATAGAAAAATGAATCTACGTTATCATTTAATACACTGCATTGTTATGCGCCAATTAGCTGACGCTCTTTTAGTTTCAAAGGAAAATACGGAATTAATTGAAAAATTCATATTATTGTTTAGTCATATTGTCATCTAAATCCATTTTTGAGCGCATTGTAGTTAGTTTTCATTCGTAAAGGTTGGTATTAGGTAAATATATGATTTATGAACATTTGACGTAATTTTTTCAAATTTGAACTTTAGGTTCTCCTCCAGTTCGATTGAAAAGTTTTCAATAATTCCAGGTTCAACAACACTACCATTATGTAATGCCAGAAATAATCAACTTAATTTCACGTAATAAAAAATGCCCAAGCCAATTAAATGTTATTTAAATAAAAAAAAAATCAAGTGAACAAATAAAAACTGAAAACAAAGAAAATCACCTAGTTTTTACAAAAAATTTGACATTACGCACAAAATTATATGTAATATTGTATTTTTCTTAAAAATCATTATTCTTTGACTCATCATAATCCCTCAAAAAAATATAATAAAATAATATTTAATATTGGAAATATAATCAGTGAGTCACAGATATTATAATCAAATATATATTTAAGTATTTATAAATCTCAAGAACTTAGCCGAATTAATTTCTGATATCCGTTTCAAATCCAATCAGTTTATTCTACATAAAGCTCTAAACATATAAAATAATTGTACAATCACACTTATATAGGCTTCATTCTTATGACAATTGATTTCTAAAAAGTGACACATTCAATTGATCAATTCAATTTAACTGTAGCAATTTCTTTGACTTTATTATCTGTCAAATATAGAATTTTTGACAATCAAAGTTCTTTGTCACGCACTGAAAGTTATTCTTAGAAAAAAATTAAATTAAATAGGCTTTTAAATAACAAAATATTTGAAAATTTTGATAATTAAAAAATTCTTTAAAATTTATTTAGAAATATCGATTTCATACTTTTATGACCGACACTTTTACAATTAAATAATTCGTTTTTTTTTTGTAAACTCATAACTTCTTTTGTAATAATTAAAAAATATTGAAAAATTATTATTCGACTTCACAACCCATTTTTGAAGAAAAAAATTATTTATTATATCTATAATTTTTTTTTTCGATTTTTTAGCACATTTTCAAAAAATTTTGTAAAAATGTGCCTATATAGCTTCACTCTGTCCGTCCGTCCGTCCGTCCGTATGTTTACAAAAACTTTTACACCGTTTGAAATAGAATAAAGAAATTTTAACCATGGGTAGTTTTTGCAAAAAAAATAATTTCGTAGAAGAATTTTTTTCTGTAGCCCCACCTGACACGGGGCTACAGCCCCCCAAAGTTGGAAAAAGCCCTATATTTAAATGGCTATAACAAGAGTTCTGTTAAATATATTTTCAATCTGAAAACGGCAAACGATAGCTGGTTTCATAAGCTTTATAAATTTAACATTACACAAAACTCAATTTTTGCAAAATTTTTGACCACACATATCTTCTGAACGGTTCAAACTAGGACCTTGAAATTTTGGGAGAAGTTAGATAATCAGAAATTAGTAGGAGTCGGTTAACAAAATTTTTTTCAAGCCCCGTATTTAGGAGCTATAAGGGCTCCAAAATTGAAATTTTGCTATTTTTAAACACCTGTAACTTGAATACCTGTCCAAATTTTTTTTTAGTGATATACAAAATTCAAAGCTCTATAATTATATTTCAACATGTGTCAAAGGTTTTTCTTAATTTTGAAGGGTTAAGAAGCTACAGCCCCTGCAAATTCTAAAAAAGCCCTATATTTAAAATGATATAACATGAGTTCTGTTAGGTTTATTTTCAATCGAAAAACGGTATAAGAGAGCTGCTTTTATAGACTCAACAAAAATATGTCGATCAAATTTATAGGGTTGCCATATGGTACTAAAATTTAGCATTATATAAAACTCAATTTTTGCAAAATTTTTCGTCCCACATATTTCTTAAACGGTTTAAGATAGGGCCTTGAAATTTTGGGAGAAGTTAGGTCCTCAAAAGCTAGTAGGAGTCGGTTAACAAAATTTTTTTTTCAAGCCCCCTGTTTAGAAGCTATAAGGGCTCGAAAATTGAAATTTTGCTATTTTTAAGCACTTGTAACTTGAATACCTGTCCAACTTTTTTTTTATTAATATACAAAATTTGAAGGTCCAACATTATATTTTAACATATGTTAAAGGCTTTGCTTAAATTTAAAAGCGGTTCCTTAAACTGAAGAAAGTGTCTCTCAGTTTTACTCATTTTTGCTTAGATAAGAAAATTCTAAGAAAAATTCCAAATTTTGGTTTAATTCCTAGAAACTACAAAAGTGGAGAGGGAGGGGGGGGGGATGAAGTTAGGTCCTTGAGAAATTTGGCAACCTTCCCCATAGAGGAGCTAATAGGGCTTAAAAATTAAAAATTTACTGTTTTTATAGGTAAGCAGTAACTTAGTCACTAAAGTATATTTTGCCTAAATTAAACGTTAATATTGAAGCTTCAACATTATATGCCGATAAAATACTTAGTATGAAACACTTTATTATTTTGAAAATGTGCTTTTTTAAAAACCCTTGGTTTTTTATCATCACTTGTTTATGGAAGTCAACAGTAAAAAAAATTATTAAATCGAGTTGTTTTTTTTTACGCTGACCAATTCAATAATAAATATAAATACGTTTAATAAACTTTCAGAACAAGCATTAATTGTAAAAATACAAGAATGGAAAAATTTACGCGTAAATACAATTCAGGTTAACTATAAGATACAATTTATGTATGTTACGTGTAAAGGGTATAAAATTAGGTTAAACATTTAATTCAAATTTAGTAAAAATAATCTCCAATACTATTTTACTAATGTATTATCAAATGTTAAACTAAAATTTATAAGAGTTTAATAGATGCCAGATCACTTGTCGTAGGTGTCATAGATATTCACCACAATCTAATTTTTTTATAAAGGTTTTGTACAGCAGCATAATTGATGAAGTTGTGAACATCAGTTTTATTTTTACGAGGGAAAGCTTAAATGTCACCCATTCGAATTGTCTGTTGTTCCTTTGGGTAGAATGCAACTTCAACCCACCAAAACCACACTCTTTGGAATTGTTGGATTATGGGGAAAATTTAATATTATATTTAGAAGAAAGATGTTAATGTTTTTGTTAAATTTAGCTGAAATTAATTTTGGGGAATAGCAAATGGTGGACATATTAACTCCATACTTTAGAATTGCATACTATGTTTAAAAAAGCGGTGCTTAACACTTGTCAGTAACAAAATTAATTTGTCTAGGGACAAATGTTTGTGATTACTCTCCCGCTATAAAACATTTTTCTCTCAGCGATCTTTCAAATATCTATAAAGCCTATGACCTAAAATGGATACCTTTATTACCAATATGGGCTTGCGTTGCCTAAACTTTAAACTGAAATTTTTATTATGGTTATCTTAGTCACAAGTACAAAATCAAAAAGAGCACCTTACGACTAATTTGCACCCCTCTTTCCAGCATAATTTCACATCCCTTAGCATTTGTCGAAATATTGGACAACTAACTGTTTTTTTATAGATATCTTGTAGGTATTGACACTTGTTCTATTCAATATAAAACAATATTGCCGCCTTTTAACAATTCCTGCGTTGCATCTGGAAGGCCTCAAGTACCTATTTTTACACTGTGGAAGTTCCTAGGTGGTTTAAAATTGGCTATAAAAATTCATTTATTGGGATAACAGCTAGAATATTGAACATGCTTACATCCAATATGTTCCTCTCCGTTAGAAACATACCGTTATACAATTTGCAACGTTTTAAAATACAACCAACATACCTCCAAATATCAACTGCTATCCTACTTCCCTTTGATTTCCTTTGTATTCTCTCATAGCCTGCAAATCTATTAATTTATTTATGTTTAAAATAATTTATTCTTATAGCTTTTTAATTCCAAATTCTAGAAAATAGATTTTAAAATCTAATCGAACTCGAAACAATACATTATATACTATATTAAGGTATTATAAACAATCAATTTAATTTTAGAACACATTTTTAAAATTTATTCTAAAAGCTGACATAATTTTTGTATAAAAATTATTTTGAATAATTAAAAATTGAATTAAAGTATAGAAAAATGATAATTAAAATAACAATCCATTGTTATTCTTGATGTCTTAATGTCAGCTTGAACATTACCTGTAAAAAATCGTTTATTTTTTTTAATTTTTTAATTTTTAATATTTTCAATATTTTTTATATTTATTATTTATATAAAAATAATAATAATCGATTTCCATATTTCTTTTATTTTATTTTTGTGTATAGGCAAAAAATCTATTAAGACCAATTGCATTTAAACCAATACCATTCGAACCGGATTATAGTATTCCAAATCGTTATAGTGATTTGTGTGACCGTTATGGTTCAACTCCATCGTTAGCTCCAATTCAAGGACCAAATATGAAATTTGGAAGTAAGTATTATAGTAATAAAATTAGAATTTAATTTGTGTAATAATATTAAAGAAAAATATTAAAGTTTTGCAAATGTAAAATTTAAAAGAGAATTTACGATATAATTACGATATTAGAAATATTTTATGTGGTTATATTATTCTTTAAGGCACAACTGATCTTCGTCATGGTGGTTATAATAGCTATTGCAGTAGTTCAATGGCACGTCGACGTTGTTCCCGTTCATTAAAAATTAATGATAGTATGGAATCCGTACGGCATACACCAGATTCAGATGCAAATAGCCAAAGTAGTACAATGTAAGTAATCATTTTTTATAATAATTTATATTTTAATAAAAAACCACATTTATAAATTTTTAAATTTATGTGGTCAAAATAATCAAAATGCAGATAAAAGAATTTAAGCTTAACCATTTTTTGACCTATTTTATATATATATATACATATGTACATATATACATAATACATTATGTTATATTTTTTTTTTCTTATTTTCATAGAAAATCTAGCAATAAATTCCACCATCATCAAGATCAATTTGATATGACCCCATCACCTTCAGATTCTGGTATATCAGAACTTGAAGCTGCTCTTAAAGATCGAGATTCAGAACTATCATATTTAAGACAAACAATGGAGCATAATGAGAAGGTTATATTTAAAGTTCATAAGGTAAATTAAAAAAAAAAAAAATAAAAAAATATTTTTTGAAATATTGATGAAAAATTGAAATAAAATAAATTTTTTTATTCTACTTGCTTTTTTTGTAGGACAAAGAAGCATATTGGGAACAAGAAACAAAAAGACTTAAAGCATTTTATGAAAGCCAACAAAGAGAATATTTAATGAAAATAAAAAAATTAGAACAAATGTTAACATTACAATCATTTCAATTTAAACAAAATAAAATACGTTTATCAGAGAATTCGAATCGTATTAAAGAACAATTTACAGATTTAAAAAATGAAAATGATTTATTAAGGTAAGGGGTTTTATTATATATATTATATATTCTAAAATAAATTCTAAAATAATTTGAATGTTAGAATTTGACTATTTTGCCTTAGACAAATTAATAATAACTAAAAACGAGGAAGAGTGTAGTAGAGTAGACTTATGTCAACCCTTTTAACCGTAATATAAACTTTATATCATCCGGTTTATTACTTTTGGCAAAATTTCAAACATTCAAAAAGTAAATGTATAAAGTAATGCTCACTCGAACCCACTGCAGCAGACCAACTAAATTTTGCAGAAACTTTAGCCATAAAACTAAACTACTTTTGGCAAAATTTCAGACACCCAACTTCAAAAGGAATAGAGTAATGCTCATATACAAAAAGAAGTTGTATGGCAGATACTCGAACCCGTGAACCAAAATGGCGATGACGACTATTGCATAAAAACGAATTTGTGAAAATTTCATAACCCTAGCTTCTTTATTTTATGAGTTATCGTACGGACGGACAGACATCCATAGCTAAATCGATTTATTTTTCGATTCTGATCCGATCCAAACACTTGCGTCTATATCTGCCCCCTCTACTTCTCTGCGTCACAAACGGAATGGCAAACTTAATCTTGACCTATAGTCATACGGGTATAATGAGTATTTGATTTAACCGTTAGTTCCTATTGAACTAAGACTAAAGCTTTCCATTGTACTTAAAACCTATTTGCATGTTTCCATTGTACTTAAAACCTATTTGCATGTTTCCATTGTACTTAAAACCTATTTGCAAAAATTCCTTAATACATAATTTAATGTTATAATTTTATCATATTGAACTTTAACTTATTAAAATTAGTTTTTTTCAATAACATAATTTAAAAGACCACTACTGCATTCATATAAATCAATGTTAATGAATAATGAACTAACACTAATAGAGAAATTTTCAGAAAATATTTGTAAATGGAAATATGTTGTATTTTTTTTTAATTGGAAGTGTTACCGTTCTTTGTTTATATTTTAAAATTAAATATATAGAGTACGCGTTTTTGTTATTGTGATCAGAGGAGACCTGTCAAATCTGTCAAAAAAAGCAAAGTTACTTTTTGTTCTCAGATCATTCATATTACCTTTATGTTTTTCATTAATTCCAGAGCGTGCTCAGTTCTGAATATGTGAGCTCAATAAAAAAATGTTTAAATCCAATAGAGTTGTCAGAAAATAAAGCGTCAAATTTTACAAAAGAATTACAAGAAATATAAATATATTGAAAATTGGTACACTACACATACATATATGAAAAATTCAATATATAAAAAAATCAAAAACTTAATCAGTTTACGTTCTTAATGTCAATTTTGAATTTTTGAATATAGTTGGAGCTCTGAGCTCTCCACACCTATTTAAATTAGAAGCCTCAAAATTTGGGTAAAACTTTGGTACTACCATTGTTTACTCCGAACGTTCTACTTCTACATAGATCTGATCACAAAAAAAAGGTCAGAATTTTATTAATGTATTTTTCTAAACAAAAATTTAGAAGATATCCTTTTTTATAAAACATAGATTAGTTTTAGGTTTAACTTTTAGCTAAACTTTTACAAATAGAATAGAATATTATATTTTAAATACTACATTACTTCATAATAAAAGAGAATTAATATTAAAATATTTTTTTCATATTACAGAAATGAAACAGAAGGTCTAAAAACAAGTGAAAGAACAATGCGAGATCGTATACTACAATTGGAAGACAAAATTAATGTAATGGATAAATTAATATTAAATTTAAAAACACAATTAGAAGAAAATGAATGGACAGTATGCCAGAAAAATGGTGAAATAGCTTTACTTAAAACACAATTAAAAGAGGCTAAGGTAAGTTTAAAATTTGATTTGAAAAATTTAAAAAAAATTTTAAATTTAGATTGAGTCCGGTGTAATAAATTAAAATCAGTTTTTAGTTCCGTTCTCTTTTAAATCGTAATGCATTATAAACATATATAATACCAAAATATAAACATATCTGAAATCTATAATATATTTAAAATAACCCGTTATGAAGTTTTTTAAAGAAATAAATAATGTCTTATTTTTCGATTCATTAACATTACATGATGCCGTCAAATAACGGTACTTCCTGCCTTCAACTACATCCATGTATTATTATGCAGGTATTAAAATGCATTATAATTTTTAGTGTAGGTCCTAAAACTCTCAAAAAGTCCCGCCATTTAAATATCGAGAGTAACTAAAAATTAGATTATAGCGATTATTTTAACACTTTAAACGTTGTTTTGTTAATATATGGATGTGGGAACATTTTTTATTTAAAAGAGGTTTCCCCGTTATTAAAACATTAACAAATAATCTAGCGTTTCTTAATTTTTCAACCTTTGGGAAACTTTTATTTGAACTGAATTTTGGGGTTACCGAAAAATAGCCCTTTGCGCAATCTAATTATAAGAAAATTTTTTAAATTTATAAAATGTATACCATTATATTAAATTCTATAATAATTTGCTTTTTCAATTTTAGATGGAGTTGACACTCAAAGATCATGAAATTGTTAATATAAAAACGGAACATCAAGAAGAAATACAAAATCATAATGAAAATAGTTTAGTTAGTAATGGTGGTGGTGGTAATGAGGTAAATTAAATTTTTTAAATTTTTATTTTTAATATTTCAGAACTTTATAATTATTATTTATTTACATTCTTCTTATTTATTTTTAGTTCGAAAACAATAATAATTTAGATATAACACAATTAAATCGTATAATTTTATTAAAAGATCAAGTAATATTAGCTCTTACCAATGAATTGGGTAAATTACGTAAAGAATTATCTGATTTAGCAATATTTCATGAATATGGTGAAGAACCATCTGGTAAATATACTCGTTTAAAATATAAAATTGAAAATTTATCTGGTATTTGTTATAATCAAAATACAATAAATTCAATTAATAATACTGATAATTTAAATAATACAAATGATATTGATAATGAAAACCAAAGTAATAATAATAATAACCCTGATACAAATACAACTGAAAAATATGTACGAAAAGCATTAGAAGAAGATGATTTAGATGTTATTATAAATTGTTTAAAATCAACTGGAGCTTTAAGTGAATCAATATTTAATGATAATAATACGAATAGTAATAATGATAATGATAATAATCAAATTAAAACAAATATTTTATTAAATGGTGTAATAAAAACAAATTTACCAGATATTACAAGAAATTATTTGAATTTAAATCAACAAGAACAATTAAAAAATTCAATTAATCAACAACAACACCAACAGGAGCAGGCACGCAATGAAACTGAAGCATTAAAACGTGAATTAGATGAGGCAAGAAAAGCCTTTGAAACTGAAAAACAAGAATGGGCTGCAGAAAAAGAAAAAGTTTTAGCATATCAAAGACAATTACAAATGCATTATATAAATATGCATCAAAAAATGAAAGATTTAGAAAATCAACTTTCAAAAAGATGCTGAAGAGCGCACACTAAAAATAAAAAGATTAAAATAAATAATATTTGAAAACATAATTAAATATTTTTAAATAAAAAATTTACAAGAAATTATATAATTTATTTCAATCGATTTAAAAAATATATATATATATACACATTATATATTATAATATACTTAGTTAAGATTACTTTTTGTTTATGTTATAAATTTATAAATTATAGAACAATGCTAATAGTTTAATCAATATCTATTAAATAGAATTATTTTGTTTCTTTATTTTACATACATATATACATATATCCATATTATATATTTTTTTTTCAAAATATAATATATGAACAAATAAAAATGCACAAAATATTAAAAAAAAATCTTGAAAATGCAAATTAAAATGAATAATAAATTTAAGTGTTTTAATTTATTTTTCAAAATTTCCAGATAATTCCCTTTTTATTTAAAAATTTTAGGTTATGTTTGATTGTAAAGTAGAATATACATTATCAGTTCAGTCAGCCGTCAGTTTTGCAATTGTAACTAAACTGATAAACTGTCATTATTAAATAGTTTGAGCTGAACAATAATAAAATATTTTGGTAATAACTGACGATTGAACTGATAAGTTCATACTCTACTTAATGTATGATTTTTTTAAGAATATATTTAATTGCCTTTAATTATTTTTATACCCGTATGACTATATAGTCAAAGGGTATAATAAATTTGCCATTACGTTTGTGACGCAGAGAAGGAGGGGGGGTAGATATAGACTCAAGTGTATGGATCGGATCAGAATCGAAAATAAAATCGATTTAGCTATGTATGTCCGTCCGTCCGTCTGTCCGTCCGTCCGTGCGTCCGTCCGCACGATAACTCAAAAACTAAAGGAGCTGGAATCTTGAAATTTTCGCACATTCGTTTTTTTGCAATAGCCGTCATCGCTATTTAAATCCAGCCATTTTGGTCCATGGGTTCGGGTGGCTGCCATACAACTTCTTTTTTTATATGATTATTTCTCTGTACCTATTACAGCTACGTGTCTGAAATTTTGCCAAAAATAGTTTAGTGTAATGGCCAAAATTACTGCAAAATTTGGTTGGTCTACTGCAAAGGGTTCGAGTATCTGCCATACAACTTCTAATTTTATATGAGCATTACTCTATACCTATTGAAGTTAGGTGTCTGAAATTTTGCCAAAAATAGTTTAGTGTAATAGCCAAAGTTCCTGCAAAATTTGGTTGGTCTACTGCAGAGGGTTCGACTAGCTCCCATACAACTCCTTCTTTTATATGAGCATTACACTAAACCTAATAAAGCTGGTATGTTTGAAATTTTGCCAAAAGTAATTAATGTTTATAATAATAATGATATAATGTTTATATAACGGTCATACGGGTATCCCAGAGTTGACACAGTCTACTCTACTACACTCTTCCTCGTTTTTTATTTAATTGTCATTTTAATTGTCAAAAATCAATACATATCAGAAATAAATTGTTGGAAATTAGAGTGATCTCTCTTGACATACTTATTTGAAACTACATACTTTATCAGTTTTGATTATGTATAAACTGGCACTTAAATATTTTATTAAATTTTGAACTTATTTTTATTTTAATAGATATTTAATTTAATTTAAAAATAATTGTTGATATAGTAATTTTTTTCAAATTTAAAAAAAATCAATTTAAGAATATCCTTTTTGTACTATAGAAAAAGTGTCTTGCAGTATTATGTTAACTGATATTAAAGAGGAGGGTATAACCTTAATAAAGAAGTAGGATCTTGAATAACTGTCGAAGCTCGTTTAAATGTTTTTTAGAAAAACAATTTTTTTCGTTTTTAGTACCTTTAAAATATAATTAACGTTTTTGACAGCAATTTAAAATTGTAAACAAAGAGAATTGGAAAAAAATTTATTAAAACTTTAGACTTTTAATAAGTTAAATAAAAATAAATAAAACCTTGCTCACATCCCGTAATTGTGAAGTAAAAAATTCAAAAGAAAAATTTTAAAATTATAAAGATTCATTCGGGAAAAAGAAAATTTACTTAATACTAACTGGGGAACTCGGTTAATTAGTGGATAAGCATTTGGCGATAAGGGGCGGGTTCGATTTCCTCGACCATTTCATGACCAGTAGAATTTTTAAATAAAAAATAATTTTCTTTGTAATTCACCATGGTAACCAAATGTATAGTGAAAGCTTCCATTCGTCACTGGGTTCAAATTAGTGGCTTAACCAATAATTAATAATTATATATATCTAATAAAAAATACATTAATATAACAATATAAACAAATGTAAAATACAAACAAATAATTTAATTGAATAATATAACTCACAGATATATACTCGTATATACTCACCGTATAACTCAAATACAAAATGTTACAATATTTACAAAAATTGAATTGTATCTATTGAAAATCTAAGACGTTTCTACATGTTATAAGGCCTAGTAACATCTCATGTTAAAATTGTAAGTGGAATTCATTAAGGTCAATTCTAATAATACAAATTAAATATGACCAAAATGTCCCTATGGTATAGACAGGCTCATTAGCCTAACAGTTAAACCGTTAACACTTAAAAAAAAAAAATTTTAAGATTTGTAAAAAAAAATGAGTTCATTGTTATTTGGAAACCTGAAAAAAATACGTTTATAATTAAATTCATTTTTTGTTGAATAAAAAAAAGTATATTTTATTCTATACACATCAATTTACATACAACACTTTGCATACTCTTAAGCGAATGCAAAAAAAAATTTATATTAACTATTATTATTTTTTTAAACTTCAATATTTCTTAACAGTTAATTTTCAAAAATTATATAGAAACATCATTATTCACAATACTTATTATAATTTCAATTAAGATTTAATATAGAAAGCTATATAAAAATATATATATATATGTATATAGATATCTTAACAGAAAATTTGATTTATTTTTAATAATTTATTTAAGATTTTACTATTTAAAAAACTATAAAAAAGAAACTAAATTATATAAAATAAATCTCGTAAAAGATTTATATATTCAACATTTTTCAATTATCACTTATCACACACACACACACACTCTCACACACTCAAGTATAAAAATTAATCATCATCATTTTTACCACCCCCCTTATATTTTAATTGTTTTTTTAAATTTTCATTTAATGGTAATAAATCATTAACAATAACATTTATTGTATCTAAGTTGGGTCTTTTATCAAAATCGAATGTATGTAACATTCCTTGACGTGATCTTTTTAATGTATCATTACGTTGTCGTGTCCAAAAAAATTTTCTTAATGGAACAAAATCATGTGGCAGGGTATTTTTCTCTTTAAAACGATAAATTTTTTTACGAGATTTTAAACGTTCTTGATCTTCTTGATTTTGACGATTTAAATGATTTTGTTCATGATATGATTGGGCAATATTTTTTCCAAAGCTTGATAATATTGCATTATTACTTTGGGAATTATATTGCGATTGGTGTTGATGTTGATGTTGTTTTTTTTGTAAATATTTTTGATATTGTTGTTGTTCATGTTGTAAATATGCAAATTGATGTTGATTATTTTTTTCGATTGTTTGTTGCTGTTGTTGTTGTTGTAGCTGTTGTTGTTGTTGTAGCTGCTGTTGTAGTTGTTGTTGCTGCTGCTGAATTTGCTGAGCTTGCAATTGTTGTGGTGTTTGTTCGTCGTCTTCCAATTGAGTTGATTGATAAATATCATAATTAACTAAAGATAGACTTTTTTGTGATGAATCATAACGATTTTGAATTTGATTTATTTTTGGATTAATACGATCAGATGTAAAATTTTTTCTACTAATATTTTTGCATAACTGATAATTTAAATTAATCTAAAATTAATAAATATTAAATATATTTAAATAGGTATTCAAATTAATATATTTTTAAATATTTAATTTATATACTTACTAATTTAACGTTTAAATAATTGCTTGAACATGCAATTACTTTTCTAAAAACCATTTTTTTAAAATAAGATTTTTTTTTTTTTTTATTATAACTTTTTCTTTTGAAATCAATTATGTCTGAATTCGAAAACTAATTAAAAACAAAAAGAAATATGGAAAAATAATTCCATATATAAAATTAAAATTATAATTATATCATTAGATAAAAATAGTTTTTTAAATATTTTTGATATATTTCCTAATGCCGACTTTGTGTTACAAATTTATTATTTCTAAATTTAGAATATTACATATGTATATAATATTATATATTAAGGTATTTATTTTATAATATATTATTTTTTAATCACTAATTCTAAATCTATTTACATTAATATTAACATTTTAGTAATTATTAAATAAATTTTAAAATATATATTTTCTATTTTTTACCTCTTGAGCACAATAAGCGCAGCCAACAACGTTGAAATTCTACTTCGAAAATTAAACATATGGAAAACAATAAAAAAATGCTCACAATGAAAGACCCAACAAAGTTTCAATGCAGTCTTGACGCAAAAATTAATCAACTCTTAACTTCTGCTTTGCATTGACAGCTAATTGTTTACGCCATTGATATTTATTATTATTGTACCCGTATGACTATATAGTCAAAGGGTATAATAAATTTGCCATCACGTTTGTGACGCAGTGAAGGAGGGGAGGGGAAGATATAGACTCAAGTGTATGGATCGGATTAGAATCGAAAAATAAACCCAAAGCTATGTATGTCCGTTTGTCCGTCCGTCCGCACGATAACTCAAAAACTAAAGGAGCTAGGATCTTGAAATTTTCGCAAAATCGTTTTTTAGAAATAGCCGTCATCGCTATTTAAATCCAGCCATTTTGGTCCACAAGTTAGAGTAGCTGCCATACAACTTCTTTTTTTATATGAGAATTCCACTACACTTAATAAAGCTGTATATTTGAAATTTTGCCAAAAGTAATTAACCGGATGATATAATGTTACGTTACGGGTATCCCAGAGTTGACACAGTCTACTCAACTACACTCGTCCTCGTGTTTTAGTTTGAAATTTTAGAATATAGTTTTATTATTTTTTAGTTTGAAATTTGAAAAAAAATGAAACTTTTACGTTACTTTCAATCCACTGATTGAAAAATAAATTACTACTAATTTGCTTACATTAAATGTTACTTTAACAATTTGCATTGTGCTAGAAAAATTTGATAGCTACGTTTTTAGACATTTTGCAACTTAGATGCTGCGTCATGGCTACGATTAATGTGGCCAAGGCATTAGTGTTTATGTTCTTTACTAGTATTTATTTTGGGGATGGCTAATATTCTTCAACACTTAAGACCTGTATCCTATTACTACAGTACACAGACACTGAACAATCTTCGTTCTTTAAAAACTGCATTAAGTTATACAAGCAATTCTTTATCGCTATTTCAAAGTCTTAACAGTATCTTCTACCGTAGTTTCTATAATTCAGAACTTGGATTGTTATATTGTGGTACAGCAAGTGGAAAGCAATTTCGTCTTCTTTTCTACATCCTCTTAGTTTTCTTGTACCTTCCAAATCTAGTTAATTCGCATGGGTTTTTATCGAAACAGGTCCGTGACAACTTAATTAAAAGTATATATACTTCCTCAACTGTTAAAAAAAGTATGAGAAATACTGAAAGATCGCGAAATCATTTAACACCATTCAACAGTTAAACGAAACCAACAGTTCTCCTTAGTTTTTTTTCAATAAATTAATTAATCCATGACCATTTCAAACATCGGTAGCATAACAAACGATTGTTTGTTGCACCCCACCCACTACGGAGGTACAGCCCCAAAAATTAGAAAAGCCCTATTTGTAAGTTATTATAACACAAATTCTATAAAGTATATTTTCTTAGCTTTATAAAGACATATAAAATTATATATAAGTATTTTAAACTACAGTTATTGAAACTTAAGCATATGAAAAAATATAGAATAGTGTACTGTTATATAAATCAACTTAATCTTTAGATGTTTTACGAACCTTCATTTAAAATAAAAAAAAATAACTTGACTTATTATATAAAAATTGTCATTTAAAATAAAAAAGTTTTCAGTTAAAAAAAAAAAAAAAAACACAATCAATTAAAATAAATTAAATTATTTTGAATTCGGTCCATCAAATACCAACTAATCCACCGAGGCCCCTATTTCCAAAATTACTCACTAAAATAACATATTAAAATTAAAAAAAAACAAGTGATGAAAAAAACCAAGGGTTTTTAAAGAAGCACATTTTCAAAATAATATAGTGTTTCATACTGAGTATTTTATCGGAATATAATGTTGAAGCTTCAATGTTAACGTTTAATTTATTAATTATATACGTTGGTGAATAAGTTACTGCTTACTTATAAAAACAGTAAATTTTAAATTTTTAAGCCCTAGTAGCTCCTCTATGGAGAAGGTTGCCAAATTTCTCAAGAATATAATCCTCACTACTCCCCTTCCCCCAAACTTTTTTAGGCTCTAGGAATTAAATTGTGAATTCCACCAAAATTTTTTAATTTTACTAGAATTATACTATCTAAGCAAAAATGGGTGAAACTGAGAGACACTTTCTTCAATTAAAGGAACCGCTTTTAAATTTAAAAAAATCTTTAAACATTTTAACATTCTGTTAAAGTATAATGTTGGACCTTCAAATTTTGTATATTAAGAAAAAAAAATTTGAACAGGTATTCAAGTTACAGGTGTTTGAAAATAGCAAAATTTCAATTTTCACAATTTTCAAGCCCTTATAGCTCCTAAACAGGGGACGTGACAGGGACTGTTTACAAATAAATAAGGGTCCTATTGCAACAATCACTTATCACTATTGTTGATTGTTTGATAATTTGATTAGTGATAAGTTGTTGATGCAAAAAGAATCCTGTTTTAATTCTTCTGTTTTTTTTTTGTGAATTTTAATAAGTTTCATGTAAATAAATTTTAATCAAAGCATTCTTTAAAATTTATATTACAGTATAAAAAATCATTTATTTTTTATTTTCATAGTTTCGAAATTCAAAAGTAAAAGCACAAAAAAAAATTTATTTTTTTGTAATAAAAACAGAAATAGTGAAAAATTAATTTTTTTTTAAATTACTTTTTTTTTAGATAAAAAACTTTTCTTTTTGCCTTCAAAAAAAACAATTTTTTAGATAATGATGATGGTAAATGCAATAATATCTGGAAATGTTTCGTCGTGTGCAAAAAAAATCCTTGTTGTATGTTGATTTTAATCTATACATACTTGTATATATTATAAAAAATATTTTATATATTTCTTAATATTGCAGTGTTTTAGGCAAATCGCTTTAAAATCAACAATTTCCAGTTTAAAACCAGCAACATCAGAAGATTTAACTGACTATGAAAGAGAAATAAAAAGAAAATATGAACTAATGGATCTCGTGAATAAAAGAATATATTCAACAAAGAATCATTTAGCATTCGTATTAAAACAACGTTTTGATAAAGATATGCAACCACGTTATTATACATCTTTAAAAAAAGTAAGATAATAAATTTGTATTTTTTTTTTTTAAACAAAATAAAAAAAAGCGAAAAATACAAAAAGAGTTAATGTTAACATTATATTTTTAACTTTGTTATCATTGTAATAAATATCTTTTTTTTTTTACTTAAGGAACATTTTCTTTCAATAACAATTAGGCCAAATTTCGTGATCGGTTCCTTTATGATATCGTCTTCATTATAAATACTATTAATTAAATTTTAAAAACATAGTTTCTATTTGGATATAACATGACTGGGGCTTTTTTTTCATTTCAGAAATATAACACTGCACTTTGTTTCATTTGAAAAATCATCTGAATGCAACCTAATTTTATAGCCTTAAAACAAAATTCAAATAAAATAAGTGACTGTCCAAATTGCTGTGTTTTTGCCGTTAAAAAAAAACAAAACAAAATCTGTATATGTTAAAATATTAAAAACGAAACCATTTTGACATTTGCAATGCAAAAAAATAAATAGAACGCTCATAATTAAGTAATGCCGCAAATTTCGCCGCATTTTTGCAAAATTTTAAGATAATGTATCCGAAAATTTGCGACTAATTTTAAATTATTTATAAATTTAGGTTTAAAATTTTCACGATTTTCTGTTTTTAAAAAAAAAATTTAGTCTTAATGTCTTTTTTTAGTAAAACTTTTTAATATAAATTTACAAAAAGAATTATATTTTGGAGATTTGATTTATTGTTAAACAGTTGAGTTAACTCAATTTCAGTTTTTCTGTTTCAGTGTTTATCAGTTTTTATTTCTGTATTTGTATAGAGTTCCTATATCTGGTTATTTTCTGCTGCGGATATTACACATTTTATTATTACAAAATTTGTTCTAAATTAAGCATAATGACTAATATATTTACTAATAAAAAAATCGTATTTTTAACAGATACATTACTCTTAAATGTTAACAATTTGACGATCTTATATTGATGACTTTTGTTTTAAATTTGTCATTGACGTTTTCGAAAAGTAAAAATTTTAAAACTAAAGTATATGAAATGAGATTGACGTTTCCTACAATAGTAATATTCGCATAATTTTCGTGCTTATCGTGACAAGCAACTGTCAACCAATTGACTAATGAAAAAATTATTCAATTGTCAATTACGTTCGTATTGCGAATTCAAATTGATAAATAATTTTTCTATTGTGAATAGTTGTTAAATTGACGTTTATGACTTTGGTTTCTTTTTTAAGATAAAAAAGAAAAATCATTAATTATGTGTATAAAAAAATTACCAAAAACAAAAGAAAAATTATAAATAAAAAATTTTTATTAAATACTTACATTTGATACAAAAAATAAACCAACTGATTATAATGCATATACCAGGAATTTTTATACTGCAAAATAAAACTATCTAACTACTTTTTCTATTAACATTTTAATTTTCAGTTTTTTTGGGAGTTCCCCAATTTAAAACTGAAAATAGTATTACTGTATAACAATTAATAGAGTTGGGTTGTTCAATTTAAAATGGAGCAAGATGTAAAAGACATAAAACAAAACCTATTTAAAAATTATAAAATACGATTTTTAATCGAAATATTTAAGTTTTTTTTTTAATAGAAACAAGTATAAATAAGTATTTTCTACTAAAAACATACAAAAATAGGCATATTTTATTTTGAAAACACATTTCTCAACTGATAAAAAATATTGAACCTAGCTGAATCAATTACAAATTTTCCATTGACAATAACTATCAAAAATATTGTTTGAAAAAATTTTCCCCGATACCAATTTTTAGTTGCTAATTGACGCAGTTCACAATATGTCAATTATTAATTGATAATTGCTAGTAACGATACCAAATTAAAAAATTAATTGATGGCTGTCAATTTTCAATTGGCAATTGATGTTCCCGATAAGACCCTTTGTTACTTGCAAAATATTGACCATCAAATAGTCATAACGGACGGACGATTTTGATTGACGTTTAAAAAAGTTTAGTTTATGATTTCGATCATATTTTTGACGTTTTACAAAAGAGCCATTTTTTTCCACGGTATTGTATAAAATGTGAACGTTGACTCTTAGTTTATATGCACCAAGCACATTTAAAGTTAGTAGGGTGCTATTCCAATTCACAACGCAGCATAAAATATGGTTGTCATAGAAAATAATGTTTATCTCTATTCTAATGGTATCCGGCTAGTTTATCGCAATAATAAATTCACAGCAAAGTTCATCGCAAGCAATTCATCGCAAGCAATTCATCGTAAGCAATTCATCGCAAGGAAATATTCATCGCGAAGTTTATTGCGATGAATATCCGATACTTGTTTTTGTTTTTTCATTTTTTATTTTTGTGTACACAATAAATTTCGTTATGTTTAATTTATCATTATTTGAATATTTAACTCAATTTATTATTATTTAATTATTTAATTCTGGTAGCCGAAACAATCCCGCGATAATTTATTAATATTAATATAGTAATAAAGTTTTTAATTATTGACATCATAATTTATCATATAATTTATTAAAAAATATTAATAATTTAGAACGTTGTAATAAATAAATTATTTATTATATAATTTATCATTATTTCAATATTTAACTCAATTTATTATTATTTAATTATTTAACTCATCGCGCGATTGTTCTGGCTACCAGAGTTAAATAATTAAATAATAATAAATTTCTTACGATGAATTGCTTGCGATGAATTGCTTGCGATGAATTGCTTGCGATGAATTCCATCGCGATGAAATGCTTGCGATAAAAGAGCCTAGAATCATTCTAATTCATAACACAACCTAATGTCAAAACGGCCAAACATTATTTTTATGTTGTGTTGTGTGCAAACAAAGGTATTCCAATTTACAACAGTGTTATGCGTGACAACTCAAACATTACAACACGTCAAGACCAGTTTTAATATATAATATATATATATATGTATATAATTGTTATTATTAAGTAATGTATATATAAGTTATGTAATAGTAGTACTCATTTTTTATTTCTTCCATATACATTTCACTGAAACTCTCAATAATACATTAAAAATTCAAAAATTACGGTACGCTTATCGCACCGTACGGTAACCGCGATAAGTACAAGTACTTGAAGTTGTTTTGAAATTACAATTTTTGCATAATTTTAGGATGAATGTTTTCCATATAAAAAAAAAATTGAATCCCAAAAATACAGTTATATTTTTACTAAATCAATTTTAATAAAATTTCAGGGGTAGCAAAATACAACAAACCTAATTTAGTTGAGTACATTTTATGTAAAAAGTGTTATAAGTATTATTATTGTATCTGTAGATTACGGCTGAATTAATTTTCTCATTTGCGATTGAAACTTAAGGCTAATTTTTTTTTTTTGATTATTTAGCCTCCTTGTGAGTTATATAAATAGTTTTTTTTTTATATTTACCGTTTTTTACTATACAATTATTTTAAATTTTCACCATCGATCACCAGATGATTTTAATGACAGGACCTCCTATAGTGTTACAAGTTGTTTTTTTTTATTATATTTAAGGATTTCTATTATTAGTATTTTTGCTGTTGTTGTTGTTGTTGTTGTTGTTATGCGTTCTCAAATTCTATTGTTTCAACATATTGTATTTTAGTTAAGTAGCTTTAATATTATTGTAAGAATTTAGAAATATAATAAACATAATCTTTTATTATTTAGTGTTCATTTTACAGGGTGTTTCATTTTAGTATAACATAAAATTATATATCACATAACATTATCAAAATGTTAAAGATATTTGGTTTTGTGAGTTAAAAGAATTTTTAAAAATTTTCTAGGTTGAATGTTCAGTGTGGTTCCATCCTAAAGATTAAACAAAGGACAAAACATTGTTTTTTTTATCAAGTGAATTCAGCGAATATTGCGAATATTAGTGACAAATAAAAACTCTTCAGTCAAAATAGTGGTCAATCTATCAAACCACTTAGTAGCTGATGTGAATTAAGATAATTACAAGTGTTAGTTGAGGTAGCAAAACATAATTCTGTTATTTAAGTTTAAATATTTTGCGGCGCATTAAAAGCTCTTAGTGTACTTATAATTTAAAAGCTACCAGTTAATATATTTTATATGTGTCCGTCAAGAATTTGAAAAATACTCATGGAGGATTTTGTTTCCAATCAGAAGCGTAATTTAATAAAAATAAAGTATATTTTTTTAGAGTTATTTAAAGCTATCATTAACTTTACTTAAAATAAAATATAAATATAATAAAAAATATTTATTTTTTTTTAATTTTGTGTTTTTTATGAAACAATCAGTCAAAATCGAAATTTTTTTTTTATAAATATAAAAAAATAAGGTCCAACATATTTTAACATATGTTAAAAGTTTATCTTAAATTAAAAAGCGGTTTTTTAAATTAAAGAAAGTGTCTCAGTTTTAACCATTTTTGCTTATATAGTAAAATTCTAAGTAAAATTCCAAAATTAGATTTTGAAATTTAATTCCACGAACCTAAAAAAATGAGGGACAAGGTTAGTCAGGCTAGATCCAGTGTATATATTTCATATATTTCCTAAATTAAGCGTTAACATTGAAGCTCCAACATTATATTTTGATAAAATACTCAGTATGAAATATAATTTTGAAAATTTGCTTTTGTAAAAACCCTTGGTTTTTTTCATCCCTTATTTTATTTTATTTTCAATATCTAAATATATTAAAAATAATAAACTTCTCAAATGACATATAGTTTATGATATCAAGTATATATTTATGACAATTAATCTGTCAATTACCTAATCCTGAAACAAAAATTAGCTTTCCATTTACAAACTACATACTACTATTCTTCCGAAGATCCGAAATAAAACTTCCAAATTTTTCTTAGGAAATAACTTATAATTATGGTAAATTTATATCATTATATTTTTTTTTAGTTTTTTTCATGGTTTTAGTTTTTTTTTTTTGGATTACATTAAGTATAATAAATAATTTTTAAATTAAGTTAAGTAAAATATTAATGTTAAATAAAATTCACCTCACATATGCGTATTTATATACAGAAATTTTTAATTAAATAATACCGAAAATTTATAAGCCCACTAATACTCTAATTTCGGGTAACACTTTATGTGGTACAAATACCGGAGCATGATATCGTGGTTGTAAATGTCTTTCATTTCCAACTTTTATATCATATGCTAAATAATCTTTTCTTGAAGCATTTAATTCTATTTTCATTAATTCAAGCACTGAATATTTTTTTTTATCAAATCTTGGATTTTGTTGACTTAGTTGTTCTTGTTGCTTGATATACATATCACCATCAGATTGTTGTTGTTTGCTACGTGCATCATCAGATGCCATTTTTGGTAAATGGTAATATATTTTATTGTTGTATTTAAAATTTTTTGATTTCTAAAAATATGAAAAAAAAAATTTGAAAAAACATTTCAAAAAAAATATATATGTATCTTTTACCAGCTCTGTTAATGCTCCATATTGCATTGCTAATTTTTGAAAAAGTCCAGTTTTTTTAATGGCAGCCATTATTTTAAAATTGAAGACGAGTGGTAAAATTTAAAACATTAATTATTTAATAAACTGACAAAAGATTAAATATTTTACTTGTTTAATATTTTAAAAAAAAAATAAAATTAAAAATTTTGATTATAATTCCAAATACAATTCTACATTCAGTAATATTTTTTGTGGGTTTGATTAAAAAAATTTTCGACAAAAAAATGATACAATTTGTACTTTAAACTCTACAGTATATATTTTTATCAAAAAAAAAATTTAAAATATTTTAGGTTTACTGCCTTGAAAATTAAAACTTAAAATCATTTATAGTTTCTTTTACTTTTAACACTATAATTTTAAAATTATACAACATCTTTTTTTAAGCTGGAGTTTTGCCAAAAAGACAAATTGTAGAACGCGTTTTGTAAAAGAAAGCTGTAGATGTTACTGAATTTAATTATTTTGTAGTTTGAGCTCTTATAAATCGTACGAATCAAAGGTTCAATATAATTTGACAATAATTTAAAAAGACTGACAATATATATGTAAAAGTGTTCCTACGTTTTAAAGCTCCAAGTCTGGATAAACTTCCGGAAAGGGGTTGTGAGCTATCAAGATGACGTCATCACATAACGGTACCAAATATCTCAATTTTTCCGTTTCAACATCTTGTTTCATCTGAATTGGTGCTACCAGTTTTGAGATATTGCAATTTCAAGTGGAAAATTAAAAAAAAAAAAATTTTGAACTTTCAAAAAAATCACTATAAATATGAAATTTTCCAAAACACCCTGTATTTTTATAATCTAATAATAATAAAAAATATTTTATAATCTAATAAATAATAAAAAATACAGGGTGTTTTGGAAAATTTCATACTTATAGTGATTTTTTTGAAAGTTCAAATTTTTTTTTTTTTTTTGTTTTAATTTTCCACTTGATTGCAATATCTCAAAAATGGTAGCACCGATCCAGATGAAACCAGATGTTTATGAAAGACAATATCATGCCCTACAATATTGTAAGATGCTTGTTGCAGTTTATTGTCTTACAGGAAAAATATAACATTTTAATAAAAATGCTACAAAATCTTAGGAAAATTTTGTAATGCATTTTTCGACCACTAGATGGCGCCATCGCCACTAATAATTTATATATTCGGAAACTTTGAGATATTTAGTACCGTTATGTGATGACGTCATCTTGATAGCTCACAACCCCTTTCCGGAAGTTTATCCCCAAGTCTTTCCAAGTTGTGAAAATTTACGTACCTTATCTCTCTTTCAAGTTTTTCAAAAATAAATTAATCTTCAATTGGGAATCCCCCGTATTCAAATAATTCATAAACAGCCTCTATATATATATATAAACAAACACGAAGATTTTTAGATTTAAATACCAAATTAGGATTTCTATAATTTATTTAGCAGGAACTTAAGACAACAACCCCCATTACCTTAAATACTGGGTTGTTAGAATATTATGAATGAAAAAAAGTTACTTACCTTGTAAAATTAACCACGTTATCTGTTCTCAAAACAATGTAATAATGTACGAAAGTCTACCATCACCAATTTCGGAGTCCACCTTTCGCTCAAAATTAATATTATATATATTATATATAATTTTATCATAGTGAATATATACATATACAAGTTGTTTCCTAATTAAGTGCACTGCTGTATGCCATTGCATAGATACTTATGTTTAGATAAATTGAAGCTAGGCTAAGCTGAGTTGTCATTTTAAATGTTTACTATCTAACTATATTATTTTAGTGGTATGTAATACACGGCGCCGTGAAATAACGCCATACGAAATAAAGCCATAATGGAATGAGAAATGAAGCCATATCGCACTTTTTTCGCGTATGGCTTTATTTCCAATTCAAATGCGAAATAAAACCATATCATTTTCTAAAATTTTACGAAATAAAACCATATAGTAAAATTGATACACATTCTAGTTTTATGGTAAAGAAAGTGAAATAAAAATAGAAATTGAAACATTAGTGTAATTAGCAAGTTTCTAAAATTTATTAACAAACTGCAATAAAATATGTTAAAAAATATATTTTTATTACGAAGGCTGTCACCACCGGGGCTTACTGAATTATTGAAGCTAGATTTTATCCGAAAAATAATACCAATCAGTATATAACACACGCACATGTAATAAATATTCTGTAAAAGGGAGCAATCCCAATTTTGAATCCCACTCTAAATCACTCTTAATTCAAAATGTCACATATACATATAAATAAATATTCTGGAAAAAGCGTATAACATTTATGTTGAATCCAATTCTAAAACTCCTTTCTAACTATTTCAATAACAAAGTGATTAAAATAGTGCAAGCTGCCTTTTACAGAATATTTTTATATACGTGATATATGAGATTCTGTATATGTGTATATGTCAGATTCTCAATTAAGAGGGTTTTTAGAGTTGTATTCAAAATTCGGATTGCCGCTTTTTCCAGAAAATGTATACCTATATATATTAAGTTTTAAAAGATGTATTTTTTAGAATTTTAATTTTTTTTGGAATTTTTATTTATAAGTAATTATTTTTGTTTGGAAAATTAAATTGTTGTTATTTTCACAAATAAAATTACATTTTTAAAAAAGAAATAAAGCCATATGGCTTTATTTCACAATTATATGCGAAAAAAACCCAAATGCGAAAAAATTGGCGATATGGCTATATTTCTCATTCGATAGCGAAATAAAGCCATTATGGCTTTATTTCGTATGTCGTTATTTCACGGCACCGTAATACACTTTATTCAAAACCTATATGATATCTGGAAGTTTATAATTTTAACTTTTTTTTTATTCAAAATTTAAAATTTTTTAAAATGATTAAAACAGTGCCGAATTAAACTAGAACTTCCAACAATTCGAATAGCGTTATTACGGAACATCCTGTATACGTATGATCATTTAATATAGAAAATAATTATCTAGACTTTTAATTAATATCTAGGCCTTTAAGAACCTTAACAGTTCTTATATTAATTTAGGTATATATATACAAATTTAGATTAGAATTATTTTCAGATTTTTAACTAGAATTCAATTAATAAAGAATTTATTTTAAAATCTATTTAATTATAACTCTCTTTTTATAAAATATCTACTGATTTTTAATATTTTTTTTTGATTTAAATAAAAATTAAAAAAACTTTTGATAAAGAAAAGTCGCTTTGTTTTTTTCAATCAAAATGATTTGAATCAAATTCAATAAACAGTATAATTAAATATTCGGCTTCTCTTTCAACTTTTAATTTTTTTTTATTCATAAAAAAAAAAAGTATAAAAAGGTCTTAACTTTTTCAAAATTTAATTTTTTTTATGTTTTTAATACAATAATTTAGATAACAATTAACTTAATATTTTAAATTTTAAGAAATAAATTAAATTAAATTAATAAAGAAAAGTATAGGGAGGAAAACATAAAGCATGGCAAATATAATAACAATGGCCTCTAAAATATTACCATGGCAAAAGACCTTAACTTTAACAAAACTTAAAGCACTTGGTAATGGGGTAAGTTAAAAATATGTATTATTAATATGTTTTATATTTTATTTTAATTTATTTTTCTATTTTATTAAATAAAGTCACAACAATTATTAACATTTATTATGAAAAGATCTATTGATAGCAATGTTCAACACAAAATGAATTATAGTATAAGTGACAGTTTAAAAAGCGTTAACAAAACTAGTAATAATGTAAAAACAAATGTCAATAAATTAAAATATGGCGAAGATGATATTTTGGATTTTGATACGGTTGCGAAAGCAATGATTAGAAGAAATTATGCTATTATAGATTTAGCTAGAAAAGGACCACAAGAAAATAAAAATCTTTTAGCATTTCATTTAAAGCAACAAGCATATCTTGATAGGGATATGCAACCTAGAAATTATGCACCATTAAAAAGGCCGATTAAGGGTGCTTTACTTAAAAATATATATTAAAATTTTGTATATTTTATACTGTTTGAAAGAAACATAAAATTTTATTTTTGGAATTGTATATGCAAAAAATTGTAAAATTATTTTGTAGATAAAGCAAATTGAACAATAATTGAGTTTTTTTCTTTTATTTGTAAAAATAATAGTTGATTTAAACGCATTGATGAAATGGCAATCTGTGCCAACTGTAAGTTTTACGATTATAGATTACGGTGGCAATTTTTGGCCCTTTTATAAAACTCTGGTCTATATCGCAAGTGACAATTATCTCAAATATAATAACTGATAAAATTTATTTAAAACCATATCGTGAATAGTTACTGATAATTTTTATAATACAAATTGATTATTTGTGAATTATGATAAATTGAAGTTTTTGAAATTAAAGGTGGTGTCGGGAAAATCAATTCAACTTGGTTGATTTTGACATTTTTCAATTCAACTCAAAAATTTCCCGGTGTCGGTTAAGTCAATTGAATTAGTTTCAATTAATTGAATCAAGTTGTTTCAATTTTGATTTTTTGACAAAAAATAATCTAAACGAAAAATTTTGTTTAGTGTTCTGACTGTTTTTTTTTTGTGCTGTAATAATATTTATTACTAATAATTTTTGTAATGAGTTTTTTGTGGTTGTTTAATATGAGAAGGCGTTTAAGGGACTTATCAAATCCTTTGGTTTTGTAAGTTTTTATTTTGAAAAAAAAAATGTGTATGTATGTTAATATTAAAATTTTTGATTCAAAAGGAACTTTAGATTATCCAGCTAGTTTTTATTAATTTATTAAGGGATAAAGAACCAAAATTTAGAGGTTTAAGAACTTCATCTAAGTATTCCACCAATAGTTAAATTCGTGTGTTTGCTAAGATTTTGCGCCCAAGATAGCTACCAATTAAGTATTGCTAATGATTATAATGTAGCGGTTGGTCGGTCTACTGTTTCCGTAATTTTGACGGAACTTCTGAATATATTTGCCCAAAACGGGTAAAATTTCTGAAAACTGTTCGGAAGAAGTTAAATATTTACCACTTTTCCTCCGAATCGGTTTTTTTTTTAATTCCTTTGCCAATTAGTGCGTTAGCTCCATTAAACTAATTTACTTTTCTAATCGTTTCTCTTTGCTGAAAAATTTTTTTCTTAAAATAATAAAAATTTTCATATTTATATAAATTATTTAAATCTTTTTACCTTTCTAAATTATGACTCATTTTAATTTTCTTTAAATTTTTAAACACAACTAGCAACAAACAAAGCCAATAACAGAATAATGCAATAATATAAAGTCAAACACAAAAATGTAATTGAATTTCAAAGTCGACTCAGACGACTTATATCAACAAAAATTGTTTTCCCCAACACCGATGGTTGATTCAAAGCGACGAAGTTGAAAGTCAAAAAAAAATTGATTCACGCGACACCACCTTAAGGGTGCTATTCCAATACACAACACAACATAAAATATAGTTGTCATCTCTATTCTAATTTACAACACAACCTAGTTAACCGTCAAAATGACCCAACATATTTTTAATTTATGTGGTGCATGTTGTGTGTGACAGCCCAAATATTAAAACACGTCAAGACCAATTGTCTTGAATATAATTGTTAGTATTAAAAAACTATAATATATGATTTATTTTACGTTGGCTAATAAAAAAAAGGGATTTTCCCTTTATATGAGTTAATTTACGTTTGGTAATAAAAAAAAAAGGGATTTTCCCTACTTTGGATAATAAAAAAAAAGGGATTTTCCCTCAATTTTTATTTTTAATTAGTAAATTCTGTTCTGATTATACGTTGTTGTTGAAAATAAAAAATTTTTATAAATAAATATGAAAAAAGAAAGGTATGTATAATATTTTATTTTTAAGTAGATTGTAAATGTGAAATTTTGCTTAAAAATTTATTTTTATGTTTTGTAGTAAAATGAAAGTGACAAATTCGTTGCAATTTGAAAATTGAATTTATTTTACGGAGCAAAATACTAAACTGGCCAATAACCATGGCAAATATGGATATAATAAAATATTTTTAAAATAATATAAATAAAATTACATATTAATATTTATATGTATTACTATTATTATTATCATTCTTAAAAATAAATATTATTTAAAACAAAATTTTTTTTTCCTGCAAGTTTTGTTTTACAACCAATCGTTACGGAATTGCTTTCATATCCGATTTGTACATAAAACAAGTTGTTATTTCAAGAGATGAGTACGTTCAATTACTTGGGCAGCATCGTGTCATCAGATGGAGGTGCCGATTTGGATATTGAAGCCAGCATCGGTAAAGCCCGTACTGCTTTCGGGATGCTTTCAAAAATATGGTAGGCGAGCAACCTATCTCTGCGCACAAAAATAAGAATATTCAACGCCAGTGTAAAATCTGTTCTCCTGTACGCTTGCGAAACATGGAAACTTTCAGTACACATCACCAGGAAACTCCAAACTTACATCAATAGATGTCTCCGGCGCATCCTAAACATTCATTAGCCACAAACCATTTCCAACAGAATGCTGTGGCAAAAAACGCAACAAACACAAAAAGAAGTGCAAATCCGACAGAGGGAATGGCGTTGGATCGGGCATACTTTGAGGAAAGGACAACAACATCGCGAAACAATGTTTCGAATGGAATCCTCAGGGTACACGTCGCAACTGTCTTAGCCGAAGCAAGTACCCAGCAAAAAACGTTGCTGGGTATAAAGAATCTACTTCCGCCCTATTCCCCACGAATGGGGTTGTAGGACAATGATGATGAAAACAAAATATCAATTACCATTTGGAATACCTAAATCTATCTATTTATCTATATATATAAAAGCGAAAGTGTGTTTGTTTGTTTGTTTGTTTGTAACGAATAGACTCCTAAACTGCCCAGCCGATTTTCATCAAAATTTGTATATAGTGGTTTTTGGGTACGGAAAGAAATCGTGGCCCAAAAATTTTGCTCTAACGGTTGCCAAGTTGGGGCTGTGGTGCATGTATTTAAACTTCTTTGTTCTAAAATGAAAACGCTTTGACCGATTGACTTCAAATTTTGTATACGTGATGCTCTTTGAGAATTGAGAAGACACTATTAACAGTTTTGGAATTTGTTAACCCATGTCGGGCCGACGGGTAGTCAAAAAAAACTTTCGGTCCAAATTTTGTCCGATCTTACGAAATTCTGCTTTGGCTTAAAAGAAAGCCCCAACAAAAATTTTGTTGAGTTCCATTAACCCATTGCAGCCCAACAGCTTTTTATAGGTTTTTTCAATACTTTACTCTAAATTCGAAACGGTTTGACCGATTGACTTCAAATTTTGTATACGTGATGCTCTTTGAGAATTGAGGAGACACTATTGACAATTTTAGAATTTGTTAACCCATGTCGGGCCGACGGGTCGTCAAAAAAAATTTTGGGTCCAAATTTTGTCCGATTTTACGAAATTCAGCTTTGGCTAAAAAAAAAGCCCACAAAAAAATTTTGTTGAGTTCCATTAACCCATTGCGGCCCAAAAGCTTTTTATAGGTTTTTTCAATACTTTACTCTAAATTCGAAACTGATTGACCAATTGACTTCAAATTTTGTATACGTGATGCTCCTTGAGAATTGAGTTGACATTATTAACAGTTTTGGAATTTATTAACCCATGTCGGGCCGACGGGTGGTCAAAAAAATTTTTGGGTCCAAATTTTGTTTGATTTTATGAAATTCAGCTTTGCCTAAAAAGAAAACCCACAAAAAAATTTTATTAACTTGCATTAACCCATTTAGGCCCAACAGCTTTTTATAAGTTTTTTCAATACTTAACTCTAAATTAAAAACGGTTTGACCGGTTTTCTTCAAATTTTGTATACGTGCTCCCTTGTGAGAATTAAGTTGACACTATTAACAGATTTGGAATTTGTTAACCCATGTCGGTCCGACGGTTGGTCAAAATAATTTTGGAAGCTAAAAAGAAAGCCTCAAAAAAATTTTGTTTCGTGATTTGGAAGCAAATTACGTCCAATTTTGTGCCATACTGCTTTGCCCAAAGGGAAAGTGTAGTTCCGTTAACCCAGTGGGGCAAAGTGGCTTTTAATAGATTTTTGCGTTACTTAACTCTACATTAGAAATGGTTTGAACGGTTTACCTCAAATTTTATATGTGTGAAGCAACTTGAAAATGGAGTTGAGTCTGTTAACAGTCGGTCCTAAGATTGGTCAAAAAAATTTTTTTGGAAGTAAATTACGACAAATTTTGGAAAGTAGTTTGTACTGCTTTGAATTACACAAAGTTTCAAAAATTACTAGAATAATACTAGAAAAATCGTTTTAAAAAGATTGCTTTCGTACATTTTGAAATTGTAAACCGTATGTAATTTTTGTCTTAACTTTTTGCAATAACATCAACTTCAAATAAACGTCCATTGAGAGGCGCAGCAACGCGCACCGGGTATTAGCTAGTAATAAATAAAATCCTTTATACATAAATATATTTCTTTAAAATTTTTGTCACAAATTTGATTTTTTGACACTTTCAAATCGATTTGATTCGATTCTTTGCAAAATGGTCCCCACAAACGTACTTTTTTCTTGCTTGAATCCTTTTGATTGCATATTTAAGTTTTGAACGGCGTAAATCCATTTAAACTTTAATATTTAGTCAGAAGGAAACCAGAATTGAAATATTTTTAATGAAGCTATAAAAACTGTGTTTTTCGCAATTCTTGATACAGCATTTTCTTCCCATTTTATTAACCCTATCCTATATTTATTAAATATCTGTATATTTTATCAACTCTGGATTTTTTTTTAAAATAACAATAAAAAACACACAACACAGAAAATTTTTTGAGTACATTATTTTGTTTTAATTCAGTTGTTAACTTTGGAGTATATACTTACAAGATTCTTTTATATTACAATATAGAGTATATACAAACTCATTGTACCTGTATCTTTTGGAAAATTGTCTGAAAATATTTTACCTATTATATATAAAGTAGAATTTAAATTTAGAAATATAAATTTTATTTTTAAAAAAGGATAAAACAATTATTTAAAATTTTTTTTGTTTACATAGGTTTATAATATATAATAAATGTAAGAATTTATATAGATATGTTTAATATAATAAAAACGAATTAATAAATTGGTTTGCCATTGTAAAATGTTCAATCTTTATAGCTTGTGTTGAATTTCTTGTGTTATTCTTAGTTTAAATTTGTAAAATGTATCTTATTCGATCCTTTTGCTGTTATATGTGACAAGTTTAATTAGTTTACATCAGCCTTCCTTATTCCAAACATTCAGTATAGTTTTTGCTATTTTTATTACTAGAGAAATCATTCAAGTCTGCTTTAACATTAACGTTCGCGTTTTGCATAATAAGCAAAAACAACTTAATTATGTTAATATTATGTTATAAAAAAATAAATTGTGTGGCATATTTTACAGAAATTATAGTAATAATATGAAATTTTTTTATGTGTTCACATGCAGATGTATTTCTTTAATATAAATTTAATAAATATGTATTTCAATAGTTTTGTATCATTATCCCTTATCAAATTATAAAAATATAGCCATGGCATTGTTAAACAATTGTGTTCTCGTTCTAATTTTTTTCGCTATTTTCTACAGTTAATACTTTATAAATACAAAAAATTCAATTGATTGTATTAAATTATAGGTAATTATTTTTATAAATATTAATAATATAATATTTATTTTACATTCTGTTTTTTCTAATCCATTGTATATTTTCCAATATACTGGTATATACTTGATAAGTATTTGAATTACAAGTATCACCTTTCAATATCATTGTCAATGAAAGTATTCCTATTAATTGATAACTATCATTTACAAATTTTATAAGACCATTTCCAGAATCACCTTTACATGGAGTTTGGCCAGTTAGATTTTCAACACAAAATGTATTATCTGATGTTATTTTAATAAGTTCATTATTTGAATTAACACAAGTTAAATCGTCAACAATTTGAACTTCTGTTGTTGATGTTGTATAGGTTGTTTTATCAAATGTAGGTATAAAATTATGTTTAGCTGCTTTTAGATAATGTACATCTTTTATTAAACTAATAAAATTTACTTGTTTGTTAAATTCAATTTCAGTTTTTGTAAATACAAGTGCTATATCATTACAATAATCTTCTTTATTTTGTTTGAACATTTCATGTTTTTTAATATTTTCAATATCAATTGATTTTCCATCCATTAAAATAATTTTATATGCATTTTCATTATCTGGAAAACAATGTGCTGCACTAATAATTGTACGACGTGTCAAGATATTTCCACCACAATAATGATCATATGCATTTTTATAATAAACTATTCGAACTTGCCATGGTATTGAAATTGGTGAAGTATTTAAAGCTGATAATTCGAAATCTTTAATACTTATTAAATTTTCTGGAATAAAACTTGAAACAATTTCTTCTACAAAAAAATTGCATTTAAGTTTAATTAATGTTTTTTTTGATTTGTTTTTATCAATTATATTAATTTTAGGATTAATTTTGCATATCGTCACTCCATTCAAATAAATTTCAATAATTTTTGAATTTTTGAAAGGTAATTTAAATTTAAAATTTCGATTAACTTCATCATAAAACAAATTTTTACTTGTTAATCGGGTGTATTTTGGAACCTAAAAATTAAAAAAAAAATTAATTATTGAAAAATTTAAATTTTTTTATCAATTTCTGTAATTTAAAAAAAAATTTCGAATAAAAAAAAAACAAAATCTTGCTATATACACACGTATTGAAATCAATCTGGACGTATGGGGCTGTGCAAAAATATTAAATATCAATATACTCCTTTGTAATCTTTAAAACAAAGAACTACACGGAGTTGTAAACACTCCTTAGTATATACGCAACAAAGATCTACACTGGGATCAACAGATCAAATTGATTACTAAAGAGATTAAAACGGCTGCAATAAAACACGTACCAGCTCCTGAACGTCAAAATGAAAGTTGTACTGGATGTTAATAGGAATATTCGTTGGCTGAAAAGATGGAAACCACAATAGTTACTACAATGAGCGATGGATACATATTTTATATAATATTTTTGCGTTACACGTGAACAAATAAAAAAAAATAGCTGTCCCGCCACGTTAATGTGAAAATAACAAAATTACTTTTAAAAGCAATTAAAACTTTATTTAAAAAATAAGAGATAAAACATAAAGACTGAGAGATAAAGCATAAGATGTATAATATAAATTCATCAAAAAATAAGATCATCACAGATTAATATCTTAATATAGTATTAATATAGACACTCTGAATCGATTCTTTTACCGTTTTTTTGCTAATAAAATTTAATAAGCTTCCTCAGCTGGTCCTAATAAATGTTGTATTGATAATTTTTCATAAGCTTGGTATCTAAAAGTTTGCCAATGGCTCTATCATATTCAGTTCTTTAGGACGACAGATTAGTTTAATTAAATCAACCTTGATCTCTGAAAGTTATATATTTTAACACCAAAACCTTAAAAATTAATGTGGGCTATCAGCCAAATTATAGAAAATCAAAAACAAATTATTGTTTTAATTTCATGAAAATCATACAAAACCGTTGCACATCATATAAAATACCACGTGTTTCCAGACTCGAAAGAAGTTACAGGTAGAACTTAAAACTTAAGACAATTAGTTTGAGGTTTAATTTGTCAAAAAACTTAAAAAAATCAAAACAATTAAGATTTATAGATTGCATTAAATAACATTACTGTTTATATATTTGACCAGAAAATAAGGTGAAATACACGCATTCAATTAAATGTGTTTTGTTAGATGTGTTCTATTATAAAAAAAATTAAAATATTAATGTTTTGTTGAACGTGTTTTATTTTAGAAAATAAAATATAATAAATTATTATTAGCAGGCTAAAAAATATTTTATTTATTTTTAATAAAAAACGAGGAAGAGTGTGGTAGAGTAGACTGTTTCAACTCTGGGATACTCGCATGACCGTAACATATACATTATATCATGCGGTTATTTACTTTTGGCAAAATTTCAGACACCCAGCTTCATTTGGTGTAGTGTAATCCTCATATAAAAGAAGGAGTTGTATGGCAGCTACTCGAACCCTCAGCAGTAGACCAACCAAACTTTGCAGTAACTTTGGCCATTACACTAAACAATTTTTTGCAAAATTTCAGACACCCAGCTTTTATCAGGTGTAGTGTAAAGCTCATATAAAAGAAGGAGTTTTATGGCAGCTCCTCGAACCCTCTGTAGTAGACCAACCTAATTTTGCAGAAACTTTGGCCATAAAACTAAACTGCTTTTGGCAAAATTTCAGACACGCAGTTGCAATAGGTACAGAGAAATACTCATATATAAAAAGAAGTTGTATGGCAGCTACCCGAACCCATGGACCAAAATGGCTGGATTTAAATAGCGATTCCGGTTTTTGCATAAAAACTAATTTGTGAAAATTTCATAATCCTAGCTCCTTTACTTTTTGAGTTATCGTGATGACGGACGGACATACATAGCTAAATCGATTTATTTTTCGATTCTGATCCGATCCATACACTTAAGTTTATATCTACCCCCCCTCATTCGTAATGGCAAATTTATTATACCCTTGGACTATATAGTCATACGGGTATAAAAAAAACAAACAAAAAAAAAAGTTTTTTTTTTTTAAATTGATACAACAAGAAATTATTATGGTTAATTATTATGTTTTTGTTGTATATCTTTTACTAGAATTGAAGCATATTGATTTTATGTATATTTACAATATTTGTATATCTATATAAAGAAATTAGAAATAGTTCTTAATTAGAAACAGTTCTTCTTTCAATTGACCTTCCGTCATTCTGTCACAGAACAATAGGTAGTTAAAATATATTAACTGTTATTACTCCTTACTATAATAGTCTTATGATGTCATATGAACTTGCGATAAATATTCGATATAATTACATATGATCATAAAGTAACTATACAAAAATTTTTGTTTATCTTATTGAACATTTGTTTTATTATTTAATTTAGAATTCTAAAAGGGAAAAAGCCGGGTGAAATATATTATGGAAAAGTATATAAATAAACTTTCAAAATTCATATTCCACGTGGCATTCGGTATGTAAATACACATTATAAAATACACATATGTATTTTGCGATGTCTTTTGTTCTGCCGGAACTATAATCAACAAAAACCACTAATTTCATCTAGTGCACTGTTATAGTATAGGTCCCTTTTAATGGCTATTTCATCGAATACTAATACAGCTCCCATTTCAATTAAATCTTCATATAATGCCTTACTCATTTATATTTTTGTCGTTACAACCTATATTTAAATTATTGATGAGGATCCATCTATTAAGGGAACTTAAATGGGGCAAATTAAGCTTTACTCCATTTCTCAAAAATTTATCACCTTTAGGTGAATTAAAATGAATATTTAATGCTACCTTGTTTTCATCTCCGCACCATTTACTAAAATTCATTTTTAAAAATGTTTTGGCTTCGTTACTCAATTGAAACTGCCTATTAATAATGCTACATAAAGATTGAAAGAGAAACAGCACCCCTGGGTTTTATTTCTCATCGAAGTCGTAGTTCAACTCAAAAGAGAAATAAAACCCCAACGCTATTTCTCTTCGTTTCATATGCCTATAACTTGACCAATGATTTCTTAATGATATCTAATGATGGTTATGACTATAGTTAGTTAGGGGTTATGACTATTTATATTACTAGTTATATTATATTGCACTTCAGAACACTTAACTAAGATATTATATTACTCGTTCAATCATTTAGATCTTGATCAAAAAATCAGATCAAAAAAATCTTTCAAAGCTCTATTTTTAGATCCAGAGATTTTTTTTGGATCAATGATAAGATCCGATCTGAAAATTTAGATCAGGTTAAAATTATCATTGATCTAGATCTAAGTATTTATGACGTATTTAATAATTTTCTATACTTGTTGTTGTTGTTGTTTAGACGGGGGGTAAAGCAAGTCTCCCTTACACCTAGGCCTTGCGGCCCGTTGTGCACCCCTTATTTAATACTTTCTATTTATTTATAACTACTATATTATTTATTTTGTTTATATTATATATTTGTATATTTATATTATATTTGGTCACCATGGGGATTCGTAAAGAAAAATTATTTTTCAATAATTTTTTTTAATTAAATATTGTATGACCTGACCGGGAATCGAACCCGGACCCCCTCGGTTAATAAGCCAAATGCGTACCCACTGCACCACCGAGGCCCCTAATTTTCTATACTTACCAAAATATCTAATGTAAGATTATTTTTTCCTTTTACAAAATTGTTAAGTCTAATTATGCCATTTGTGCTATCTTCAAATTTTAATATATTTCCACATATTGGATATTCAATTAATTCACAGTTATTTAACACAAATAAATTAACAATTAAAAATATTTTAATCCCACAAAAATTTAGTTTATTTTTATTTTCCATTTTAAATAATTATAGCAAATTTATTTAAAAATGTATTTAAAAACAAAATATTTAATTAATTTTAATTAATATTTATTTAACTACTTATACTAAGTTTTAATCAATTAATAAACACCTGATATAAAGGTAGTGTGTTGTAAACGAGCAACAACCTACTAATCAAAACTTAAAAAATAAAAACTAACTTTGTATATTTTATCTAATTTTTTTGTATTTTATTTTAATTCAAAAATAATTGTACAATTTCGCGTATATTAAAATTTATGACTAATATTTTAAATACAAAATAAATTTTAAATGTACTATAAGTTAAGTATTAAACCGATTAAAAAAATATTCTTTCTAACTGGTTTTATATGAGGACTGACTATAAATTTATTTAGCTGGGAAACATAGACCTGATGTGAAAATCCCGGTTTCTCAAAATTATGCTTTTTTTGTATTAAAAAAAAAAACAAATTTTTTTAAAAGGTGCTAATAATAAACATTTTTTCCACGATATTAAGAGTTAAATACGAAAAGGGGATTTAACCAATTTTTTTAGTATAAGCTTGATGGCGAAAGCTTATTATTTAAAAGCTTTGGCGGTAGCATATTATGGAATAAAAAAAATTTTCAGCAAAGATTTATGGGGGGCACCCACCTTTTGTTTTAAATAATTTTTTAGAATTTTATATGCAAGAAAAAAAGAATAGTTTTGAATGGTTGGAGTTTCAAAAATTTATTCAGTGGCGATTTGAGAACGGTAGTCTGCATTATTTTAAATGTTTTAAAATTCCAATCAATAATTGAAATTTTGTACATAAGTAGTAAATAATTGAATAAATAAAAATGACGAAATAAACCAAAGTTTTTAAAAAAGCACATTTTAAAATCAATCAAAAACAAAACAATTTTAAAATTTATGAATCTATATATACTGAGTTTAGGGTAAAAATCTATCTATATATATAAAAGTGAAAGTTTGTTTGTTTGTTTATGTTTGATTGTTTGTTTATTTGTTTGTTTGTTTGTTTGTTTGTATGTAGCGAATAGACTCCTAAACTGCCCAGCCGATTTTCATGAAAATTTATATATAGAGTTTTTTGGGTGCGGAAAGAAATCGTGGCCCAAAAATTTTGCTCTAACGGACCGACAAGTTGGGGCTGTTGTGCAAGTATTTAAACTTTTTTGTTCTAAAATGAAAACGGTTTGACCGATTGACTTCAAAATTAGTATACGTGATGCTCTTTGAGAATTGAGTTGACACTATTAACAGTTTTGGAATTTGTTAACCCATGTCGGGCGGACGATTGGTCAAAAAAAATTTTGGGTCCAAATTTTGTCCGATTTTACGAAACACTGCTTTGGCTCAAAAGAAAGCCCCAAAAAAAATTTTGATGAGTTCCGTTAACCCATTGCGGCCCTACAGCTTTTTATAGGTTTTTTCAATAGTTTACTCTAAATTAAAAACGGTTCGACCGATTTTCTTCAAATTTTGTACACGTGCTCAGCTGTGAGAATTGAGTTGACACTTTAAACTGACTTGGAATTGGTTAACCCATGCCGATCCGACAATACTGCTTTGCCCAAAGAGAAAGTTAAGTTCCATTAACCCTTTGGGGCGTTTTTTATTTTTTTTGCGTTTTCGATTTTTGCGTTTTTTAACTATAAATTAGAAACGATTTGACCAGTTAACTTTAAATTTTTATACGCGTGAAGCAACTTGAAAATGGAGTTGAGTCTGTTAACAGTTGATTTTATGATTGGTCAAAAAAAATTTTTGGAAGTAAATTACGTATTTGGAAAGTAGTTTGTACTGCTTTGAATTAAAATTGCTTTGAAGAAAGTTTCAAAAATTACTAGAATAATCCTAGAAAAATCGTTTTAAAAAAATCGCTTTCATACATTTTAAAATTTAAATGTGTAAGCCGTGTGTAATTTTTGTGTTAACTTTTTGCAGTATCGTCAACTTCAATTACACCTCCGTTAAAAGGCGCAGCAACGCGCACCGGGTTTCACTAAGGGGACGTATTGCAAAATTAAACACCTGAATATCTGTCCGAATTTCTCCTTTTTTAATATACAAAATTGAAAGCTCCAACATTATATTTCAATATACATATGTCAAAGGTTTTTCTTAATTTTGAAGGGGACGAATCTACAGCCCCCACAAATTATGAAAAACGCAATATTCAAGAACAAGAGTTTTATCAGATTTATAGTAAATCTAAAAACGATACAAGAGAGCTGCTTTTATAGGATTCACAAAAATGTATCGCATGATTGTATAGAGTTACCACACGGCACTAAAATTAACAGTTATGCGAAACTCAATTTTCGCTAATTTTAATGTAGGAACTTATTTGGTGAAGTTAGTAGTCGGTAAACAAAATTTTAGATCCTCTAGATTTTTAGCAACCTTCTCTATTGAGGGTCTATTAGGACTAAAAAATTAAAAATTTACTGTTTTTATAAGTAAACAGTAGTCAGTAACTTAGTCACTAGTGTATATATTTCCTAAATTAAACGTTAACATTGAAGCTCCAACATTATATTTCGATAAAATACTCAGTATGAAACACGTTGTGTATTAGACAACACAACACAATTTCTCTTTTCTGAATTACAACAGAAAACGACATTTTGGTGTAAAAATGTTGCCTGCCATAGTAATGCCATTTTATGTTTTTACTACAAAACTACGATTGGAAAATTAAAATTTCAATTTATTGATGATAACAATTTTTAATAAATATATTTATGTATAATGGATTTTCTTTATTGTAGATACTCAAAATGTCAATTGATAATTTATTTTAAATAATATTTGTTGTTTAAGAATGATAATAATGATAATAATACAAATACTAATATGTAATTTTATTTATATTATTTTAAAAATACTTTATTATACCAAAATATATACTATAACTATATTATCAAGAATTCTCGTCTACTATGAACTTACTATAGAACTGACAAACTAAAAATAAAAAATAGATAAATTCCCTTTTTTTTATTAAGTAACGTAATGTAACTTATATATAAATTATTTAATACTAACAATTATATTCAAGAAAACTGGTCCTGCCGTGTTGTAATGTTTGAGTTGTCACACACAGGACTGTTGTGAATTGGAATACCTTTATTTGCACAGAACACAACATAAAAAATAATATTTTGTCGTTTTGACAGTTAATTAAGTTGTGATGTGAATTAGAATACAGATATAGACAACAATACTGTATACGACAACCATATTTTATATTGTGTTGTGAATTGGAATAGCACCCTATATAATTTTGGAAATGCGCTCTTTTAAAAGCCCTTAGTTTTTTTTATCACTTGTTTAATATTTATTATATATGTATTTCGGTTATGGGTAAAGTTTTTTAGGAAAAGGTAATGAGACCTCGGGAGATTTCAATAGAAATTATGTCGCTTAAGCTAGATTTAGCGTTTGATGTTGACTAGAAGAAATGGATATAGATTTTTTCAATTCCGAACAACATAGGGTTACTTTTGCTGTTTTCTTGATTTAAAACAACAATATAAAATTTGTAACATTTTTACATAGAATTTATTAAAAAATTAAAGTAATTCATAATGCAATTCTTTCTTTTTTAAGAAAAACTAATACACGATACAATCAATAATTTTTCAGAAACACATATATTAATTCAAAGCTATAATAGTAATGGTTCTGCCGTTATTTTACGCTTAATTCTCCTAGGTAGAAAACAAACATTTGTTATTTCAGAACTATTTTTCTTTTTATAGTCATTTTCAATAGGATTGTAATTGTTAATAGTTTCAACTGAATCAATATCATATGAATTTAAACCAGTTGACATTGAACTCATTTCTTTAATCATATCAAATGGGCTTTCAATTTTAAATGGTAATTGAGCTGTAGTTTTTTTTTGTAAATTAGAACATCTTCGATAAATTTCATTACGACTATTACAATCAAATGTAATCATATCTTTTTTTAATCTAAACATTTCTGGAAAATTTTTAAAATTGTATATAGCTTCCGAAATGTATATATTTTCATTAGTATTAATATAATTATTGTTATTAATTTCTTCATTTACATTTATTTTTGTTTGTGGATCATTTTCAGCATTTTTTTTTATATTAATTTGTGGCTCGAAATTAACTGGCATTAAATCTAAATCTAAAATTTTTTTTGAATTTGTTGGTTTTTGATTTGCACCCATATATGCTGGATAATATTTATTATTTTTAGAATCATATACAATATTACGAATATTATTATTTTTACTATAATTCTCTAAATCTGGTAAACTTGTGTTCGAATCAACCCTATTAGTATTTTGTTTTCCAGGTGCACGGTCATTTGAGGGTTTTCGAACACGAAGTAAGTCTTTAACCGTTTTATTAACTTTTAATAAATCATTTTGTATTGAACGAATTGGATCTGTTAAGTTTAACATTGTTTTTGTAGTATGATACATTCGTGGTGATGATGCCATATATTGATTGATTTTACGTTTTTCTGATGCAGTATTCTTAACAGGTACAAGTTCAAAAGTATCTGGTGAATAATGTGTCTTCATATATGATAGACATTTTTTTCTATCATAAATTTTGTCTCCCTCATCATTTAAATCTAATCCCGAATCATCATATCTTGAGGTTTCTTTTTGATTTAGGCTTTCTTCATTATACCTTTTATTATAATATAATGAGCCTGTTTTATTTTTTTCTAATCCAAATTTCAATTCACTGAAGCTATTTGAATTATGAGGTTCCGTATATGAACGTGAACGTTTAAGATTTTTGCGAATAGTTTGAACATTTTTAATTTGTTCATAATTTTTTGTATAGAAACGTTTTAAACTAATTAATACATGCTTGTAAAATGATTTGTTACATTCCATCTTAAAATAAGAAAAATTTAAATATTTTGTATTAAATACAATATTAATAAAATTTATTTTTAAATACTTACAAAAATTACAGGATGCATTAATTCATTTACTTTGAGGTAGGCCATAAATAATATTTAAAATTTTAAAATTGCAAAAATTAAAAAAAAAAAAAAATGGCCAAATATTTTTAAATAAGATCAATAATAAATATATAAAATTATAAATTATTAAATACTAAAATTTTAACAATTTTCCGTTATTTTTATTATTTAAAATAAAGCAAAAAAACAATATAAATTTTTGAATTTTAATATTTATGCTACTCTGATATAAAAAAGCGAAATAAAATCTTTAAAGTAATTATTTATAAATTAACCTTTGTCCCTTTAATTAATAATATTTAAATCTTTTAATATAGTACATAGATTATTACTACTTTTTAATTTATTAAAAAAATATTTAATATTTATACATATAGGTAAATATTTTTTGTAAATTTAGCATGTGTCACATTACTTATGCGTTCATTTTATTGATTCCCATATTAATAATTCCAAATGATCAAACAATAGTTTTTAAAAGAAGAAATACCATTAAAAATGCTTATAAATCGGTACCAACTGAAAGTCTTTTTAAGGTGGAGCAAAGAGTACGATAAATGTTGATTAAATCTTTCTTATTCTAACTTACGTGTGGAATACATTTTCCATGAGTATGTCGGTCTTTACTTCTAGTATTTATATACTAAACACAAGTTCCCTTAAGGTTGATAATTCCCTAAAAATGATATGTAAGCATTGAAACATTTTAAGAAACATATTCCAAATTTAATTTCCTAATCTCTAACCTCAAAAAAAAACCTGGTGCACCTACTCTTGCTGACATTTGGTTCTCTTACTTTCTTCTATTTTACCTTATAAAATTAAATTACAATATTAACGGTAATATGTAGTTCTGTGCATTACCTAATACGTTACATACTTACATATTTACATAAGAATAAGATATGTATAAGTAATTAAAATTTAAATAGGCAGTTTAAGCTTTTTAAACAAAAATTCTATTGTGAATAGGTACATTAATTATTTAATATCATTCACAATATAAAAATTACGTATTCAAAACTAATGATGAATATTATGTATGTATTTAAAACACATATAGAATTTATTTAAGAAAATTAAAGGGATAAATGTAAAAAAAAAAATCAGAAAATATGTATGAACTTATGTATTTATCTTTCCACATTAATTTAAATTTAAACACTAATTATATAGGAATATACATAAATATAAATTAAAAAACACTAATACATATTTTGTTTATTATTATTTATATATGAAAATTTTAAATGTATTTACCGGTATTTTTAGAATTTATTTTTCGTAGGGGAAATTAAAAAAAAATTGAAAATTTTATTATATGTTTGTATGTATGTATAATCCATTTTTTGCTCTATATTAAAAATTTCTCTACAGCGAATTGATGATGATAGAGACTAGAGATTAGAGATAAGGTTTCAAATAAAAAGCTGCAGCTAACTACTTTAAACATTCCAGTAAGAACAGTTAACTTTTTTTTTATTCCTTTAATTTTACCGGTTTTTTTCTGACAAGTGACAGCTAATCCTATGCTTTAAAGTTTTGGAATTTGAAAGTACTGTATTATGTTAAATAAGTAGAAATTAAAAAGCATAGCTAAGTACCCAAAATGAATATGTACATTATAACCAGGTCAACCACGAGCTTGTCTCTTTTATTTCACATTACTTAAAGCAGGTCTAAAGTCAAAAAATTAATAAGTATACATAATGCATACATAGTATTCCAACAAAATTATTTAAGAAAATTAATAAGAATATTATATATATGTACATAAAACATTGCTGAATTTAATTTAATGTCAAAATAAAAATTTCATTGAAAACGTCAAGTCGAAAAACATTATTTAATTTAAAATGCAATTATGTACAAATTTTTAACCATTTCAAACTTAACACTAAAAAAATAAATAAGTGTTATACAATAATGTTATAAAATATAAATGATAAAAAAAAGCACCCTATACTTTTTTATTTATATTCAAATTTCAAATAAAATATGACACAATCACACCATATGATAAGTTAACTGTACATTAACGTATTATCGTAGTAATAGCATAATGCGCGCGCATAATTTTAATTTTTATACTATATACGGTTCTAAATAGAAAAAAAATACATGTATAAACAACGGAATAAAATACATTTATATATTACAGTTTATATATTAATTAGAGTTACCAGATTATTTAGAAAAAAAAGACGTCACTTTTAAAATTTGATTTTATTTAAAGGAAAAGGTTAAACTTTCAATAATTTAATTCTTTAAAAATTTTTAATTTAGAAATAATTAAATGAAAATGACTAACTTAAACTGTAGATAATAATTTCAGAATAATTATTTAATAAAAGACAGAGAAGTGTACTTATCGGAAATGAAATTTTTGTTTCAAAATATTTTAATATTAGAATGGTTTTTAATAAAATACAAAATATCGATTTATTTATAAATATTGTTCATAAATAAATAACTATACATAACAAGCTGACAATTGATAAAAATATTATATGAAATTACCAATCTGGTTCATCAATTTGGAGTGATTGCGCTAACTTTTTATTAGTCTACTAAAAAATTCCACCGGAACGACAACATGGATATCACAACAACCAAAATTGCATTAATAAACTTTCAATTTAAAAACAAGTTACAGTTCTCCAACAGGACTTTGATTAAGTAATTTTTTTCAAGGAAATTGAAACTAGCTGCAGGTTAGATTTGGATTATATTTTAGTTAGCTTTAAGTTTTTTATAAATATTTGTCAAATAAGTTTTTTGCTTCCTATTCCTTAATAAACAATAGAACTAAATCAGCATTATTTATAAGAATTAATTTCTCAGTTCTAAGGAGCATATTCATGAATCCTCTATTCTAAACTCCCTCCTATGGCGAAGTCGGAGATAGTCTCCGAAGAAAGAAATATTCATTTGTACATTTTCGTACTTCATATATTAAAATTTTTAAGGGTAAAATAAAGAAAGAACTAGACATAATCAAAATATTAAAGAAATGATCACCCCTACACTAAATTCCCTCCTACGGCTAAGTCGGAGATAATCTACGAAAAAGCTATTCTCAATTCCGTCTTAAAGTTACGAAAAGTGCCAAAATCTACGAAAGATATATTCATTTATACCATATTCGTACTTCATATTATTTCGTGATCAGTTCACTTCTGTACATATAAATAAAAAGTTTTGAAAAATGAATTTACATTTTTATTTACGTAATTGTTTAGTTAAATTTAAAAAATATTTATAAAACTATTTAAATTTTTTTTTCAAAATATTTTTCCAAAATTATTACAAAATTGAAAACAATAATCTTAAAAAAATTAATTCAAACGTAAAAGTTATTTTCGTAAACGTAAAAGTAAAAAAGTTTTACGTAAACGTAAAAGTAATTTTCTACGAGGGAATTTAAAATCATTTAAACTTTTTGTTCGTAGCTTAGTCAATTTTTCGTAGAAGTTCTACGAGGGAATTTAGAATAGGGGTGGATATGAAATATCTTACTATTTTTTTTATTTATAATTTTAAAATACTTTTTTCTCAAAATAATATTCAAAAATTATTAGGTACTTACTACAAATTTGAAAAAAATAATCTTTATTTTTACTTACAAAAATGAATTCAAACGTCAAAGTTGCCATTTTGAATTGAGAATCGCAAAAACTTTTTGTTCGTAGCCTAGCCAATTTTTCGTAGAAGTTCTACGAGGGAATTTAGAATAGGGGTGATTGTATATAGCAATATGTAAATTATAGAAGTAATAAATAAATAAATTAATTAATAATATGTAAACAAAATATTTGACATTTTGAAAAATGACATAAAATATATTTTTTTATTAAAAAATTTATTATGACCTAAATTAAAATATGTACTGTTATTCTAAAAAAAAATCTAACCTCACTTTCAGAATTAGAATACATTTTTTTTTTTTAATTAAATATAGAACCATTTGGCAACCCATACTAACTACAATTTCCTATGTAAAGGGAGCATATTATAAAGAATCTCATAATGGTCATATATAATACGTGAAAATTTGAATTTCTTTGAAATAAATTTCATATTGCCCCTTTTGTTTTGTAAAAAAATATGTACATATATGTATATGTGTCCAAAACTGTAATTGCGCGATTTAAAAAAGATTTTTTTTTTTGTTTTTATATACATACATACATACATATTTATAATAATAATAGAATAGTTCTCATTGAATTTTTAGTATGAAATTTTGTCATTATATTGTCAGGGTTGTCGGCAAATTAATAAACATTTGACTTTAATTTTTTTTTAATCATATTATTTTTTTTGTAATTTTTGTGTATAAAAATTATAAATTAAATTGTAAATTTTCAATTATTGTATAGAGTAGTACATATAACTATTATTAAAATTTAATAAAAAAAAAAAGAAAAAATTAAATAATTTAATAAAATAAAATTTAAATAAAAATAAAAAAGGAGAAATTAATTTTACTAACTAATACAAAAATTAATTAATTTAAAATATAACTATAAAGAAAGAGTGCATTATTCAAATGTGATTAAAATATTAATAATTTTAGATATATATATATGTATATAATATTTTTTTGTCCAAGAAAAACTAAATAATAATATTGTGACATATATATATATTATATACATACATATATCCCTTTAATATTAGAAATTTTAAAAATACATAAGCGGGGAGCCTATAAGTGTATTTAAAAGATAAACAATATTACACTACACACAGTGTACATACATCGTATATTATAAACTCATAGGGGAAAACTTTTCATCATTTCTAATTGAAAAAAAAAAAAAAAAAAAAAAACGAAACAGATTTTTGTTATATTTTGCTGGTTTTAATTTTTTTAGTCAATTTTTAGATTGCATGAGAGTCAGTAAAACTGTTGCTAACAAAATGAGTTGTCATTTAAGTTGTTTTTGTACATTAATTGTTTTATTACAATTTGTTAAAAGAGTTTTACCATGGTTATATTATAATTTAATTGGACCCAAGTTAATGGGTTCCCAAATTGATATGAGAAAAATGGGACAATGGGCAGGTAAAGTATTTATATTTTAAATCGGTTGAAGGCTTATTAAATGGAAGGCTTCCTATAAGAAGGCTTATTAAAAAAAATGCATAATTTGGTTTTTTTTTTGATTTTAGTTATAACCGGTGCCACTGAAGGTATTGGAAAGGCTTATGCAAAAGCTGTAAGTATTATATAAAATTGCAAAAATAAAATAATTAAACACGAGAAATCAATAAAAAAGTTCAATAAAAATAAGTTTAGAATTCAAAAATTCATTTTATACATAATATTTAACTAAATTTATTGCATATATTTTATATTACGTGAATAACTGAATAGAATAGAATATTAGCAATTTAATTTAAATTAAAATTAGTTAATTTTATATTTTTTATTATAATCATTATTATGATAGACCATTATTAGTTCACTAATTTTTAAATATAATTTTAAACCAAACATAATTTAGATTTTAATGACTTGTGCTAAACACGAAAATTTTTATTTAAGTTCACATAAGTAGGTATATAGGTTATAAAGGTCAAAGTATTCAAAAAATTTTATATATTTATTTATAATTTAAAAAAAAGAATAAAATAATTTATTTTTTACGATTAGACAGTAATTTTTTTTCTTATCAATTAAATACATATCAGAAGATACACACCTCATATTAACTTAATTAATAAAAGAATTTAATAAATTTTTAAAACCGGCATAAAAAAAAACATGATGATGAAGACTTCGGAAAAAAAAAGATGAATTGTAATTTACTCGTATAACGCGTGATCAGCTGTTATTATTAGAATATATGTATATACTTAAGTATATATTTCTTATTTATATTATAATTTATAATATATTATAAACAGGGTGTTTCCTAATTAAGTGCACCGCTGTGTATACCAATGCATAGAAAATTATGAGTAGATAAATTTTGTGTATCGGAACTAAGGTAGGTTCTCTTCTAGTGTCCAAGATATTGGGGCTTAAATGAAATTTAAATATTTTTTTTTTTTAGTTTTCATAATTTTACTCCTAACTCTGTTTATAGACTACTTATGAAAATTTTCTCATTACTCATAAGTATGTATTCAGTGGTATATAGCAGTACCCTTAATTAAGAAACACCCTGTATATTATTATAATTTATACATATAACAATTTTTGTGGAATATGTCAAAAAACTCAAGTCCGAAAAGTTCAATTAAAAATGATTACTTTACACTTTATTCCATTTATTTTCATTTTGTTTAATACCGATTCCGAAATAACTTTATGATTCAAATATAAAATTGAATTATAAATATATAAAAAATAAATATAATTGTATCTATATATAAAATATATATATATATATATATATAAAAATTGTATCTATATCGAAAAATAAGTATAATTGTATCTATTGAAACCTAAGAAGTTCTATAATACATACGGTTGCCAACATTGAACTACCACTCACCCGGAGATCTTAAATTTCAAAAAAAAATGTAGAAAGCAACTGGGATCTATTCATTGCATTTATATTTTGCGTATGACATACAGATGCTTCATGACTTTTGACCGATTTTTCCCCATCATGTTTTACAACAAAAATAATACCACATATTTTGCATTTACCAGCAAATTCATTTTGTTTTTGTAGCCAGTTTTTATATTCAACCCTTTTTAACCATAGTCATTATTAAATTGTCTCAAGTAATGTTTTTTTTTTTGTCGTCTGTGTGCCATTGCCATCTCCGTTAGTGTTTTCATCATCAGTCATTTTTTAGGGACTGTAAATTAATTAAACACTATATTTTAGTAATAATTAAAATAAAGTTTTACCTATTAGATTTGTATTTCAATTCCAAATTCTAACCTTTACGCTTCAACTGCTTCAACTTTTGAATTTAAATTAAATGAAAACATACTACATACATATAATGTTTTGTGTCAAAAGTACATAATGTTTTGACAGTTTATATCTATGTGACTTTCAAAATAAAGAAGTGCGTTCAAATATTCCTTGCAAAATAGCGCTTTAGGTTTAGTTAAATATTAAATCTGTTAATTAATTTTTTTTTTTGAGATTCTTTGAGATTCCTGGAGATTTTTCTGCCAATTCCGGAGACCGGAGAATTTTTATGAAACCCGGAGTCTCCGGGTGAAAAAGGTATTGTTGGCAACCGTAATAATACATGCTCTAGGGCCTACTTCGTACTGGCCAACTTTGACTGACTTAAATAATTCAATTAAGCTAAGTGTAAAAAATGACGTGCTTTAAATTGCTATCATTTTCCTGTTGGCAGCTAATGGTTCTTTTAAAGGAATTTTGCAATATGTTTCACAATTTTTGTGTAAATTTTCTCCTTTAGTTTCAAAGTGTTTTGTGGTGTGTTAACATAAGCCCGTTCCTTAAAGAAAACCCACAAGAAAATTAGGGGAATGAAATCTGAGAAACCCCCGATGATGCCTCCGACAAATTAGTATTTTTTTAAAATAATCGGTCGTCGAAAACTTCTCTCAGAATCGCTGTTCTCTCTTTCATGGTGTTAGATGGAAACAAATGTTAAGATTATTGGGAGCTACTAGACGTTAAAACATTTTCTATCATGGTCCGCTATACAGCCTCAGGGACGGTTTATTGATATTCGGCTTCATTTTCGAAAAAATATGAAGCCAGAAACTTATCAACCATAATTCCAGCCCAAACAGTGTATATGAGAGGGTTTATTTGTCGCTGAGCACTACTTTCAAGTGCTCCTTTCAATTTTGTCAGTTCAATTTCTCACTCATGAAGTATACCTTCCGTCGTCTGTTTCAACATGTACTTATAGGTTAGACATAGTACTTAGTAAGTACCGAAACAATTAAATAGTTAGCACGTAAAAAAAAAAAACAAAATTAAAATTCAATAAATACCTACATTTTTTTTTCAATTTCTACTTTGCCCAGAATGCATAAATAAATATTTGAATATACAAAAATAAAATATTTAAATACAAAAAAAAACTAATCAAGTAATCGCAGTTTAACGCATTTTTATTTTACACTTTCCTTTAAAAGAATTGTAGGTATGTAAATTATAAAAGTTTATTTTTAATATGGCAAATTTTTGAATATGAGACGGAAACACCTAAAATAAAAAATAATAATAATAAAATATAAATAATAAAATTATTTAGTTTGATTATGAATATTTGAATTGGATTAATTCTATTTAAAAAATGATTGAATTTCAATTATTTAATGTCTGTATTTTTTTGTATATATATGTATATGTATGTACATATCAATATGGTTAAAAAATAATAAATAGGTAGGTACCTATGTATTTAAAATTCTAGATAATTCTTTAATAAAATAAAAAAAATGATTTCCAAATAAGAATTAAATAAATTTTTAAAATTATTCAAAATAAAAAATTTGCTGATAATTTAAACATATTTATAAAAAAAACAAAATTGCAATAATTAATATTAATATTGTATAATAAATGTAAAAGCGAAAGGTCCCGGGCTCGATCCCTGGCTGGGTAAAATCAATAAATAGTATATAACAATATAAAATTATATAGAAATAATTTATAATTAAATATCAATCAGCTGGTCCACATGTGTATTTTTCAAAAGGTCCCAAAATTGCGTGCAAGTATTTATAAATTGTACGTAATTAATAAATAAATAAATAAATATGTAAAAGACCAAATTGAGTAAATTCACATTACTCATTTATTTGTCAAATATAATTAACAGTTATAATGGCAGTTGTATTACGTAATACAGAATTAACAGCTGTACCTAGAAACTGCAATTCATAAAAAAAAATAGAATTTACCGTTACATATAAATTTAAAAAAATCATGGTAATATGTATGCCAATGCTTCGAAAATAAAAAAAATAAAGATCAAATTCAAGTTAGATAAAGCGGTATTATTTAACTATAAATGCCTTCGTTTCGTAAATTCTTTCTAGTATGGTAGGATACTTTCAAAAGATACCATAGATATAATACCTGAACTCTTTGGATAGTGTTAAGATTTTTAAAATAATGAACCCACCTTCACTCGCAATTCTCTGATAACCAAAATATACTATATATAAAATATCAGTCTTATCAGAATTTTTAAGGTTAGATTTATAATTTTACCGTTATAGAAGTTAATTTTAAATGTTACAAAAGCTTTCACATCTTTAAAATCTAAAAATGGAGATGCCCATTTGAGCAACTCTGCAATGCTATTACTAATCAGGCATTTTTTTTTCTCTTGGCGTAATGTTGGTGGAAATTATCGAAAGAATTTGCGTGCAATGCAAGCATAGTATTTGTGACTTAAACACATTAAAAACAATTGTTTTAAAATATTAAAAGTCTTAAAAGAGACCAAATATTAATTTATATGCCAACTGTTTATGATCTACTGAAATTACAGACCTGCATTAAGATGGTCTGAATTTATCGTTAATTCGAGTAGGCTAATTCTTTTTAGCGTTCTATTGACATTTGAAAATAGTAGGAATTTTGACGTTTCTATGTTTATGTGACCTTCGAAGCGGGGCTTATGTTTTAATTTCATCGCTAACATTAGGAATCTCTAGATCCCCATGTGAATCTTGTCAAAATAACTTAATGAAGTTTGATGATATCTAGATTCTCGTGTAAATATGCATACACTTCAATAATAATTTATTACAATAAAGTAAATATTTACTGTATAATAGTTTTATACATACATATGCATACTCAATAACTGATAAATACTTTTAATGTAAACAATCATTCTTGAATAAACATAATTTTTTTCTTAATTGATCAATATTAATTTTCATATTAATTGAATTTTGTATTCATTTAAGATGAAAATTAGCAAATAATTATTAAATAAATATTTAATAAAAGAACAAATTTCAATTCAAATTGAATTCTTGTTTAGTTTTCAAATAGAATTTTGTAACTTTATAATGTCATTTGCCAAGTTTAAGGTCAAAAACTGATCTTGCACATGTATTTAAAATTTCTTACATTAATGAAAAGTTGACATTAACATTACATAATGTTAATTGTCAAAATGTTAATATTTAAATTGTTAATGATATTATACATATACAATTTTATAATTAAAAAAATATAAATAATAAAATAAATTTATTTGAAATATTTTGAGAAATTAGCTTTTGTTTTAATTTTAAGTATTAAAAGTTAATAAGGTAATTATTACTAGCCATTAAATGAAGTTTTTATATCATATTAAAGACATTTTAAATATTTTGAAAATTTAATACTTTAATCTTTGACCATTGAATTTTATGATGATTTTTTTTTTTTACTTAAACGCTTCTTTTAAATATTAATATTCTCAGTTTATGGAGGAGCATATACCAAAATGTTACGAAATTATGACGTATTTAAAATTTTTAAATTATTTAAAGTATTTTTCTATACTTACTGTTATAAATAAGGTCGCCTAGAAACGTACTTTAAATATCGATTATTATATAGTAGTTAACATATATTCACGATAATAATCGTACATTATGTAAAATTCAAAAGGTGTATTAACTCATACAAAGAGGATAAATTCGTTTTATAGCCTCTCCTAATTGAAATACATGTGTGCGAAAGAGAAAGAAGAAATATAATTGTAAGAAGATTGAAAGAAGAAATACAATCCGGTGTGAATTAAGGTTTAGAACAGAGTGCAATATATTAATTATAGTTCCAAACGCGTCTTACAAAATTCATATTCTAAGAGTGATCAATTGAGCTTCTGTAGCACCCGCACCTTTTAATATCCATTTAGGGTGCATTTATATTGGAGCTGCGATAAGTGATAAGAGCGTTAGTGAGAGTATCGAAATTTTTATGTAGTGTTTATATTTAAGTTTTAATTATAGCTATAAAATGTATTAAATTTTACTTTTTATAAAACTTCAATTTTATTAATATTTTGCAAAAAAATGTGCTATAAAAAATGTATTATAGGTTGAATTGAATAATAATATATATTTGGTTACTTATACCATAAGTTAAATTACAATCAAAGCTATGCTACAATATAAACACTTGTATTAAAATTATATCTATATAATTTTCTTCTATGCTATAACTTTTAACAACGTTCTTATCACTTATCGCATCGCAGCTCCAATGTATACACACCCTAACAGAGTCATAGCCACTATTGTAATATTATTATATTTATGATAAACCAAAATATTTAATCTTATACAGCTTCCATTCACAATATTGATTAAAATATGATTATAATAATGATTCCTTATTTTTGTTCTGAGTGTATTCCGTTTTTCTGGCTAATATTCTGTAAATTTTAAAATATTCAATATTTTACTTACGAGTATGTTTAATAACAAAATAACTAATAACATTTTCATGCACATATAAATTGCCTAACAACATTTTTCATCATTTTGAATTTATATGAAATATGAATACGCATTAATGCATATGCAAATAAAATTATATTATTTAAATAACTTTAAGTAGGTATGTATATATTATTAAAAAATGTGCAGTCATTTATTTAAATTATTTAAACAAATCGTAGTCTTTTCAATAAAAGTAAAATTTAGTCGATTGTAGTAGTTAAATAACACTGTGAAATTAAAAGAATTCATACATACACTGTATAATGTATTTGATTAAACGAAGAGAACCTCACTACATACCACACTATGTCCTATAGTGCAATTTAAATTTATGAAGATCGATTTAATGCAATTTAAGTTAACGAATACCTTTATAATTCTTGTCATTGATGTTATAGTTCGTTTTAATGGCCAACCATTCTACTGGCTTTCTGTGATTAGAATATATTATCGGTTTTGTAGTCTTTTTTAATCTGGTCTTAGAGACCACGACCTTCAGAGTTCGAATAAAACTTTACTCATCATAATTCATATTTAAATTTTAGCCATGACCTATGCACCAACTCCTTATTACTATAACCAAATATTCTAATAATTTTTTTGAATTTAATCTAAATGAGAATTTTTTTAATAAAACTTGGTTTAAAGCTTGGTCCAACAAAAATGTATCAAAAAATTATATTTTATTTAGTAAACGTTTGACCGATAAGTCAGTGGTAAAGTGGCGACTTTTCAATCGAAAGGTCTCTGGTTCAGATCCTAGTTGGATCATATCTAATAAAAAATATAATGTATATTAAAATATATAATGTATAACAAAATCATAAGCACTTTAGGTCACAAACAATTTTCTTGCTTATTTAATAATGTTGTAATCCAATTCAAACTGCATTTACCAATGTACTTTGAGATCAATTCTCTTACATTTGGGTTCTAAACTTGTATTGAAATTCCATCATATTTGTTACTTTTACAAAATTAATAAAATAAAGTTAAAAAAAGTCCATTAATATCTAATTTAATTTCAGTTAGCAAAAAAAGGATTGAATTTAATTTTAATTAGCAGATCATTGGAAAAACTTGAAAAAGTCAAAAGTGAAATTGGTAAGATTCAATATTTAATTATGATTTATAGGTATTTGAATATTAATATATTTTTATTTTATTTAAAATTTTAGCTGAAAGTAGTCAAGTAGAAGTGAAATTAGTTGATGTTGACTTTACACAAGGACCAGAAATTTATCGTAAAATATCTTCCAATATTGAAAATCTTGAAATTGGAGTATTAGTAAATAATGTTGGAATGAATTATATTCATCCAGATTTCTTTTTAAATATTGAAGATGAAAAATTTTTACGAGACATAATTACATGTAATATTAATTCAGTAACACATATGTGCAGATTAATTATGCCACAAATGGTTGAACGTAAACGTGGTGTTGTTATTAATATTGCATCAATGGCTGCTCGTGTTCCAAATCCATTATTATGTTTGTACAGTGGTACTAAAGCATTTATTGATAAATTTTCTGATGATTTAAATACTGAATATAAAGGACGTGGTATTATTGTACAAAGTGTTATGCCTGGATATGTTGTATCAAATATGACTAAAATTAAAAAAGCAACTATAATGGCACCATCTGCTGACTGCTATGTTGCTTCAGCTTTAAAAACAGTTGGAATAGCCGATCATACCAGTGGATATTTCCCACATGCACTAATGAAATTAGCAATTGATGTTGTAAAGGCTGTAACTTGTGATCATTTTGTAAATAGTTATGTAATGAAAAATTTGTATGCTATTAGAAGTCGAGCATTGCGTAATGCATCAAAGAAATCTGATTAAATTTTAAGTGATTATATAGGATTCTTCTTTTTCCAAATTAAATATATGTATATATAGATACATATGTTTTTTTTTCTATATATATTTATAGAAGTTAAATGTAAATTATCACATTTTTCTTTTAAAATAATTGAATTAATTTTCTCGCAACACTTTTAACTGTAAGAATAACTGAGGCAACAAAGAAAACATTACCAAAGATTAATTTTAATAAAAAATGCGGTAGATTGATTTTTTTTTTAAACAAAAAATACATAAAATTAAAATTAAATGAAATAAATTTGTTATTTAAAAAAAAAAGTTTGTAATTTTTACAATAATTTATGGTGAGGCATTTTAGGATCTATTTTTATTGGACATTAAATAATATAAACTTAAAAGATGCCATTTTATATTATCTGTCTTTCTATTGAAATCAAAAACATTCTTCACTTGTGATAAAATCTAGTAATGAGTTGAGATCATACTCAGCTAAAAGAAATAAAAAAGTTGTATGTTATATTGAAACTTTTCTACTAAAGTAATTTTCCATTTTTATTACTTTAATTTTTTTAAATTACATAAAATAACTAAAATTAAAATTTTTTTATTCATTACATGGATACACATTCATTGATTTGATTGAAAGAATATTGCCAATCCTTTCCTCTAATGTCTAGCAAAAGCCAATATATGCTAACACCAAACCAAAGTATATACGAACTAACAAATAAAAAAAATTTATAACAAAACTAAATAATCTTAAATTTTCAGTTAGTAATACAGAATTTTTTAATAAATTGATATTAATTATAAAAAACAGAACCTCCGAATGGAAATGTGACGAAGTATATTTAAAAAAAAATGCATAACTTTAGGATGAATTGTTTCCAAATAAATAATATAAGAATTTTTATTTATACATGCCTTATGCGGCTCCCTGTCATAATAGAAAAAATATCTGGCTTTTTGCTTTTGTTAGCAACATAATGCCAGAAAAATAAAAATGTTATAACTCCAAAATTTATCTATCTGGTGTTGTGTCATTTTATTTCTGATAGGGATCCCAGAAGGAAAAACAGAAATAGAGTAAATGTCAGTTAAAAAATCGAAAAATAGAGACTTTGAGGATAAAAAAAAAAGAGACCAAAAAGAGTAAAAGAGTTTAGATATTTTTTTAATACATATACTATGTAAATATATTTATTATATGAAAATAAACAAAAATATATAAATTATATAAAAAAAACAATTCATTGCATGATTTAATCAATGCTTATAGTATCAATACTTATTTTATCAAAATAAACAAAAATATATAAATTATATAAAAAAAAATCAATTCATTGCATTATTTAATTAATGCTTTAACAACAAATAAAATAAGCCTGCATTTGCATTATACATAAATGAGATCACATTTTAAGATAAATGATTATAGGGATATTATAAATTTTAGGATGAATTTTAATAATATAATAAATTATTTGAATTAACAATCCACTTCAAATATGAATAAAAAAAAACAGTGCAACAGAAATGACAGAATTCTCCACGTTTTCGTTTGTGAATATAAAGTAAAATGTCAAAAATTGTTTGTCGAACACACCGCTCATCGTTGCTGTTTTATTGTATAAATAAAATGACAAGCGCAAGCATGCTGTGAATTTTCTTAACAATAATGCAATTTATTTATTTTTTTGAAAAAGAGACCAAAAGAGACAAAAACAAAACAAGAAAAGAAAAAGAAAGATCACGATGAAAAAATAGACCATGTTCTCTTTTTTAGAGACCATATGGGATCCCTAATTTCTGATATTAATTTAATAAAATTCTAGCTTTGGAATATAAATGTTCTTGAAAAAGCGGAATACCCTAATTTTGAAACCAGCTCTAAAATCCCTCCTAATTATTTTTATTGTACAGAGATTTGAAAGATATATATGTCCATCTTGTAGACAATAAGTTCATGAAAATACCAAGGTTTTTCTGTAAAGTTTTTTTCGATAGTATTTTGTTAAAAGCAAATTTTTCTACGAAATGATATTTTTCTAAATAAATTTCCAAGTATAAATTTTAACTTCAAAACTAAAAAATCTAGAATTTTGTAACTATTTGTAGGCAAGTTGTAGGTATATCTTCAAAACTTAGAGTTTAAAAATTCCCCGGATAAGTTATATACTTATTTAACAACAATCCTTTGAAGTTTCAAACTTTTATAATCAAGTTAATTCTAAAATTTCATAGCACATATTTTTTTATGAAAATGAGGTAAGGCATCTGTAATATTACTTGTAATAAATACCTAAAGAGGGCTGTAGTGTAAGAGTAATTTTTAAAAATTTAGAAGTGTACTGTGTACAAAATTATATTTAAACCAAATTTCCCTCTAATTAATAATTTTATAAATCAAAAACACAGACGAATTTTCTACTTTTAAACATAAATTTTAATAATAGATTTTAAAAAAATTTTAAATTTCGAAAATCGATTAAAAATAAAAGAGTCATCATCCCTGAGAGCAAGTGGAACTCGTCCTCTTGACAGTAAATGTCAATTGTTATAATTATTTTTACAATTATCAGTTGTCATTTGTCAGATGTCACATTAACTAAAAAATATTTTATTTTCTTGTTTTTATTGGTTAGTATTACACATAATTTCATTAAAACATTATTTTCTATTGCTAAAAACTATAAAATTTACCAAAAATTATATTATTTAATATTTGTATTATTCGTTAATCGTAAGATATAATTTAAAAACTCTATTTTCTTTAGAATTGTTATAGTCTATAAATTACATAATATTTATATACACTCTATTTTTTTTTTTATTTTTAGTTTATGGCAGGAACAGGAATCGCTAAACATTTTTTTCGCAAATACGGTGTTGTAATTTTCTTCCCAACTTTTACAGCGGCCGCAATTTTAGCTGATTTAAATCATACAAGAGTTTGGAAACGTCAACAAAAGTTCATTGCTCAAGAAGTACATAACTAATTCAAAATGTTTGGAATAACAAGTCAGTATGCTTGGGCTGCCATACCTTTTGCGGGTTTTGCACTCGGTTGGTGGTTAGATAATAAAGAAACTCAAAGAATGACAAGATTTCGTGATAAGAGTGCATTATATGGCAGAGAATTGAAAGAAGGTGAAGAACCATCATGGTGAAATCAATTTTTAAAATTTAAAAAAACAATTGTAGCGAAATAAATTATAAAGTTAACAAGACGATGTTATTTTATTACCAAATACATTATACCTAAAAAACAAAATGTAAGCAATGTACCGTAAAGTTCTGAATACAATACCCGGGTACTCTAATTGGAAAATGGCAATATTCTGAAAAAATAATAAATCCAATTAGTATACCCGGGTACACTAATTAGTTTTCTATACCAGGGTACACTTATATATGATAGGGAATGTATTATGGAAAATAAAATTAAAGCAATTAGTATAATTCACAAAACAAAATAACTATATTACTTATTCAAAATAAAAAAATATATATACATAGCTTATTAATAATTAAAAAAATCTGCAAATATACATTAATTAATTAATAATAGAAAAACTAGATACATTTATTAAGATATAGTCTGATTAAATTTTTTAAATAATTTTTTAAACTATTACTTATTAGCCAGTTAAACCAATTCGAAAAGCTCCTGTGTATCAACTTCACTTGAAGTTTCGCTGATATATTCATCATCATCAGAAGAAGTCTGATTATCAATTACACGTTCATCAATAGTTTCTATATCATCATCAAAATTCGCTAACTTTGCATTAGCTTCATCAACCCCGACCAGCTCATAAGTTGTATTATTTGGTTCAGTTTGGATTTCAGAAATATTTGATTCATGTACGTCCCCGCAAGATTTAAGAATATTTTGAAGGCGACAATTTAATTTTTCCAAACATATTTCTTTTCCAAACTCTCCAACTCCGCAACACTCAAATGACCTTTCAATGATTTCTGGCGAAATTTGTTTTAAAGCTGAAGATGTAAAATCAACAATATCTTGATAAGTCGGTTTTTCCTGTATCCTTTTTTTGTAAATTCCTCTTTACCATTTATAAGCCAATCATTCCAAGCAGCTCTCATAAAATTTTTAAATGGATAGTTAATTGAAACATCAAATGGTTGTAAAAATGATGTAGTTTTTGGAGGTATTATGATTGACTCTGCAATGCATAGCTTCTTTAGTTCTTTTGTCACTTCATCCATTAAATGGCAACTATAAGAATTAAAAGTATTTTTTCAATACCAAAAGAACTGTTCTCCTTATAGAAACACGTTTTCATCCAACGTAACATTAAATCTGTGGTCATCGAACCACCCAAACTAACACAAAGATCGATGTCTTTTTTTTTTATTTTTAAATTTATTTGCGAAAAAACAAATCCAATTAGTGTACCCGGGGTACTGTAATTGGAAAAATGTTCCAATTAGTGTACCCGGGGTACTTTATTCGGGGGGGTACTGTATTCAGAACTTTACGGTATGTAGAATTACTCAATGAAAACGAAACCAAAGCAGAAAAGACAAACAAATACTCTCCGATCAAATAGGTAGTTTATATGCATCTTAGAATAATTATACAGTTTTCTGTCTTTCGCGAAATTGAATGTTTTCAAGGTTCTTCATCTTTGGTCTACAATTTTATGGTTTTAATATGATTTGTGTTATATATTTAATTTTATTAGATTGTATGTAATGAAAAAATGAGTATTCTGTATCTGCTTATAAGTTATGTTTCGAACCACTTTAGTGAAATTTAATGTAAATTAAAAAACATTCATGCGTTACTTTTAGCAAAAAGTGCAGATAGGATAGGTAGGAGTAGTTTGAAAATGAAACCAATTTTTATTCCAGCAGGAGTAGAATTGTCATACATATATTTTATATTTTAAAACTATCTGTCATTTGGGATATTTTTAGATATTGAAAATAATTTAAAATTTATTGCTGATATTCATAAATATGTATTTTTTAAAATGGAAGAAGTGCTTATTAATTATTTAATGAAAAATATGATATAACATAACCTATTCACAGGAAAATTCATCTATTATGAAAAATTTAAATTAAAGATATCTGCCGGAAATCTTTTAATTATCTACTCTTTTCATCTAATCTTTTACATTAGGTGGTGTGACTAGTAGGAGTACAAAACAGTATTTAACTCCTCATAATTCATATAGGAACGCAAGCAATATTGAAATTGAAATTTGAAAGCCACTGTAATCAATAATCATAAAAAATAAATTGTCACAATAACAAACAGCTGATGAGTGATGACTTATGAACTTATTTTTTTTTGGTTTGTTATGACTTCTACTAAACTATTTTAAATATAAAAAAAAAAGTATATAATAGATGTTCCATCATAAAATATAAATATGCCGGAAAAAGAACCTCCAGCAAAAATTTTAACAGATGCACCAAAATCTGTTGAAAATAAACAATCTGATGCAAATACTGAAAAAGGTAAGGAATGGGGTTATGATTTATACCCGGAACGAAGAGGTGAAGTTTTTAAACCATCATGGGCTAGAGTTTTAGTAGGACTTGAAGGACGAGAAAACATTGATAAAATTAAATGTGAGAGAAATGTATGGTGGTGTGTCAAAAATAGTCCCTTAGTCAAATTGATGATGGGAGCACTAAAAAGTTCAGGTTGTCCCATTGATATTAGAAGGCATATTTCATGTGAAGTTTGCGACACAACTGTAACAGGAGGATATGTAATTATTTCATTTAATGTAAGGGGTAAAAATTAGTTAATTTAAAAAAATTTCAGGACCCGATAAATAATCAAATAGTCGTATGTCAAAATATGGCGAGAAGCGAGGTAAGCTTTCTTTATACTATGTATGTTGCAAATCGTCTTGTTCTTTTTAATATAGATATCGGACTTGTTTTAGGGTATGGTACAAGGAGTTTTAACACACGAAATGATTCACATGTTTGATTATTGCAATAATGACTTAGATTTTAAAAATATCGAACATTTAGCTTGTACCGAAATACGTGCAGCTAATTTAGCTCATTGTTCGTTTTTAAGTGCTATGTCTCAAGGTGATGCATCTTTTGTTAATATTAAAGAAGCACATCAAAATTGTGTTAAAACGAAGGCATTAAATTCTGTTTTAGCTGTAAGAAATGTAACAAGAGAAGAAGGTAATATTAGAATATTTTTGGTAAAATCTATTTTCATTTTAATTTTTAGCAATTGATGCAGTAGAAAGAGTTTTTTCAAAATGTTATGCTGATTTGGAACCAGTGGGTAGAAGAATTCGACGAAATTCCGCAGATATGCATAAAGCATACTTAGAGGCACCTATGTACGGATACGATGTTGAATAGAAATAAATTTATTAAAATTAAAGAGTTGTTTGTTAAATTTTTAGTAGATTTTTACATTTAAAATAAAAACATTTTATTATGAAGAATAAATAGTAAATTGAATGATTGTATTATTTTTTTGAAGTCGAAGGTTCATTCAAAAAATCAGTACATTTAAACTCGTTTTCGTTTAAAATATAATTGTCCAAAATGTTGAGAACACTTTCTCTTCCTTCATCTAAAAGTAATCTTTTCATTTCTTGAGCATGGCTATCAGAAAGAACGTGTCCAGTTACATTATTTTTGAATAAAAATTCAGCCAAATAGTCAACTGGATCTTCAGGCTTAATACGAGTTACCTCTAAAATTCCTTCAGTTAAAGTTGGTAATACAAACTTTGATAAATATTGACGAAGTGGTAATGTCTTTGCTTCGGCAGATAATTCTTCTTCACGTTTAAGTGCTTCAAATTCCTTAGTCTGAAAAAGAAAATTATCACAGAGTGTTAAGAAATTATTAAAAACTTAAAACAAAGATATTTTAGATTTCATATAATGTTTGTACCCATTTTCTCAATTTTTCTTCACGTTCGATTCTAATACGATTAGAAACTTCCAATTGTTTTCTTTCAAATTCTTTTTCAGCCCTTATTTGCTTATCACGCTCAGCATTTTTCAATTTAGTTTTCTCGAATGGTGTCAATGGATAAGTATGAGGTGGCCCAACTTTGCTTTTTATTATATCAATAAGTGCATTGTATTTTGTATCATCAGTTATTGTAATACTCAATGGATTAATATTATTATCAAAGAAAAATGTTGTAAGACTTGTATCTTCATGTTCATCACGTTTTCTAAATTCATCTAAACGTTTGCAAACATCTTCCTCACTATTACCAGTTCGAACTGCTTCTTCAAGTGTTAATTGCATTCCACGTTGCCATATTAGCTCATCTGAAGCATCTAATAATATAACAAAATTTGGCAATGAAATACTAACTTTAGTCTTTTCTTCCTCTTCATTATTTTCTTCTTCATTAACTTTTGATTCATCAATTTCCATCTCGTTTTCAATCGCTTCACCCTCTATTTGATCATAAAAAGTTTCTACTGCTTGAAAATAGGTGTAAGGAAATCCATCAATAACATAGCCTTGATTTTCAGAATATAATTTTATACCCAAAAGTCGTTTAAGACACCTGAAATAATTAAAATTTTTTTTTTTTATATATATTTTATATTTTATAGTTATAGTTATAGTTTAGTATTAACAAACAAGGGTAATTTAAAAAGTTTAGAATTAGTGGAACAAGTTAAGAAATAAATAAATATAAAATTGAATATAAAAGTTACTTCATTCGATAATTCGTAACACTATCTTTGTCTTTTTCATGATCCATCATATGATTTGTTAATTGTAACAAAAATTCTTGTGATTCTTCTTTTTGTTCTTTTACTTCTTCTTCTAGTTGTTGCACTTCACTATCCTCTTCATTACCAATTTCTATTTTTTCTCTTTCTAAATTAAATAATAATTTATCCGCTGCATTAATATCTCTTTGTAATCTATTCATAATGATTTGAACGACAGTTAATGGATCGATATAATTAATATTATAAAAGTCAGCTAATTCTTTAGCTATTGTACTTTTACCAGATAACGGAGGACCATCAATTAAAATTTTAATTGGTGATAAATTACGTTCTATACGATATTCTTCAGCCAATATTTTTCCAATTTCTTCAATTTTATCAAAAGTAAATTGAAAATCTTTAAAATATTGTGGTACTAATTTTATTGGGTTTGAAATAGCATCAATTACACGTTGCTTAAAAAGAAATACGAAAAGTCATTACTAAAAAAACAAACAAAAACTTAGACAAGGTAAAAATTAATTTTCAATTATAAGTTATAAGTAACAAAAGTTTTATTTAAATAATAATTCTAACTTACTGGAAATACTTCAACTGGATATTTCATTAAACAGCTTTTCGGTACTATTCCAACTCTGGTTATATTTCCAGAAAGACTACGTACAATAGCTCTTGTAAAAGCCTTAAATGTCCAATGATTTGGTTGAACTGCAAAAATATATCTAGTTTCAGATGGTGGAAAGTGTTGTATAACATCGCACATCATTCTTTTACATAAAAAAAAATTTTAAATTGAATTTATATAAATAATATGTTAAAAAAAAAAAAAAAAAAACTTTAAAAAAATTACCTTGCAAAATCAGTTATATAAATTAATGGATATGTTTGATGTCCAGGTTCAATAATTGGTACCTTTTTCTTATCAAAAAAAGATAATTTAAATATATAATGAAAAGTATCATTAGCTCCACCATATGTATAACCCGGACATACAATTATTGTACGAACTTTACCTTCCATTTTCTTTTCAAATAAATTAACATAACGTTCACAATATTTATGTTTTGTATATGAGATATGTGCTCTTCTTCTACGATACTCTGATTCATACAATAAACCATCTTCATTTCTTGGTTCTGTTGTACTCCATGTTAATGGTGTTGATATTAATATAAAATATTTTATTGGTGCATCTGGTTCATTCTCATAATATTTTTCAAATCCATCTAAAACTTTTTCAACTTCTGATACTTCTTCAGGATCTGGTCCAATATCATATACAATTATATCATGTTCAATAATACGTTCAATAAAATCATATGAAGTTTTAAATAAACATTGTGCCATTTGTCTTTTAAATTCTGCAATACCAATTCCTTCATGATCATAAATTGTACCACCTAATAAATATTTTATTTCATATTCATATTCATTTACCAGATATTGAGCAATTGCAAAATTTTGATATAAATCAATATGATTTAAAAATACTTTTATATCTTTTCTGCCAGTTCCATCCATATTTTTTTTTTTGTTTTTTTTTTTATTTTGAATTTATTTTAATAAATTCTAGACAGAATTAAATCAATTAATATTGGATTTAAAATAAAAAAATTTTTTTCCCAGTGATTTTATTTTTTTTAAAAAATTTTAAATTTTACCCAATAATTGTATGTTTGATTCATTCAAAGGTTGAGATGGACCTTTTCCAAGTATAATTCGGAAAGCAACAATTGTAACTCAGTTTTTATAATTAACGCTTTCTGAATTAAAATTGATATTGAATTGTAAAAATTGAAAATATATGAATTGATAAAATTGATATTTGATATAAGATATTTTATGATCTGAATTACAATTGGAATGGACGTAGATTATGTTGAAATTCTTTATCTTCTACGTTTAGGGTCACAATAAAATTTGGTTGCACTTTGATTCTAGATCTAAAATATTGAACATTTTGAACAACAGTCAATTATAATTAAAATTTAAAAGTGCATGACTTAAAATGTAACTAATTTAATTAAGATAACAAGCTTGAGACAATGCTTATTCATTTTAAAATTACATTCTTATTCATAAGATAATGAATCGTTCTCAACTCCTCATCTACTAAATCTCTTTTACCTCAACTCTTCATCTACTAAATCTCTTAATTACCTTGCTTGGTAGTTTATACATAATAAGAAAGGGATTGCTTAAGAACGTCTATGTACCTTAAAGTCCCGATATATAACTAACAGTCGATGTGATCATAATAATTGAAAACCATTTTTAATTTATAAATAAATGAAGCTTAAGCTTAGAGGGACATGAAGAAAGGGATTAATTTTAAATTAAAAAAATTGAAGTACTATCGAAGGACTTCTTTTCACCTAGAAGTCCTCAATCATTTCTTCACAATTTATCCTAAAAAAAAAAACTTATGATTATTAACAAACAAACAACTCCATTATACCATTAACATAATATTTTATTTACAGCCCATTTTAAAATATAGAATATTTACATATAAATATTTATAATATTATATTTTATAACATAATTCTATTCCCTGATGTATTATGCTGTGACAAATAAACAGCTGATCTTCTTAATTTACTTGATCGATTTAAACTGGTACCACGTTCACGTGTTGTTCTCCGGACATTTGTATTTCTATCAGTATTTTCAAAATTTGTACACACACTTTTTAAATCATCAATTTCTTTATCAGCAGCATTCATTGCAGCAAGCATCTCAAAAGCTGCCTTTTTATTTTCTTTTGTCCACATCTGTGATATATCATTTGAAATGATTTCATCTATTATTTCTATACCATTTGAATGATTTAAATTTCCAAATTGTTTCTCCTCCGGTTGATTTGTTGATTTTACACTTAAAATTGATTCAGTTTTTGGATCAGATTCAGTTTTTGGAATCTCTTTGCCACCACAATTATTATTTTTATTTTTTTGTGAATTACTATTTATACCAAATATGGACAAAATTGAACGTCTTTTATTACCAGAACTTTTAGTTCCATTACTATTTTCAGATTCATTACTAGTTTTACTAGATAGGCTCGATTGAAAATTATTATTTGAAGTAACTTTTGTATTTAATACAATTGCCGTGGTATCTTTGGATGATACTATTTGTTTTAAATTTTTAATTGAAGGTGCTGGTGGTGGAATATTTTCATCATTAGCTTTGAAAATTTTCTTTGGTGAACTGAATGTAACAGATTTTTTCATATTATTTTTTAGAAAATGTGATGGTGGTGGCATTAAAGACATTTCTAATTTTGCAACAGTTGGAACAAATGATTCGTTAGGTTCTATTGTACAATATGATTCATCTAATGTTCTTGATATGCGGCGTTTTGGATAACGTTTAGTTGTTGATCGTTTTTCAAGTGATACTCTTTTTAACATTCCTTCAATATGATGTTTCTTTTCATCTAAGGTTCTTTCCAAAATAGTCAAACGTATTTCACGATCCATTAACTGTAATATAAACAAAAGTTGTTATTATTTTTAAATTATATATTATAAATAAATTTATTAAATTATTTACTTAATAATTAAATTAAGTAACTTAATTAAGTAACGAAATTAAGTAATTAATAAATATAATTATATAACAAACCTGTTTTTCTTTTTCCATTAAATTAATTTCACGTTGTTTTAACAGCATCTCTTGGGCTCTTATAGTTTCTAAACGTGATTTTAAAGCTTCTTCAAAAATATCTCGAGTTAACAGTTGAGGATCATCACAACGATTTCTATCTCGATTATTAAATTGATGTATATTTGATGTCATTATTGAATTTTCATATATTCTTTCATTATAAATTGCAGTTACATTTAAATCTGACATTGAACTTTTCCCTTCAAATGTCCCAGTTGAACCAAACAATTCTGCTCTTAATTGTGGTGTATTAATACCAGTTATTCGTCCAGTTGAATGATTAAATATTGTATCATCATTAAAAGTATTATTTGTTAAATCATTAAATGTAAAATTTGTCATATTCATATCATATGATGAATTCATTGAAAAATCTAATTTTTTTGCAGCCAATTGATTATCACTTGTATTTACATTATTATTATTATTCTTTATTAGATTATTATCATCATCATCATTATTAGTACGTGATAATAATTTTGGAAAATCAGCTTTTAAATCATTTAAATTTCGTATAAATACCGGATGTCTTAATAATATTTCAACATTTGGACGTTGTTCACTATCAACTTCTAATATAAATGATATTATCTCTTGTAAATCTTTTGTATAATAATTTGGTATTGAATTAAAATGACCATTTGATATATTTTTAGATAATTGTTCAAAACGTTTACCATGAAATGGTGGTTTTAAACAACACATTTCATATATTAAACAACCAACTGCCCATATATCAGATTTTTTATTATATTTACGACCACGTACAATTTCTGGACTCATATAATATGGTGAACCAACAAAACTTTCAGCAAAATTTTGTTGTTGATTGGTATTTGTACGTTTTAATATTCTAGCTAAACCAAAATCACCCAATTTAACATTACCACATTTATCTAAAAATATATTTGCTGGTTTTATATCACGATGTAATATACAACCTTCTGTTAGTTTATTATGACATAATTGTAATGCTTTTAATATTTGATATAAAACTTTCCATATATATTTTTCTTCAAATTTCAATAAATCTTTTGTACATTTTTGTATTAAATTTAATAGATCACCACCATCACAATATTCCATAATAATAAAAATTGTTTTTGTTTCAATATTTGTAATATGATCATAATATTGTACAATATTTGGATGTTTTAATTGTTGTAAAAAACCAATTTCTGAATCTAATATTGATTTTTTTTTTTCATCTTCTAATTCATCATCAGCATCATAATTAATGACTTTCCATGCATAAATTTTATTTGTTATTTTATCTTGAACTTTAAAACATGTTCCAAATGAACCATTACCAATAACTGATATTACTTCATAATCATCTAAATTTTTCATTTTTAATTTGATTTTTTTTATATATATTTAATTTAATTAATTATAATGTAATAATTACGTACAATTATTTAATAATATCACAAAAAAAAAAATGTTATTTTAAATTATTCACTAATTTTTTTTTCATTTAATTCAAATGATTTTTTAATTATCAACTTTAGTTCATTTAATTTAGGTGTATATAATTTAAATATTATATTATATTATAAATTGTTTGTTTTTACTTGGACACTTTGTCATTCACAATAATCACTTTAAATATCAAATGACCGTAACGATCTTTTTACTTTAAATTGTACACAAAATAGTAACCAAATATGTATTTAAAAATTTTAATTCTATTCTTTTGGATTGAAAAACAATATTCAAATTTATCTTAAGATTCTTTTTTGCTTTGTATTGTTGTTCTTTTTTATTTTTATTTTTTAAATTTGTATATTTTTTTATTTACGCGCCCATCTAATTCCTCTTAAGTCTCGTTTTAAACTGATACTCAAATTTAAAAGTAATCTGAGCTTGTAAACTTATATATAAAGAAATCATTCGCTAAAATATAAGCGATGAATTCAACAAAAAAAACAACAACAGCAACAATAAAAAAAAATCTCACAGGTCTTTTTTTTTGGTTGTTTTGTATGGGAGTTTCAAGTTGGTTTCAAGTATAATCCAGGATTTTTGGTTTTCTGTTTTTAATATAAAAAATATGACCTGAGAGACCTGAGTTTTACAATATAAAACAGTATATGCTAAAGATTTTAAGCCTATTTAAAAAGATATATATATATATATAAATATTATATATATACTGCATATAGTTATAAAAATGTGTTCACAATCGTAATGAAAGATTTATAGATAAAAAAAAAAAAAAAGTTAAGATGAAGGCGTTCAGGAATTGTTTTGCACTATAAATACATACCAACATACACACATTCATGTAAGGGTTTTTAAAATAAAATTAATAGGTAGTGTGGTCCATTTTTTATACCTCTTTTTTTTATGATAAATAAATTCGCGACTATTTTAGTTTGTAATTAAAATATTCGTTATTTTTGGCTATAACTTGGTGTTAAATTGCGGATATTATTCAATTTTGGGCCAGGTATAAGATATTATACCATATTAATACCAATGTCCAATACAAAAAGTTAAGGTACCTTATAATATGCAATTTGTTTGTTACTTAATAATTAAATACTAATGAATGTGAATTTTATTGCAGATAGCTCTTAAGTTTTATAAATAATTTAACTAAAGTGCCTGGTGCCAAGTATTTTATAATAACTTACTTAAAAATTAAAGAAACTAATATTTAACAATGAAGTTTTATATGGTATCTAATAAAAAATTTGCAATATAGGTAATACAATTTAACGGAATTATTAAAAAAAAATCAATGTTTTAACCGCTTTATTTTTTAATTAAATATGCAATATAAATTTAGGAAAATACTAGAATAATTTGGTGGAATTTTGTTGCCAATGTTTGATTGTAGAAATTATATACTCCAGAGAACATTATAGGATCGCACTATGACGCCCTAAGGAGTGCTACAAAGCGGTATGGGAGTTGTATAAAACTCTGAGTAACCAAAATGTTACTGGACAAAAACGTTGCTGGTTTTTAAAATATGTTAATCTTAGACTGTGGTGCAAGTATTTAAACATTTTTGTACTAAAATGATAACAATTTTACCGACTGACTTCAAATTTTCTATACTTGATGCTCTTTAAAAACCTGAGTTGACAATAGACTTGAATTTTGTTAACCCATGTCGAAAAGACTGTTGGTCACAAGAAATTTTGGAAACTTTAGCTAAAGAAAAAGTCTTAAAAGAATTTTTGTTGAGTTCCGTTAATTCATTCCGGCGCAACAACTTTTTAAAGATTTTTTGGTTACTTTACTCTAAATTAAAAACTGTTTGACCGATTGACTCTAAATTTATGTATGCGTGAAGCTCCTTAACTTTAATTTTCTTATACGTAATGCTCCTAAACGATGTAGTTCAGTATGATGGATTTCTGGCGAATAATGTCAAGTGAATTAATATTTCTGCGCATTAGTAATTATTTATGACAAATTTTCAACTCACAATTTAAAAATTTGTTAAAAAATTGCTAGAAATATTCTAGAAAAATCGTTTTAAAAAAAATTGCTTCAAAATTGTTATTTATTTTGAAATTAACATTTACACCATGTGTAATTTTTGTATTTACTTTTTTTAATAACATCAACTTAAATTAAACATCCATTGAGAGACGCAGCAACGTGCAGCGGGTATTAGCTATTAGCCGGGTATTATATATAGCAGTATCATATAAAATTGAATAAAACAACATAAAATCGTCCAATTCATAAAAAATTCAAAAAAAAAAAAAATTATCCCATACTATTTTTAAAAATTTTCAAATATATTTAATTCCACAGAAGTACCTGCAAAAAAAGTCGTTTTTATTCTTACTTTTATCATAAAATTTTCAATTCAATGTTTTGATTTCTTTCAACTGTGTCCTTTATACTTAAAAAAAAAAAAACGTTTCTTCTAAAAATAGAAACAAAGGGTCTTGGAAAAAAGAACCATAACAGGTAAAATAAAATTTAATAAATTGTTCCTTGTGATTTGTCCGTGATTAACTATCATTAGCGAGCGCTCCACATATCACGCACGGGCTCCATTAATGCAACTTTATTTATAGGGAATTATAACTTTTAAATCAATTATCAATCAGGCTCATTTGTGATGTAATGAGTGCAGTAACACCTAAACCAATATATTTAATAAGATTTCGTTGAAAACATTGTTAATATTAAATATTTGGTACGATTTTGAAATTCCCTATAAACCAGGGGTTTTGAAAGGAAATACGGATCTGATAAGCTATGTCGATTTTTAAATTGTTGATTTGGACAAAATGTCGCCTTTTTTTAGAGTAAACAATTTTCGAATAAATAAAAGATTGAAACCCTGTTGTTGAAACCAATTCTTTAAAATCTTATAACAGAGATATCTACCGTACCCAAAATTCCCGCTAAACAAATTATTATTACCTCCAGCTTTTAAAACCAGCCTTAAATCCATTCTAATACATTATACGTATATTTTCAAAATTTATGATTATTTCAATATTCCATGAGTTTATATTTTCTCAGTCAATATTTTAAAGAGATTTAGTACAATCGACATTTTTGGAAAAAAAAAGTTAACATTTTGGCAGTCGACTTAATGGAAGTCTTGAAAATGTCTTGATAAATTATCATTTTAAACAGATTACAATTCAGGCTTTTTTCGAATTTCAACCATCAGCTGGTTTTGCTGTAATTTCTTTGTCTGGGTTCTATTGAAGCAACCCACTTATCACTAATCAAATAATTATATTTAATTTTTTTAATATTGATTTTGGATTAGTAAAAAATATTCACTTATCATAAATGATTATTTGATTAGTGATATATAAACGATTTGTACTATTATAGACCTTTAATAAGTGATAACTAGATGTAGTAATAAAACAGACTACAATTCCCTTTTTCGAATTTTAAGCACTTGTTAAATAAGTAAATGGTTTGTGTTATTATAGGAATCTGATAAGTGATAACTTTATATTGTATTAATCAATTTGAAAAAATGTATCTGAGCCTTATTGCACCAACCCAATCACTAATTAAATAATTATTTTTTCTGATAAGTATAAGTGTTTTTTACTAATCAAACTTCATATTGTTGTCTGTTGATGTCAAGATTATTTCGTTAATGATAAGTCACAAACACAGAACTTTATATAAATTTTAGATATTTCATACCTTACATATTTTAGGACTTATTTCATATCACCATTTTTTTATAATAAATAGTTTCAATTTTTCAAATAAAATTTCGTTACTTTTTGAAAATTTTATACATATTATATTCATAGTATAAGATCCATAGTCATAGGTACATAATATATGTACATATTACCTTAAAGATGTAAATAAAATAAATGTTTTTAATACTATGTGGCACTATCTTTATATGTATGTATACATGGTATTATGTGTTTTATAAGGAAAAGAAAAGATAAACAGGGTTTTAAAAATTAAAACTATTGTACATATGGATTGTACCTTACTATTTACTATTCAACAAATTATTATAATATTTTCTCTTGTAAAATAAGGGAATCCCTTAACTTCAGCTAAATAAACATACAATACATATAATATAAGTATTGTATTATATTATTATCAAAAATATAATTTTTTTAAAACCAGAATTGTTAGTTTTATGTCCACAATTAATAAAACAATGGTTTTCTATTGAAATATCAAAAAGATTTTTTCATATTAATTATAAGGACATATTTAAGTATATTTTAAGGCTTTAGAATATAAAGAAATTTATTTGTAAGTAAATTTTAAATAGATGTAAAATTAAAACAAATGAATAAATATATATATATATATATGTTATAATAATGTATATATATATTTCCATTTGTTAATATTTGTATTTCTTCAATTCGGATACAGTGAGTGGGAACATATATTTATTTTTTTTTTAATTTTATAATTTAATGAAAGAAAACCTTTAATTTGGTCCCTGTTGCCACTAACCACTTATCACTAATCAAATAAGTTTTTTGATAAGTTGTTGTTGCACCAAAATAATATTTGATAGCAACCGCATATTAAGTCGTGTTTAGTATAAATCATTCACTTATATCAAAAAATTGATTATTTAATTAGTGATAAGTGGCTGACACAATTATAGTGCCCAGATCTTTAATGCAACAACCACTTAGGTATTTATCAGTAATCATCTATCAGATAATTAAATAATCATTTTTTATAAGTTGATTGAATCAAAACTATATAGAACTGTTTGAATCAAATTATACCCATTGATTTGTGATAGGTGTGGTGCAAAAGTGCAATATGATCCTGCCTATATATATATAAGCTCAGTGAAATTTTAAGCATTTATAATTTTTTTCACTCATAAGTTTAACAAATAAAATTTTTAAATAATTTTAATCCAAAGAAATTAATTAACAACCTATCTCAATAATTATTTTAAGTACATGTACATCCTTAACTTGATTTTAGGTTGTTCTTATCCCTATTACTCTTCTCCTTTATTAATTTTGAACCTCATTTTATTATTGTGTATTTTAATTAAAGAATATTGGGAGGTTATATGAGAGTTATTTTGAAGGATGATCAGAATCTATTGATTTATATTCTGAATTTCTGAATCCTGATGTAAAAATAATCTGATTAAGATAATTCATGATTTCAAAAATTCTAATTATTAATTAAATATGATTAAATCTATATTCTAAATGGTTTTAATTGATTTAACTAAATTGTGTCAAATCCATTACCTAAGCTTACATCGTTTTTAATTCTATATATATATTAATTCTAATTAAAAATTTTTAATATTAAATTCTTTAAATTGAATAAAAGATGAGCTGTGGAGTTTTGTAGGATCTTCAACGAGTAATTAAACGCCAAATGTATAATTACATCACTTTTTTAACAGCCTTTATGTAAAATATTCATCAATTATATATTTTTGATTAAATTTCCAAATATTATAATCAAACCACACTTAATCAAATTAATAAAAAAATTTAACATTAAAATTTACCAAATATTTTTAATTAATTTGGTTTTCATAAATTTTTTATTAATTTAAATTCAATTGAATATTTTTTTTAATTCTTTATTTCTTTGTTCCATCCCATCTTACATACTTATCTTATGCTTTAATTATTATATAGAGATCGGTTTTCACCTTACAGATAAAATATACAATTTATTATTTTTTATTTGATACATTAATTGATACAATTGTGATTATTATACAAATTTAATAAAAGGAAACGAAATGAAAACCTCTTTTGACCTTTATTAACTATAATTTAAATGCTATGCCTTAGAAATAAGGCAGGGAAAACTTTTGAATATATTAAAATGATTTAATAAACAAATTTTTTATTAATGGATTTTCAGAATCATTGCTCCTAATAATGAATGAGCACTTTCTCATACTAATCATATCTTTTATTCTTTTGACATTTCCAATAGCATGAAGTCTGGCAGTAGAAAAAAATAACGGTTTATCTAACAATAATTTTAAAATTTTATTTTGTTTAATTTGGATTTGTTTTAGATGTTTTATAGCGCATGAACCCCAAATGAATATGAAAATTTATTTTAAACTCCATTTAATTTATTTCACACTTATAAGATTTAATAATTTAATAAATTTCATTGAATTATATTTCCAAAGATGGTTTTTGTCGGTTTTTAAAACTTATTAATAATAGGGTTCAAAACACTAGTTAAAGATTTCAATACGATTCATGTTAAGTTAAAAACAAATCGGAATTTTTTTATTAAAAAATAAATACATAGTTCCCATCATAAGATCCCTAATGAATCAAACAACTTAATTTCAAGTAGATTTTTTTACAACTATGGTTTAATTACATATTTACAAAAAAAAAATTAGCCAGATACTTACCATATTTCAAAGTACATACTTAAGGTGGTGTCGGAAGAATCAATTCAACTTGGTTGATTTTGAAATTTTTCAATTCCACTCAAAAATTTCCCGGTGTCGGCTAAGTCAATTGAATTAGTTTCAATTAATTGAATCAAGTTGTTTCAGTTTTGATTTTTTGACAACAGAAATGTCAGTATTATAAAAATAATTTAAACGAAAAATTTTTTTTGTTTTAGACGGTTTATTTTGTGGTGCATTATATTTACTACTAAAATGAGTTTTTTGTGGTTGTTTACATTAGATTGATTAATTTTTCTAATTGTTTCCTGTCGCTGAAACATTTTTTCCTGAAAATAATAAATAAAAATTTTCATATTTATATAAATTATTTATCTTTATTTACCTTTCTAAATTACTCATTTTAATTTTTCTTTAAATTTTTAAACACAAACAACGCCAATAACAGAATAAATTTAACAGAATAGATTTAAACATAAACAACGCCAATGCCATAATGTAATTTCAAACACAAAAATGTATTTGAATTTCAAATTCGACTCAGACGACTTTAAACAACACAAATTGATTTCCCCGACACCGATAGTTGACTCAAATCGACTTAAGTTGAAAGTCAAAAAAAAATTGATTCTCTCGACACCACCTTTATATTATATTTCATATATTATTATTATTATTTTATTATTTTATTAATATATTTGTCTAGAATGAGGTGTAACAAACGCATTCAATTAAATGTGTTTTGTTGGATGTGTTCAATTATAAAAAAATAAAATATTAATGTTTTGTTGGATGTGTTTTATTTTAGAAAATAAAATATCCAAAACTATCATAAGCAGGCCAAAAAATATTTTATTAATTTTTAATAAAAAAAAAAACATTTTTATGAACTTAAATTTATATGAAATAGTTCATTTCAGTTTTAAAAATCACAGAAGATTTTTGGGAAAATTTAAATAAATAGTAAAACATTTTGCATTTAAAATCGAGACTATGATTTACAGGATCATTCCTGTTTTATGTCTTCATTAATTTCAGTGAATTACTGAATTAATAAGTATAGGCCAAATATGTGCTTTGGTGCTCTGCATGCTTTGTTTTGAAAGCAAATGACCAAGCAAAGCAACCAAAGCAATTTCAAATTTTCTCTAACTTTTTTTCCGGTTTCACAGGTACCTAAAAAAAATAAAATTTTAGTTTAGGTATATTTTAACATTTATAATTAAATAAGTGTATAATAATAATATGGTCTTAATAGTTTTGTAATTATCTCTAAATCAATCCCGTTTAACTATTTTTTTTTCTTCAAAAAATATTTTAATAAGGCTTGCGGACTGCGGTGCCTTCTGGTTTTGAAATCGAATCTAATTTTTAATATTTATAATAATATATATGTATATTATTGTATTAGGGAGAAAGCTTGTCCGTACAACAGGTGCAAGTGTAAACACCAAATTTTTTTCTGTTAAAATTTCATATTGAATTTTATAGCCTATTTTGTCAAATAGATTTCATAATTTCAAGATATTTACATATGAGACGTGAATTTCTTTTAAAATTTAATTTAATTGCATTAAAAAAAACAATTTAAAAAAATTTTCCCCTGGATTGAAATTGAACCTAACACCCTAAAATACAATATTTAGTCACATTTTTATACGTTAAATTGAATTTTTATTAAAAAATAACTAAATTAAATGCAATTTTTTTCGACTTAAAAATTTTAATTTCGGTAAATTTCAAAATCCCCAGTTTCGGTTCTGCCCGGAGTTTAAAATATAATCAATTAATAGAAAGCCGATATATTGGTCGTTGTTATAATAGAGTTATTTTATTGGAAAAAGTTAGATAAATAGTTAAAAAAGATAATATATATATATATATATATATATATATATATATATATATATATATATATATATATATTTGTAACACAACCAAATTAAAAAAAAAACTCTAACAAACAATATCTAAAATAAAAAGCCAATTAATTATCTAATACTATCACCCATATTCTTTTAGTCGCTTCATACGAAAAAATCCGCTTAAGCGATCAATTTCTATTCTTGAAGACGCATAAGCGGTACATTATACTTAACGCGATAAGAACTGTCAAATGCGTCGCTTGTAGTATTCTTTAAGACTTTTGCTACGAAACGATAGCCATTTTATATCACCTCTGTTTGTGTAACCGATAAGAGTATCGCTTCAAGTATAAAATTTTTTTGTTCTTTGTTTTAATTTAAACATAAAATGCAACTAGCAGAAAATTAAGGAATATTTAAAATAATTTTAAATTTTTGTGTTTTTGTTATGTTATTCATTTATTTTATCGAAGAATCGTAAAACATAAACGATGACATTTCATTTACTTTTATTTTTACTTTTTAAATTAACAAAAAAACAAAACACTACTTAAAATTTTTAAAAATCTTGACTCTTTATTTTGTTTACTTTTCAAAGCAAGAAAAAAATTCAAATTTAGTTTAAAAAACTTTTTTTTTCTTTTTGACAGCAGCGAAGTACTACCAACATTTAAAAATTTTATCGTCTGACTAAGAGAATTATAAATTTAACTAGAGGCGAAGCGGTGAATTTTTTCATCGTTTGAGAGATGCGTCTTGAAGAATTAGGGTGTATATATAAATTAAAAAACTAAGAAAGCAATAATATATAAGAAAAACCCTAATCACAAAACTCTAACAAATAATAATATCAGCTAAAAATTTAAAAATAAACTAAAAACAGGCTAAGAAATAAATCAATAAAATAAAATACTCAAATGAAATAATATGAATGTTCCAATTTGTTTTGGAAAAACTTTTAAACAGACATTTTGTAATTAAGCAGACTAAAATAAATTTACTTAAGTTTTATAAACTAATTACAAAATACAGCTAATTAAAATACAGTTTTTCTTTTCTTCTTATTAGTATACATTTTTAGAGTGTCTGACTCCGAAATGTTGACACGCAGATTCGTTTCCGGATGGAAGGATATATTTTTAAATGCATATAAATTACAAATAATTCCCTTTTTTCTTTTTCTTTACACCATTATTTGGCAAAGTGCAAATTATACATTATTCCGAAATTTCAAGAACTTATATATTTTTGAAAATAAATTTTAATTTAATATAATGAACTACGTCATTCTATGGCGGGCCAACAGCTAGTATATATATATTATTATATTACTTATACAAACTTTTAATATTTCGTATTAAAATGTTAATAAATTAAAATAATGTGTTACATTTTTGTGGCATTCGTTTAGAATAGCAATTTTATCCGTATAAATTGATTACAGCAGAAAATTTTTAACGGATCTTTCTAAAATTTATAATCTGGAACCTTAAAAACATATTTTTAAATTTTTAATGCAGTCTTTTTGGTTTTATTTATTTCTTACTTAGTCTTCAACATAAATATATAATGAACTAATTATTAAGCGTTTTACAAAAATGTATAATTTAGTTATGGAAATTTAATTAGGAAAAGGTTTTTGTAGAATGAGGAGAATTGGGGATTAAGTTCGGTAAAGGGAAATTTGGAGAGATATAATAAAGAAATATGTAAATCTTTAGATTATAACTCTAGGGAACGCCCGAGATGGTATATTAGTACTATAATTGCGACATTTTCATAATAAACCAATTTATATGAGCTGTGTTATATTGTACTAAAAACTTAAAGTGTTTAGAGAATAGGGACTATTATAATGTTGCGCTCCTCGAATTCCTTGAAAACTTATAATAAATTAATTTATATACCAGAAATATATTACATTAGTCATTCAATACACTTATTTTAAAAAATTTCAATAAATATTAGCTAAAAATACAATTTGTGCAATTATAACATTTCCATACTACAGATTAGTACAAGGAAGTCGAGAAATTAGTAGATTTTTATAATAAAATCAAAAAATTGTATTTTATTGGTACAAATTTCTGCCCTAAAAAAAAAAAATGATTATGTGACACCCTGTATAATAGAAAAAAAATTAAAAGGCCCTTTATTACATTAAATAAAAACACAAATTTTAATAAAACTAATTATTTTTTTGAATTAATTTAAACAAAGAAATTTAAATAAATAATTTTATTTTTAAAGAGTACACATAAAAATATATGTGCGTTTAAAAATGTGCATAAAATCAAATTTTAGTTTTTTATCAAGCGTTGTGTTTAGTGATTTGTTAAAAATTTACGTAGAATTTAAGTTAATTTCCATCCCTAATGATACCTTATTTAAACTCCTTAACTTTTAGAAAATTTAGATCCATACCAAGATTAATTTAATTCATCATATTTCTTAACAAAGTAAAACAGCTGTAGGATGTATTTAGTATCTGCAAAAACAAAAGTATCTATGAGTTTTGATTATAAATTTTTTTATTATGTATTAACAAAACGTCGAATAAATAGATTATACATCAGTAAGTAAGAATAATTAAATAAAACGGTTTTAAAAACATAATTGACTGCATTTGCAACCAACACCATAATAATCAAATTAATTTTCTCTATAATTATAATTAGAATTGATATTTTATATGTATATTTATTTATATTTGCAATATTATTTACATCACTGGCTTCTAAGGTTGGCCTTTTAATTATAAATTTATATAAATAATATTATTATCAAATTTTTACCAGAAAACAATTAGATGGAAACTCTATCTTCTTTAAAATAAGGTTACATTTTCATAGTTATAGAATAAGCAAATCTATTAGGTCTGGAGTCTGGACATGAATTTACCAAATATTGTTACTATTATACCAGAACATTACAAAAAAAAAACAATTAATTTAATTGAATGATATAACTCTCAGATACAAAATGATCCTTAAAATAAAATATAGAAGTATGTATTAGATTACATAACAATTTAAGTCTTAAAATCTAAAATTTTCTACAATATTCTTCCCCTATATTTCAATGTGTACCTATATGATAAAGACACAGCCATATAGTTCTGAATATAATTGAAAGTAAAGTTTTTTTCTCGTTTCAAGTTTTATATGCATGATGGCACTATATAAACCATCCTTTAATGGATGACATTTATTTTAACTGAGGTTCATTAACAAACCACGATTATTTTGTAAAAGATAAACACCAAAATTATTTTTACTTTTACACAGTAATTGAATTAAAAATACTTACAGCTGTAAATGTTGACAAATTGAATGAATATATTTTTAATGATTTAATTTGTATTGGTTTTGAATAGACCATACATAAAAATAAAATCATTTTTCGATTTTCTTTATTCAATATTATCCAATTTGATGACCAAATTGCATGACCCAATTTTAAACTCTTTAATGTAACTTCATTACCAAAATAACAGACAATAAAAATTTGAAATAACATACAGCTCTGATAGCAAAATATTCGAAAAAATCCTTCAAAGTCTTCACGCAATGAAATCTACTCTTACAAAAATAAAATAAGTTAATAAATATATTATAATATAAAATAATAATTTTTAAATTAATTTAAAAATATTTTAAATTTAAACTTACCGAAGATAAATTATATAAATTTATACATAATACTACCACTGAACCACCCATTTGTAATGTACATGGAATTTTTACAATACTTTCAAAAAATTTTGCAAATTTTAAAATGTTTTTATAAAAAATTATATTATCTTTTAAAATTTTATAAATTTCATTTTGATTATTTCCAATATTACAATTATAACCAATATTTTGCAATCTTAAGGCTAATATATCCAATAATGCACCAATATACATCTGATATGATGTTACTAATACATCATATGAAAGATTACCGAATGCTTGAGAATATAATCCAATAACTTGATACAAATAATAGCTACCATATATTAAATTATTATCCAAATTAAGACCCATATTATATGATGGAATTGGTATAATTTGTTTTTGTGCAAATATTGGATATGATAAAATTACACCAACTGAAAAACAAACTAAACTTCCATAAAAATTTCGTAAATTTTGAATTTTTTTTGTAGCATTTAATAATATTTGATATTCTTTTTCATTTCTTGCCTGATAATAATCATTTAAAATTAAATCAATAATTTTTCTATAATATTCATTCATATAACGAATATGATATAATTTTGTTGCCATACAAATTTCAGTTATAAACATGAATAAAACTTCAGTACTTCCATTTAAGTCATTTACATTAAAATAAAACTCTAAAAGTTGTGTAATTTGAAAAAGCAGTAAATACAGTGCAACAAATATAACAAAACGAATATTATTTATAATACTTTCAGTACGTGATGCTAAAGGATTCACCCATATAGCTAGATATGTAAAATATACTTTTTCACGCATAAAAAATTTCTCCAAATATTTACGATCTTTATTCATTTGGTATGGTTTTTTATTTTGTTTTAAATTTTATAAATTTTCCGTTAAACAAACGACTAAATTGAGGAAAAGAATAATTTTGATAGTAACTAATGTACAAGAAACTGTTTTAGTATTAAAATAAAAGAAAAAATATAAACAGTTTAGAAAAATTTTAATAAATTATTATTAATAATTCACCCAACAAATTTAATTAAATTACATGGTTTTGATTTAAATTGTTTTTTAAATAATTCATAATGAGAAAAATATTATGATTTTTACATATAAATTCATTTTTAACTAAGATTTCCATTTAGAATGCACTTTTGTTAGTATTAATAAATTAAGAATGCGACCATAAAGTAACATATAATACGATATTAATCTTAAACTAGTACAAGGATCATATAGAAAAGTAAATAAATCAGTTAGGAAATATTAGGCCTCAAAAGCGCAATAAAATCTTATTTAATACTGAAATAATGTGTTCTAGGTTTTTTCTAAATTGTTTGACATTTGATTTTTTGCTGTCCTGTCCAGTTTTCAGAACTAATAAACTTGATTGATGAAAGATGATTAGATGATCGAAAAGTGAAATAATTTAAACTTGATTACTAGCATTATATAAAACAGATTGATGCAGATTTCTTTATTTTCCCCTCAAGCAAATCAACAACTTTCACAACTAAAAGAAATAATTTCTATGTAGTTCTCAAGAATTGTTTCTGAATAACTCCTCATATTAAAAATAAAAAATTGAAAATACGATCATACGAATACCTTTTTGCTTTTATGTACTTGTTTTAGATTTATTTTTGGTATGGGTCTTAATTGTCCGCCCCCAAATTATGTTAAAGAACTTCAATTGTTTTGAAAATTCAGAAGGTAATTTTGAATATAAACAGTTTTTTGAAAAATTTCTCATATTAATAATTAATATTAAGTAAATTGACTTATATAAAATGCAGTCTAATTAAATTGATGTACATACTTGCAAAAATATTTAAGTAATTATATGTTTTGAAAATAAAATTTCATATAAGTATATAGCTATTGAATTGCTAACAAATTAGATTTTAATAACACTTAATTGAATGTTGAAAATTGAAATCTGTTAAAAGATGTACAAGTTTTGTTATAAGAAATTTGCAAACTAAGAAAAGTACGATTTATTTAAAAGAGGATGTACAAATTAAGTTTAGTTTGGCTTTCGAAAACCGAATAAGCGACTGATATATTTTCCAAATAAATTATTTATTCTTAACTAATGATGAAATTAGTGTCATAAGATCTGAAAAAAAGAAAATTAAAATTAAACTAAAAACAAACTTTTTGTTACTTTTTTTATTATCGGTATGAATTTTTTTTTTTTTTTGATTTTATTTATTTTGGTTTACTTTATTAATTTTTTTTTTTGTATTTTTCTTAACTCTTTTTGACTACTTTATAATTATATTTTTTTATATATCTACTTTTTTTTTTCGTTTTCATTTGTTTTTCTTTTAACAATAAATCGTTTCAATTATTTTTTTTAACATTTTATTGACTATAATTAGTAAATTTGAAGCTAAAATTTAAAAAAAAAAATAATATTTTTTAATAAGCTTAAATAAAATTATTTTTACTTCAAAATTATTTAGGAAAAAAAAAAAAAGGAATAACGTGACAAAATAAACCAAAAATAATAATTTAAATGTTGCAAAAACAAAAGTTTACTTATGCACTAAATTATGAAGTTGAAATTGGGTAAATTAAAAAAAATTTTAATTACTTATTATGCAAACAAAAAAATATATATAATTGTATTCATGAAATAATAATTAAAATATATTTATATTGAAAAATTAACATTTCTCGTAGATTTATGGAAGATCTAGAATTTCTTCAATAAATTTTGAAATATCAGTATTTTTTTCCTTATGCATAACTATAAATTCATTTGATTCTAATAATTGTTTATAATTTGGACGTGCTTTATAATCTTTTTGTAAACAGGCTGCTATAAAATTTTCAAATTCAATTGAAAATTGTCCTGGTTCTAATCTTGGCGGATCATCAATTACAACCTAGGAAACAATTTTAATATATATTTATATTTAATTATTTTGTAAATTTTTTTATAACACTCACTTGCTTTAGTTGATCAAAAACTGATTTCCATTTACTAAAGGGAAATTTTCCCGTTGCCATTTCAATCATACTAATGCCTAACGACCACACATCTGATCTTATATCATATTTATCTTTATTGTCTCCTAAAATATAATTTTTTTTTTCAATTATTTAATGAATTGTTTATAAATAAAAACAAAAAAACTTACCTTCCATATCTATGCGTTCTGGCGCCATATATGGTTTACAACCGGCATCAACAGTTTTAGCTACAGAATTGACCAAGAAACCTATATTCAAAAATTATGTTAATAAAAATTATTTTAAATTTATAACTTTCATCATACCAGATATACCAAAGTCACACATTTTTACGGCACCTTGTCTGTTTATCAGAATATTTGATGGTTTAACATCCCTATGTATAACTTGTAAATTTGAGTGCAAATAAGTTAAAGCTTTCACCACTGAAACAGCGATCTGAAAACATTAAAATATTATTTAAATTTAATTAGCTTTAAAATGCAAACTTACTTTGCCTAAAAAGTCTTCGGTCATGATTTTATTGTGTTGAAAAACTTTTGGATAAAATTTATCTAAACTTGTGTCCATGCATTCCATACATATCCAAACATCGCCTTCTCTGAATAATGCACCATAAAATTGAACTGTAAATTCACAGTTACTAGTTCGCATAACATCTAAATCCATTAGTAAACGACGCTATAATTAAATTAAAAAAAAAAAAAATATTATGAAAAAAAAATTTAAATAATTTTTAATCACGAGTTTTACTTATTTATGTACCTGCTCTTGTTTTTCTATTGTAGCTGTTATTCTTTTAACAGCCATAACAGTCCCACTTTCACGATGTCTCATTTTTTCTACAATACCATAAGCACCTCTTCCTAAATCTTGTATTTTTTCAAGTTCATCTGCTTCAGCTTCAAATGTTTTATCACCAATTTTAAACGTAGCTTTTGAATCTAAATTTCTTGGAACTCTATACATAAAAGTTTTAATTAAGAATTAATTCTAATTTAACCTAGTTTATTTTGAAAAATTAAATCATCTTCTTTTTAAATACAAATAAAAATAATTTTTGAAATTAAATAGTGATTAACTTACATTGGTACAGGTTCAGGGTCTGCTTGCCCAAAATTTAATTTAAAACCTGGTCCTTGCCTTTTTCTATTCATTTTTAATATATTTCTTTATTGTTTATCAAAATTCTATTATAATAAATATAAATAATTTAATTTTAATACAAAATATAACTTTTTTTTTATTTCTTCTTATTTATATACGAAAATATTAAAGCATTTCTTGTGTGGGAAGGTTATATTCTTTTTTGATACTGCCTAATGTTATAAAAAAAGTTCACACTTCAAGATTTATCAATTTAATTCCGTATTAATGAAATCAAAATTTAAATCACTTTTGTCATATCTTATTATAAGTTTTTATTAGAAAATTTTCGCATAATAATATATAATAAATAATTAATAATAAACTTTTTAAATTTTATTTCGATAAAAAATAATTCCTTTAAAAAAATTTTTTTGACAAGTTCGTTCGTTTTCGAATTTCGGTTTTAAAATATCGAAATGAAAACGTCAAAAATGACATTAATTTATCCTGTTTGAGTACAATTTATTTTGCTCATCAGCTTTTCACTCAACAAATTACTCAAAAAAAATTAGGTGTTATTTATAATAAATTATGTACTTTTCTTTCGAAATTTTTAATTTTTCCAATATTAGAAGTAAATATCAATAAAAAGAGAATATTATGTTTGCAAAAACTTTGTTTCTACTTTCTGCAAATTTTCTTTTAAATTTTAAAGAAATTCTTTAAACTAAAATTTAGTTTTAAAATTACTACTATCGAATTTTTTAACGGCTTTTTAAATTTAAAATCCACAAACATTATGAATGCTTTATTTACTTTATTTTAAATAAAAGGGGTTTGATAAAAAATTTATAATTGAATTTTATAGGTGGCGTAGATTACAATTTGAGTTAATTCAATCAGACTCATTTTAACTGAGTTTTTTTTTGAAAAAAAAAGTATACATATAATAATTGCATTTTTCAAATTTTCAAATGTTTATAATGCATTTTTAAATGTTTAAATCCTTATGTATTTGAGTAATTTTAAGATGTAATAGAAAATTAAACAAAAAAATAAATATAATTTCCATATACTGCCACCATAGCCTAGATTTTTTTTTTTGGGTGGGTTTTAAAAACCTACCTTTTTTTTTTACTTATACAGAATACGTACCGCAATTTGGAAGTATTATATAAAACCTTACATGAAAGATGTTTTGTAAATATTATACATCTCCAGTTTATGTCAATGGTTCAATTAAAGGTAGTAGAGGTTATTAATTCAAGATTAATTTAAAAACCAAATTTTTAATTCGTGACTTCAAATTTTCTTTACTGCGATTTATTATTTCATTTAAATTCCAAATAAAAATTCAAATGATTCAACAGTTTTAATTCAAACTAATTTTTCTTTTTGACGAAGTGTATTTTAGAATAAAAATTTGAAATATCCTTAAAATTTTTTAATTACAAGATTCCTTCTTTATTAAATCAAAAACTTGAAATCTTTTATTAAACTTATAAATTAAATTGAGTTTAACTCGAACCTATTAAAAATTCTATGGCACTAAAATTGAAAAAAGAGAATTCAAGGGGTTTCGAGAAAAATAATTGTCGTAAACTTTCTTTCAATAATTCCAACAAGTAAATTTGTTTGAATTTTTTCCGATATCAAAATTAAAATTTCACTTTTGAAGAATCAAAAAATAAAATTTCTTATTTTTATATATTATTTTATTTTAAATTTAAATGTTTGTTTTTTTTTTTTTTTAATATTATTTATTTAATAGCTAAACATATTCCTTAAATTTTAAATATAATTGTTTTTTATAGTATGTATACATATAAAAAATTAATTATAAGCATTTCAAGTTTCAAAAAAAAAAAAAAAAAGAAAATTTTTCACAATTATACTTAAATTGTGAAGTCATTTAATATAGATATTTTTTGTGTTTTTAATATTATTGTAATCTAAAATCAAAATTTTTTGACTTCTAACATATTTTATGATTACAAGTAGTTTTAGTGAGAAATACAAAAATAATTTGAAAAAAAAAATTGTAAATATTAAGTGAAAAAATGATAATGTTTTAAATACAATTGATTCATTTGTTTTGTTTTTTCTTAAATACACTTAATTATGATAAAACAGCTATGTAAAAATTTTATTATTAAATTCTTCATATTAAGTGATTTCTCCTTTCTCTTTCAATTTTCATTAGATTTTTTTTTTATTTCTTTTTTAAATATTACAAAGGGAATTAATTATAAATTATGAGGATTGTTTTCCATTGTAAGTAACTTTATTTTTTACTTGATTATTCTGATTTTTAAAAAAAAGTTCTTCTATTGGATGCTTAAATTTTTTTTTTCCTTTCGTTCATTTGTTTGTAATTAATTATAGGTAAATTATTAATATTAAAGGTTGTAGGGTTTTGTTTGCGTGAATTATTTTTTTTATTTATAAAATTTCCTTAAAAATAACCTCCTGTTTGTGGTTGATAAACTTCAATGGTGTCTCCTTCTTCCATTTCCAATGATGTAGGTGTATCATTTTCATTAATTGGTTGACCATCAAAACGGAATCGTACAACTTGCATTGATATACCCTTAAATAAGAACAAAAGAATGATGCTTAAGATTTTTATTATCAATAATAGTTACTTTAGGGTATTATTAAAAACAACGAATATTCAAATAATTTTGTATTAAAGAAGAATATTTATTATCATTGAAAATTTGTGTATATGAAAAACTATGTTTTCTTCAATAAATCAAATATAATTTTTGTTGAATTGATTAAATTAGAAATTTAAAGATAAATTCACTTTTCAGTATAGTATTATAAGTATACGTATGTATTAGAAAATTCTTTCCTTGATGGTTTAATGTTTACTATTTTTTTTGTACTCAATCATTTTAAGCGATGCAATAGGCTTTAGTTTTTATATTTTTTTAATAAATAAAAAAAAAATACCCTTTTATTTTTGTATTTGCTTTAAATAAGAATCTTTTTATCAAAATTCACTGAGAATAAAAAATTTTATTATATTTTTAAAAATACAATTACTTTGATAATTTTTTAGAAATTTAAGGTTTTTAGAACTAATGCTTTTAAGGTCAAATTAAGATAAACAGTTTTTTATTCTTCTTGTTATATTATTTATTTGCTTTTATTACTAGGTTTCAAAAGATGATACATGTCTGGCAATGTAAAAAATAAACAACTTTGAAAAATCAACCAGACGACTACTGGTAATTTGAATGAAATACTATTTACTTAAGAAATTAAGTACGATTAATTAAATATGAATTATACACCAATTTAACTTCAAAAATAACAAAAATTATATTCAATCTTAAAATCACAAGCCACAACTTAATTGTATTAACAAATAATATAATAATTATTCTTTGTTTTCAGAAATAAGTAGCTTTTTAAATTTAAAGTTGGAAATCGTATTTCACAATCCATATATTTTGAACCAAGAAAATTATGAAATATTAGTTAATAGTTAACTTACCGCTCTATCGCAATACGCATTCATTAGCTTTCTTAGTGGAGTGTGTTTTTTTATTTTGAACTGAACAACTGCATTATCCTGCCCTAAAACTTTCAAGTTAATATGTTCTGATTCAGTTCCCTGAAAATAATAAATAATTAAAATATTTGTCATGATGTAAAAGTTAAAACACACTCTTCGTCAACACTACATTAACTAAGATGTCAAAATTGATAATTAAATAGCAATCAACAAAACTACAAAGCGCAAAATTATCACCTCAACACCAGTAATACAAAATACTACTGAAAGAGGTGCCACCAGATATTGTTTTGAAAACATTTTTATTGTAATATATATTATCCATAAACTTTGCAATGTTAATTTATATTAAAATAAATAAATAAAAAAAAAAAAAAAAAAAAAATAAATATATTAAACATTAGTAAAATAAACTTTTATTAAAGGCATTTTTTTTTGCATCTAAGTTGCTACAAGTGTTAAATAACAATTATTTTAAAAAGATTTTTTAAGATCAAAGTTTCAACGATTTTCATCCTTTTTTAAGTCTTTCTTATTATTTAATTGTCTGTTTAAGCTTTGATGTTTGCTACGCAAATTTTTTTTTGAAATTTTTTATTGTATATATATATATATATACAAATTTCCTATATTTTTTGCTTGCACTAACCTATACAGAAATAAAATGTATGTATATAGATATCGGTATCAAAAAGAACACATGTATGAAAGTATATACATATATATAAATTATATAGTAATTTGCTATTGAAAATATAAAAACTTGGTATAGATTGTAGATAAAATGTATGTATATACTCGTATTTATGCCCTGTAACAAGATCCGTACCTACTGAATATGAATTTTTTTTTTTAAATAGGGATGTTAAACCTATTCAAATAAGAAAGAATAAAATGAATGATTAAGTTTAGAACACAGAGGAGGAAACAATGACGCACTATTTTTATATTAAACACCCTGTATTAAATTTCACGTCATATTGAAATTCCACATAAATTAAGCACCTTTTGTATATTAATATTTAATAAAACTGTATTTAATATAATTCTTTTTTTTTAATTTAATCTCTCTGTATTTTTAAAGTATTAAATATTAATTTATAATATTGCCAAATTGTTTAAACTATACTTTTATTAATATTTATATTGAAAGGATATAAAAATAAATAAATTTGTTTGAAATAAAATTCTAATTTCACATTTTCTACAAAAAATTACATATTTTTTGTTACAAAGCCGCGCCATGTCGGCGCGGCGTCTAATATTTAGCTTACCTCCTCATGTAAAAAAAATCTACAAAATTATATTTATCCTATATTTTTGATGGTTTAAAGTTTACTCACCTTTTTTTCGTCAGACATTTTGTTTATTTATTATATTTTTATTATTTAATTGAATTTAAAATAAATATTAGCAAATTGTACTTAAAATAATTATTTTTTTTGGACACCGATCACTAGGTTGTAAAGTTACCACTTAGCACACGCAAGAAACGGAACGAAGCAAATCGAATTTGTCTGAAGTTTGAATGGCGGAATAAAATGAAAAGAGTTTTGTTGGTATGCGTTGATGAAAAAAAATGCCGAAAAGCCGACTTCAGCACTAAAAATTGAGATAGATATATATTCTTTCGTAAGAGTAAAAAAGATAAGTATATGTTTTATTGTCATTGCTCTATCGGTGAGCACTTAAAACATTGTTATATTTGGAATGCGTTCTTATTATATAGAAAATAAACAAGAGTTGATAAAACCTTGCCCAACATATAAAATAAATATTTAAAATCTGTAATTATTATTAATACTTCTCATACTAAATAATGATAGCAATACTCATACCTTTAAATTCATCTTATTCATTAAATGAATCATGGTTAAAAAATAGAATAGAAATAGAGTCAAACAAAATCGAAATTCAAAAATAAAGAACATGAAAAATAAAAATAAAACTGTTATTGTCACATCCACACATATTACGTAATCATATCATTTTCATAGGTACGAATTTTAATTTATTTTTTTAACAGATCATTTTAGAAATAATAGAATATTGAACAAAGAAGAATATAAATGGGTTGAATTCATTTTATTCTTGGAATCATAGAATAGAATCAACGAAAATCGAAAATAAGGGGAAAGACATTACGTGAATTATAAAAAAAAAAAATAAAAGTATTTTATTGTCATCATAAGGTAAAATTGTGAAATGATTGTTGAAAATTTGATAGATAGAAGAATATAGAACAAAGGAGAATAGAAATTTTTTTATTTTTTATCGAATTGTTTTATTTTCGAAAATGAAAGATTGCTGAGATTTTTTTTAATATAAAAATAAGTCATCGAATTTTTTTAATTTACTTAGAAATTAAGAGCACTAGTAGAAAATTAAGAGCACTTAGAAATTAAGAGCACTAAGCTGAAAACAATTTTTTAAGTAATAACAATTTTTAAAATAGTAGTCTTTATAAACCAATCAAAAATTCAAATAACGTAACAATTAATGTTAGGATTTATATTTAATTACCAAAAGTTCTCTACAAAGTGGATAGAATTTGGGTAACAAATGGAAATAAAGCTGACATTTCACATTTCGCATTCGAAAAAATAATTTTTAAAAGTAATATTTATACAAACAAAATGAAATTAAAATATTTTTAAAAATATGTATTAAAAAATTTTCTGAAGTAACTTGGTAATACTAGTATTTCAAAATGGCAGTATTGCCATTTTAATCGCAGTAATGCTAGAAGAGCTAAAATACTTTAGCAAAAATGCCTAAAACAAACCTGTACAATAGAACAGGGGTTCTACTAGTTTAATACAATGCCATTAAATAAATAATTTTATTCTTTATAAAGTTTGATTTTTATTTTATTTATCAATTGTAAATACACTAGTTAAAAAATTCTTTGGACTTTTAGGTAATTATTTTTTATTAATATAGCATCAAATTAATATCCAATGCTAAATTATGAGATGCGTTTAAAAACTAACGGATATATCATACAAATAGCCATCTGCCTCGTAATGAAAGACAAATGTTTCTAATTCCGAGTATTAAATGTTAACGATGAGACATCTAGTACCATAAAATAAAAGCTAACAAAAAAAGATATTCATCTATTTCGATAAAGATTTCGATTGTTAAATTAGCCTGGGGTGAACTTAAAAAATTAACATAAAAAGTAAAAAAAAGAATGATAAACATATAATTAAGAATTTGAAAAATGAGGTATATTACGAATTATAATTATTCATTTGATTCAGTTGTGTAATATAAAATCAGTTAAAGTTTTTAGCTTTTGCCGCTAGAGACAATTATGATGATTGATAAATAGGAATTGATATAAAGAAAAATGACATCTTAAGTTTATTGACACCTGTAATTTCAAAATTTGTTTGTTTTTAATTTATGTTTGTATATTTTAATTTGTTTTTCAAATCAAATTTGAAATATTTAAGGAAAATAAGAATGAATTATACTACTAGTAGTTCGAAAAATTTTTTTTTAATTGGTGAAGAGTATAGCAATATGGTACAAATTTTAGAAGTAATTCCTTTTTTTTTTAAATTATGTATAAATTTAGCTTTAATAACTTTTTGCAGTTTGCTGTAACATATGCTGAAAAGGGATATAAAACTTTAATTTTAACTTGCCGCTCAAATTTAAATGTTACATTAAATCAATTAGATGATAAAGCGCATTTAAATCGAGTAATTATAATGTAAGAATTAATTAATCAATTAAGAGAATATTAAAATTGTTTATGTATTTGTAGGTATTTTGAAGATATTAATAAAATGATTTTAAAAATTTTAAATTTACATGAATGGGCAATTTTACCAAATATCATCATAGTTGATTTAAATGCACTTTATAAAAATGAAAAAGATTTAAAATTAACTGAAACGGCAAAGGAATTAATTAAAATTCCAACAAAAAAAGATATTTGTTTTCTTATATCATCGTTATTAAATTATATTCAATTGATAAGTAAAAAAGAATCTTTAATAACATTCAGTTTAACGGTAGTTGATAAGAATAAATTTCCAAAAAATAGTATTCAAATTTTAACCGATTTATATTTTTATAATTCAACATTTTATGATTTTATCAATTTAAAAAATAATTTACCGATAATTTAATTACTAGCTTATGGCTAGTGGTAATTATAATAAAGATAAGAAATTTAAAATTAATATTCTAAACTAAAAGAAAAGCCTTTGATATGTTTTATGATAAGATATGATTTCTTTTGGTTAAAAGTTGAAAATTAAAATTTATCAAAAATATTATGTAATCTATTAAATCATTTTTGCTAATTTTGGTTTAATAGTCACGTTAACACCAATTTTTTATATAATAGTAACTTGTTTTATAATAGTTTATTTCAAGGTTGGATGTTAGGTAAATTTGCTTTTCCTTTTACAGTTTTTTTTTTGTTAGTATAACAAAAATATTTTTCTGTATCTGTATAAGAATATGCCTTATTTGACTTGGTAAAAAACGTAACCTTTACTGACCTTGAAGAAAATTTGGAAAACATATGAACAAACAAGAAAACAAAAATTCATTGTTTTAATTTTTATGTGCTTTTTTCAATGTTTTTTTTATTTTTGTATATTTTTTAGTTTTTGCTAAGAACACATTTTACCTAAAGTATTTAAAACTTTTTATACATTCAATAAAAACCAAAAAAAAAAGAAAACTGAATGCCCGTTAATTTATTTGAAAAAAAAAGTTATGCATTGAATAACTTTCTTATGGTGTGTGATTTTCTTTTATACAGGATTATATACTTCTTTAAATGATTATTTTGTTTATTTTCAAAGTTGTGCATGAAGTTTTTTCTGTCTCATGAATATTGAATCAATATTCGCAAAAACATCTTTTGCTTTTTTGGATGCATCAACAGCAAAATGTAAATTTTTCACTGCATAATAATCAACCAAAGGTTTTGTTTGTTTATGATAAGATTCTAACCGTTTTTTTAAAGCTTCTGGATTGTCATCGCTTCGACGTATTAAAGGTTCACCAGTAATATCATCACGCATTGGAATTTTTGGTGGGGCAAATTCTTCATGATATGATCTACCACTACTTGTATGTATTAATCGACCCGTTATTCTTCTTACCAATAAATTGTCATCAATAGCAAATTCAATAACAGCATCCAATTCTGTACGTCTTTTAGCTAAAAGTTCATCTAATTTTTCAGCTTGTTTAACAGTACGTGGAAAACCATCTAATAAAAAACCATTTTTACATTCTGGTTTGTCCAAATTAGTATCAATCATGTCAACCACTAAATCATCTGAAACCAATTTTCCTTCGTCCATTACTTTTTTCAATTGTGATCCAAGTTTTGAACCAGATGAAATTTCAGCTCTTAACATATCACCGGTTGATAAATGACAAACACAAAATTTTTCTTTTAAGAGTGGTGCTTGAGTACCTTTGCCAGAACCTGGAGGTCCCAACAGAATTGCATTGATACCGATTTGAGGATCATAACGTTGTTTTGGTTGTATTAATGGTGCCATTTCTTTATTTTAATTTAATTCAAAGTCCAAAATAATCAAAAAAAATTTTTTTTTGTTTCAATTTCAACCAACAAAATGTTTATGGACTAAAAAACTGAAAAACATTATTTGACATTTAAATTTTTATTTCAAAACTAAATGTATTATTATAAAATTTTAATAATACAATAAATAGAGTTATTTAATAATAATTTGTTTTATGTAATAAGTTGTTAAATACCTCAACTCTCCATCCACATCGACACACACTCCAAAAAACCTGAAAAGAGATTTTACAACTTTTTTTATAAATGACATTTAATGATAACACGAATCATATGTCAAAACTGTTTCAATTGAAAAGCATGTTTAGATTTTAATGAAGTTTTCCTCAATCATCATATGTGGTTTTGTAGTTTAGTAAATTTCAAATAAAATACCCCATCTCTTATCGATTTTAAATAATTAATATGACGTTTTTCGAACATTCAAGCAATTTATGGAAAATATATTTTCCTCAATATATATATAAAATGGTAAATGAAATGAAATTTGATTGTAAGTTTTAATAAAATATTAACAAAAATCTAATTTATATTTCACTTAGTATGTGGTTCAGTTTAACTTGGTTTAACTAGTTAGTTATAATACATGTAAACATATTTGTAGCAAATTTTTTTTAAATAAAATGTCACTTTTGTTTATTTTTTTAAATTTATTAGTTTAATATTTCAAATCAACATAAATATAAACAAAAAAATCATAGCCGCTGATGTCCAAAGGAGAAATTTACGAAATTGATAGTTTTTCAAGAAAAAATAAAAAAATGAAATCATTATTTTTTATTTTTAGTTCGACGATATTTTACACAAATAAAAAAAAAAAGTCAAGAAAAAAAAACGGAAAAAAAATGATGTATTTCCAGAGCCACAGAATGAAACTTCCCAATTCAGTTCAAATCCAATTAAACACATAGACATTTGGTATAACTTATTTGAACAGATGAAGATAAAATTACTGATATAAATTTTTTAAAGTAATATAGAATGCAATATAATAATTGCAAAAGTACTAAAAATTATACTTAAATTAATTGAGGCATATTCTACAGAATTTTTAATTTTTCTATAGGTCCCATTTGATTTCTAAAGTTAAACCATTAAAGGTATTACTAAAGTGTGTGTTTACATAAAATATTAGACTTTAAAAATTTATAGTAACTTTAATCCACAGAGTATAAGCATTATGTTTTTGAGAATAAATAAGAACAGAAAATTGTTTTCTAAATATGATCTATGTAAGATTCAAAGCCGATTATCAAAAGTAAGTCAGAGCAGATGTGTGATGATTTAGAGCAAGGAAAATAGTGAATGCTGAAATTGAGATATTTAAATTTATAGTTCTACCAGATTTTCTACATTGCTATGATCACTTCTCGTTTATCAACAACATAAAATTTACAAATTTAAAAATCAAATATTTTGTAAACAAGTTATGTCTAATATTTAAGGGCCGTTTATCAACAACATAAAAATTACATATTTAAAAGCCAAATATTTTGTAAACAAGTTATGTCTAATATTTAAGGACCAGAATTTTGGAAATATAAAAGATTTATTTAATAAAGATCTGTATATTTTCTATATGGGCAGTAGATTGTCTTAATAGTCTTAAAAACAGCATTTCATTTCATTCAGATATGATTATTGGCGGAAAATTTAAGACAGCATTACAAAATAAAGGTATTATTAAACATTTCGTACATGTATTAGGAACAAATATAATATGACCTTTCTACCAGAATTTTTTTCTATAATTCTTAAGTTTTACAATAAATTTTAAATAGTTCTTGTAAATATAATACTAATTAAGTAAACATAAACTAATAAAGTTTTATTTGTCAAATAAACTCTAAATACTATTTTAGAAAAAATATTAATATCTACCAAAAATAGAATTTAAAAAAGCATTCAAAATGCAAATTTGATTTGTTTTGGAGTTCTATTTTTAATATATTCATTTACATTTTAATACATAAATTGAACAATTTTGAAAAAATTAAAAAGTAGTGAATATTGCATATTTATTGCATGTTTTCTTTAAAATTTCACTATCAGTCATATATAACAATTTTAAAAAATATATCAGTAAATTATTATTCATTAATTAACACACGGGGAAAACAAGTCATTGTCAAATAATATTAATTTTATAAGCAAATTTATATATGCTAATGATAAAATAGATGAATGGAAATTCTAGTGAAAAAAAAAACCAAGCAAGATTCAGTTTTAATAGAAATGTAAATTAAAACTTATATGAAACTTTCTTCTTGGTCCTTAAACACTACAATAATTTTCATGGTTTTTGATCAATTACCGATAATTTTTTTTTTCGAATACAAAACATTTTTAGTTTATTTCCATTTGTCTTGTATTTTTAACTGCCGTCACTGTAGATTATAACAAATTGTTTTTTTTATTAAACAGGCCATTATTTAATACCATAATTCAAGTTTTTTATAAACACAGAGTGTGCGAGTTTGCTTCTAAAGTGTTTTGTCTCTTGTAATTCTTTCTTTGATTTGCAATATTTGTTATTTTATTAATTATTTGTTTATTAAACCTGTTTTAACAAATCAGTTTCCAAAACAAATACACGAAGAATAAACATGTTGATTGTAAATAGAAAATGCGATCCAATTCAAACCAAAATCTTATCAAGACCTTAAAAAATTTAAAGGAAACTAAAAAGTAATTATTGTTAATAATTTATTTAAAGTAAGTTACCACTAATTTAAAATACAAATTTGCCAAACTTTCCAGATTATAAAACACAGACTTCATTTGAAATTTGAAAACCATTTGAAATGAAATTGTTGTGAACCGTATAAATCAAATGATATTTAAATGGAGATTATTTAATCATTAGAAAGTAAGATTTTTCTGCAATACCAAAAATTTTTTTTTTAATAACTTGATTTAAAAACCATTGCTTGCAATAGTGGTTTATAGATACGTTCTTCTTCGTCAGATAATTCTACAGCTTTTGTTGTTGGAACACAACAAATGTAACCGAATAATGTCATACGATTGACATAACGTGGTATTTTAACATTACATAAATATTTTACTAATTTTCGTGTGAAATGATTACAATTATTTCTAACAAGATCGTATTTTTGACCTGAAAATTCTGTTGAACCTAACATTTCAAGATGTTGAGAAACTGTCGCAAAATCATAATTTGTATAACCCATAAATTTTTTTTCACGTAATGGGTATTTTTGTTCAAATGATCTTGGAGATAATGCAAAAATTCCAGAAAAGTCAAATGGATGACCAGCATATGCGAATTCATAACCGTAAGCTTCAACTGCAGAATGATAAAAACCAAAACCAACTTTTTTCATACATTCATTTCGTTTATGTAAATCATAAATATTTACATAAACTTCTCTGCGAGGATGTAAAATATTATCAACTCTCTGAACTATTTCGATCATAATTTTAAAAAAATGTTTTTTGTTTCCGATTCCGATTCTGATTTTAATTTATTATTTAATTTTGTCACTAAAAGTAAATTTAAAACATTATTCTATTCTTCTATTTTTTTAATTAATTTCAAATTAATTTCAGAAAAAAAATATATTTATTTTTAAACATACCAAATATGAAATAAAAAAAATATGACAAAAAATAAATAAATAAAAAAAATCTTTTAAATTCTATTTAATGACAAATTAACTTTTATACTACATGTAAAATATAGAATTCAGATTATTTAGTATTAAAATTTATAATTCAAATCCAGACAAAAACATAATTTAAGATGCACTGTTTGGTGTGGTACTATGGTTGATAGAGTTTATTTATTTATTTATTGTTCATATATTTTTTCATTAAAATAAATTAAAAAATTAGGATAAATACAAAATTATTGAATATCGTTTTATTTTTTGAAAAAAAAAATAAGCATTCAAAAATCAATCGTCTCTGGGGTATTCGATCTCGCGTGACCATCTCTAATTGTAAATTTGCGGGTTTTTAATTTTTTTTTTTTGAAGGTCTTGGTGTACGTGAAAAAACCACTTTAAAATGCGTCAGTTCAATTTAGCCCAGCGTGCATTAAAATAAAGGATCGGTCAAATTATTAAATTGAAATAAATTAATAAAATAAAAAAAAACATAGTTATTTTTTTTTTATTTATAATGAATTTATTTATATATTTATTTTATACATATATTTATATATATTTTATATATATATCTATTATATGTTTATACTTATGTATGAATCAGAATTACAGTTTTCATTTATATTCTATTTACTTTATGATTTCTTCCTTTATAATTATTTATTATATAATTTAAAGTGTTATATATTACATGTTTGCATGTTTTATATATTTATTATTTTTTTTTTTCATCAAATATTTTTATTTATTTTATTCTTTTTTTTTTTTTTTGTTTGTTTTTTTTTTTTTTTTAAATATAATTCAAATCGTTTCTGATTTCATCTAATTATTAATTCACCTGTAAAAAATAAAAGAAACATCACATTCTGTTTGAGAAACTGAAAAAAAATTTCTCCATCTATATATTTTTTTTTTTTTTTTTAATACTAAAAAGGTACATATACATACACTGTACTCTTATATATATATATTTATTAATATTTAATTTATACATATAATTTATACAATATGTAATTTTAAAAATTTCAATTTTATTGCATAAATTAAACTTTTTTTTTTTTTATATTTTTTGGTTTAAAACTTTGCTGTATTTTAATTTTCATTTCATTGGATTTTTTTTTATTTAGTAATTTTAAATTAAAAAATTTTTTTAAAAAATTAATAAATTATTATCAAAAAACAAAAAAAAATAGTTAGAATAAATTAAAAAAATTGTTTGTTTTAAGTATTTTAATTTGGTTGCAATTAAAATTAAATTCTTTGTGAATTGTTTCCATTCAAATTAAATTCATTGTGAATAGTTTTCATTCACCATTTTTAAATTTTCATTAAAAGAAAAACAATAGCTTGCAGAAGATTTATTGGTTTATCTATATATACAGTCCTCTACCAAATATTCAGTGTTATAAGTATAAGTGAGTGAGTTAGCCCTTTTTTTTCAGGTGTTACAGCCTGCCAGGTATATATATTAATTTTATATTATTATTTAAGTAAAGCTATTACAATATCAAATTTTAAATTATATATTTTTTTTATTAGATGTGATTTGTTCAGGATTTAAATGTGAGAGTTTTCCATTGAAAAGTCGACGCTCCAATCCCCACAGGTTTGATAATTCGCAGAAGATGCCGTAGAATAAAGGAAATAGTCAGTTTCGGAAAATTGCAAAAAAAAAACTAATAACACCTAAGACATATCGATGTTTCATTTTTAAAGGAGATCAAAATAAGTTTCTGAAGAGAAGATGACAAAAAAAAATCTGTGCTCCAGACTTAAAATGTTTAAATTCAATTTATGTGAAAAATTTAATTTTAATTACAACAAAATAAAAATTATTATTTGCGATAATTTAATTATTCTTATATAATTTATTTTTTTATAGACAAATTTTATATAAAAATTTAAAAAAATATTATATTTATTATATACATAATTATGTATATTGTTCTTTAGTTTTATATTTTTATTTTAATACTATATGTTTTTTAATTTAATTTAATTTTTATTTTTTTTTTGAAGAATTTTTTATCTTTTTTAAAATTTTTATTTTATAAAAAAAAAAAAACTATAAGTACATATACTTAATTTTCATTGTATTTTACATACTTTTATATTATTTTATATATATTTTTTTTTATTTTAATTAATTATTTAATGTTTGAGCGATTATTTATTAATTAAATGAGTTTGCTCATTTTATATATATATATATATAATACACGGTTATTTTATATATATATATATTTAAATTATAACAGTTTATAAAATTAAAAGTAAATAATATAAAATTAATTTTAAAATAAATATTTATTTTTTAAATATAAATTAATTAATTAAAACATTTTGTCGATCAAATCAGTATTAATTGGATGTTTTCTTGATAAGTTTTTGTCTTTCAATATATAGATATATCTATTTATATATATATATCTATATGCTATGTAATAGAAGCTTTGATCATGATTGTTTTATATTAATTTTTTGGATTACAAAATAGATTTTTTAAAAATTAAAATAAAATTATAACAAAAAAACTGTTATATAGATATTGTTAATTCGGTAAAATGTCATTTAGGATTTATTGCTATATAGATTTTGTTTGTTTGTTAGTTTTTTATATTTTAAAATCTATGTATTTTATAAATTTTTTTTTTATTGAATTTTTAAAATAAATTATTAAAATGACATAAATTATTTTTTTAATTTATTTTTAAAAAAAAATTTATATTTTATTTCTTTTTTTTTTTTTTTAAATTTAAGATCGGTTCATCGAATTCAAACAATTTTTTGTTTTTAATTTAATTTTTCATATTTTTTGTTGTTTTTCGGTTTTTGGTTTTTTTTTTTTTATTTTTCTATTAATCATGTACATATAGTAGCGCCAGAAAAATTTAATTATATTTTTTTAATTAATTTTTTTCATTTATTTATATAAATTTTTATTGTTTTTTTTTTTTTTTTAGGATTTAAAAATCAATTAAACAAAATCAAAAAAAAATTTGAAATGAAATCTGTTTTTTTTTTACATTCAAAACATTTATGATATTTTTGTGAAGAGATTTTGTATAAAATTATATTATTAAATAAATACGATAATAAAGCAGTTCAAGCTTTTTGTTTAAAAAGATCTTAAGTTTTTTTTTAATATAAAATCGGTGTTAGTTGATCGATTTCATTTGAAAATTATACAAAATTTAAAATATAATTCATTTGTATTAAATATACAATATATATACCATATACACTTTATACTTGAATTATGCTTACACCTTTTTGGTATTATGGTTATATATCTATCTGTTTATATTAATTATAATATTTTGTTTTACAATTTTTTTTATTTTTATTTTAGTCCCAAAAACTCTGTTGCAGAGTTCTGAGCAACTACTTCTAGCACATAAAGCCTTAATAAGTAAGAAAATGCATTTCGGACTTTAAGTTTAATTGAAAAAAAAGGTTAATATTGAAGTTATTTTGTATTATTAATTGAAATGTTTAATTTTTTAAAAAACTGGATAAAACCAAAAATGAGACGAGCTGAAAAGGTATTGAATTACACCTATAAGCAAGTAATATAAAAAAATGAAGAGTTTTTAAAAAAGTACAATTTTTGGACAAAGAATTCTTATAATATAAATATTGTACAGCTTTCTTAGAATTTTATTAAATTTATTATATTATTAAAAAATCAAGATGCTTTCATCAATTTTGAAGAAATCCTTTAAGAAAAAATGTTGAAGCTTTAATTTTTGTATATAGGTATATCTTCCAGAAAATTTTAACAGGCATTCAAGTTACATATATTGAATGGGAATATTATCCATTTGGGAAAATATTAGTACAGACTATCAATGAATCTTAATATTTTGTTAAACGGTTGTATAGCATAGGCATAAATCGAGGATAGAGTGTATATAATTCAATTATATATATATACCTTTTATTAATTATATATTAATTAAAATTTCTGTTAAGTTTTATTTTTATCATTTAAATTCAATAACATTTAAATGCTATATACATATATGTATGTAATATATCAGTATATCTACTGCAAATATATCCATAAATATAAAAATTAAATTATAAGATAAAAAAAAAAAAAAATTTCTATTACATCATAGAAATATACATTTTAAAAAAGCTAATTAGCAATGAAGTAATGAGTATATTTAATAATATATAGTATAGTTTTATTTAGTGATAGTGATATTGATATTTATATTTAAAAATTGTTTATCTACAATGAGATGAAATACGAATATTAAGTTTTTGTGCCCTTTTAAAAGAAAAATATTTATTTCTTATTTTATTTTATTTTTTTTTTTGTTTTAAAAGAGCTCGGATGATTTGTACTGAAGGTGGGCAACTTTTTTTTTTTTTTAATTTTCTTTTTATCATTTTTTACTCTAATTTTATTCCATTAAGTTTATTTACTCTACAGTTTATTTCATTTGCTTGTTGAATAATTATTTGTACATAACTAAAAAATAAAATAAAAGAAGCAATGAAAATAAAAATAAAATTTCTATAATATCAATCCTTCAATAATTATTTTAAAAAAAGTTTTTCAATTAAATTTTTATAGCTTAAAATAAGTTTTAAATTGAAATTTGAATATTTGTAAAAATATGAACATGTTGTAGTTTTGAATTCAATTTAGATATATTTTGGTGGTTTTTTGTTGAATTTTTTTTTTAAATTCAATTTATAAGTTTAAAGTTTTTAATTCAATTTTTTCAATAAGAATAAATTAAACACTTTTGAAAATTCAATCTATTTAAACTGTTAATATAATTTAATTTAAATTTAACTTGTATAATAGAAGTTTCAAAAATCAAATATGGAATCGTTGTATTAAAATTTTAATTATTTGTAAAAAAATTATTATAAAATTGTAATAGAACTAGTTATACTGAATAAGTTTGATTGGTGAAAGGTTTTAAATGTTAAATCCACACAAATATTGGATTGTATCTTTAATAGTGTATGTGTATGTAATGTTGAAATATATATACTTTATAAAAATGAGGAATTTTCAAAAATGTTTCTTTATACAAGAAGTTTCTATGTATTATAAAGTGAATTTTTTTGTTAATTTAAAGTGAATTTGTTTTTTATTTAATATGATATTTTTATTAAGATTGAGATTTAGAATAATACGGTAGAGATTTCAATTCCATTTTTAAAATATTATATATTTTATTTCAATATAATCCATGTTCATATTTAAAATTAAAATTAAAAAACAAATGGATATAAAATTTAATGGTCATGTTTCCAATTTCTATGGTATTAATTTGATTTTTCTTTTGGAAATTTTTGCTGATATCTCATAGCAACTTTTAAAATTTTACTAAAAATACTTTTTATGAGATACTTATAAAAAAAAAAGTCTTTTACTTACTTAAATATTTTGAAAATGTCATTATGAAATGTATTTATGATAATATTCAAAACCGTTTTTATTTAATTTCAGTGAGTTGTAATTTTCGTTTTAAAAACGTTTATTAATATTTAATCAATTTTATTTCATTTAGTTAAAGAAACACGACCTTATATAACTGAAAGTTTTGCTTTGAAATATAAATTAAAATTTTTTTTTTTATAGTAATTATGCAAAGTATGATTAAATAATTTTCAAAAATTGTTGCAAAAATATTTTGTTCTATAAAATTAAGTTATATATTAAATTATATATTTTAAATTAATTAATATATTGTATTTTTTTTTTGTTTTACTCAAAATTTTAATTACAAATGACTTTTCTTAAAAATTTTCTTTACTTTTACTTAAATCTTATATTGACATACTAATTATATATTGTTAACAATTAAATGAAAAATGAAAAATTGCATAAAATTTACATTTACATTTCCATTTTTTTTTTTTTTTTTTTGATATTTACTACAAGAATAATAGTTTTCGAAAACCTTTTTTTAAGTTCCAGTTGGAAAATTTACACTAGAATTTTCCTCTTAATAAAATAATAAAAGAAAATTTTTTTAATATTTCAATTTTTATTTTTGTATCTTTTCAATCAGTTTAATTTTATATATAAAAAATACATATTTATTATATATTATTTATTTATATAAAATTTTTTTTCCTTCATTTTAACTGCAATTTAATTCTATTGTATGTATTGTAAATGTATATACTTATATAAGAATGTATAGTATAGTTCTTTACATAGGCGCTCATATATGATGATGTTTTAGTCGAATTTAGTTTAATTTTTTTAATATTATTTAATTTTAATCAATTATTTATACTTATTATCATGAAATTCAAAATTTTTTCTTAATTTATTTTGTTATGTTGTTGTTCTTGTTATATAATTAAATTTCAAAATTAAAATTATATACTTATATATATATAATTAAAAGTTGTATTTTGAGAATTTTTGAATATTAAGTTTATGCCAATATTTAAACGGGATTAAAACGAGCAAAAAAATTGTTCTGATAGAGTTACAAAGTATATATTACCAAATTCTTGAGATAATTTAGTTATTTTAAGAACTATGCAACTAATAAGCTTGATTCACAAGAAGAATTATTGACTTTCAAGTATTAAAGTATTAAATAAATCAAATTTTTAAACAGAAATAGTAACCTTTGGACGATTCTGTATATAAAAGTATACTTTGAAATTACTTAAATAAAAATATAATATAATTTCCTTTTAAGTTTTTATAATTTCCTAACATTTGGAATAGAATTATTCGAAAACCATTATCATTATCTTTGATCATTTGACTTTTTTAAATATTAAATAAATTATTTAAATTTATTAAAAATAAAAAAAAAAAAATATAAAAATTAATCAAATGTTATTTGTATGAATTGTATGAATGGTACTTAAAACTTTTTTTCTAAATAAAAATAAAATTTTGTTTGGGATTCGTTTTATTATTAATTATTATATAAATGTTAATTTTGGTTTTTAAAATTATTAATAGAACTTATTTGTATGCGCGTTTGTTAATTTTAAAATTTTTTTTTTTTAAAACATTTTAAGATGGATGTGTTAAATAAGTTCTATATTCATAGTATGTATTTTGTTTTTATTTAAAAATCAATTATTCTTTTTTTTCTATGGAAATTCTTAAGTGATTTTCTTTATTTTTATTTTTTTTTAATATTATTTATTTTTTATATTAATATATCTTAGTGTTGTATTACAAAATATATAAATTTAATACTATATATGTTTTCATTTATTTTATTTAAATTAATTTTTTATTTCTTGTTTTTCTACGATATTAATTATATAAATTAATTCTAAATAATATTTTATGTATTTTAATAAATTTTTATTATAGTAGTTTAGTAGATGGTATTTTGTTTTTCTAAAATTTTTATTATTCACCTATTTTTTATTTTTTGAGTTGAAAATAGCTTTATTTTATTATTAGTTGTACATATTTATTATTAATTTATAAATATAAATACATATATATTTTTTAATTATATTAATTAAATTTATAAGTCGTATTTTTTAGATTTTAATTTTGAGAATAATTTTCTTTCATTTGTTTATTTGAATTAATTTTCAATATTCCATTAATTTAAAATTAATTAAATAAAATTAAAAATATATATTTACAATTAATATTTAAAAATAATTTTCAGTATATAAATGGTGTATAAAAATTTAATAATTCAATTAAAGTAAATGTGTATTATTAATAAAATAAAAAAAAAAAATGTTTTAAAATAGTTTAAATAAATTTTGAGTTGAAACGAAAGCTTAGTAATAATTAACATAATCTTTTGCTTTATTTAAATTGTTCTTATATTTTTTATTAATGGAGTTTTTAACTTATTGTATTTAGTTTCAACGTAAATTTGTTAATTATTATAATTATTTTATGTCTATATATATTATATATTATTCAATTAAATTATTTGTTAATATTTGGTAATTGTTTATAAAATCATATTAATGTATTTGTTATTATAAATATAGACACATAAGTTATATCATTAAAGCCAATGGCGAACCGGAGTTGAGTAAGTTCTATTGATAAAAGTTGTATTAAAAAACTCTTTTCTATATTTGAAAGTTTTAATTTAATAGATTTTATTATTGAAGAATTTTAGTGTTTAAAATATTTTAGAACAATTTAAATTTATCAAAAAAATATTTGATTTTTGAAATTAATTTTGAAAATTTTGAATAAATTAATAATGAGAATTATAAAATAAAATTGTTTTAATTTGTCGTTTTTATTTTTTTTTTTATTTGTTTTCTAGTATAAAAATTTTTGGACGTCATTTTTTTTTTTCATATAATTATGTAAAATATTTAAATTTTTGTCATAATTCCTTTTTTTTTGTTTAAATAATGTTTGAAAAATATATACTTCATTAGTTTTCGAGTTATAAAAGTTCATATTTAGAATAATTTGTATGTAAATTTATTCGATTCTCGATTTACATCATTTATTTTGTATGGCTAATTATAAATATAAGATTTTTTAATAATATTAATGTTACATGAACTTATACCCCTTTTTTGTGTGTACCATTAAAAATTTTTTTTTTCATTACGACGTAAATCGAGGAAGAATGGTTTTTTTTTATTTTGTCCTTCAGAACAAAACCTATGGTGAAAAAACTTTAATTTTATATCAAATGTTTCGACACATATATTTAAGAGTTTAGACTTACAGAAATTTCTAGATGGAGTTGAATAAAACTTATTTATGTATATTAAATTTTAAAAGAATTTTGTTTTTTAAATTTATATGTATGCTATACATATTTTATAACTCGATTTATTGCAATAGAATTTTTTTTTTTTTCAAATTATTTAACATAAATGTATGAAAGTTTTTAATTGAAGAACAGTAGTTTAAATATTGTCTAAAATAAAATTAATAATTTAAAAAAAAAATATTTGTATTAATGAAAGAATTGATTTGAATTAAAAGAATATAAAATAAAGAATTAATAGTATTAAAAAACAAATATAAATAATATTTTTAAATTCTATCCTAAGTCTTTATTTAAATTAATATTACATTTTTTTTTTTTATATTATATATAAGTATATAAGTTGTTGAGAAATGTTTATAATTTTCATTTTAGTTATATGAAATTTAGACAATTTCTTAATATTACATTTTTTTTTTTTTTAAATTATTAATATTATATTATAATATGCTTTTCTTATTATTATAAGTATATTTCTAATTTTTAGTAATTAATAATTATATTAATTATATAATGTTTTTTTTTTTTTTCATGGTATATAAAGAACGCGAATAAAAAATCTACTCAGTATCTAAAAAAGTAACAAATTTAGTCTATTTTAAAAATTATTTTCATTTATAATAATTTAATTTTTTTCTTTTTTTTTGGATATAAAAAATTTTTTTTTTTTTAATATTTTCTTTTATATTTTTTTTTAATTAATTAATTAATTAAATATGTATCTTTTTGTTTTTCATTGTAAGATATTAATAATTTTTTTTTGCATTTTATTCTTATATTGAATGCTTCTGTAATAAATTTACTTTTGGTTTTGTTTTTTTTTTTTTTTTCTATTAAATATAATATAATTATTAAATAATATAAAGTATTTATGTCTATATAATTTAATATGTGGGGTCATTACTTTGTGAATATAGGTTTTTTGTTTTTTTTTTTTTTATTCTGTGAAATTTTACCACATTATCAATATATGTGAATTTCATTTCGATTTAATATCTTATTAATTAAGTTTTTTTTTATAAATATTAATAATATTAATATTACATTATGTAATGATTAAGTGATTTAAAATATTCAAATTAACTATTGAAATTAATTAATTATAAGTTCATTTCTTATGGCTTTGAGACAAAATGTTTAATATATTTAAATATATATATATTTTCTTATATACATATTTTATTTTTTTATTAAATGTGTATATGTATATACTTATGCTCAGTTTAATTATAAATTAAAAAAAAAAAAAGTAATTTGAATTAATAATTTTAATAATTATTAAAAAAAACAATTAAATCAGACTGGGGATCAGATTTGATATCTTAAATGATTATAGTATTCTTATTTGATATCTTATTTCTATAAGTATTAATGAATTTGACTATTATGATATATTAAATTATAATAGTCAAAAATGGTTTGATATATTGTGGTAATTTTGGGTAGAAAAAAGAGATTAAAAAATAGAGTGATGCTCAATGTGAGTGCGCAATGGATAAATATTTATAAAAACTATAAATTTTCACAAAAAAATAATTTTAATAATATAAAATTAAAAGATTAAAAATTCATAGATTTAAAAAAAATGTTTGAAGTCTGCAAAAACTTATAATAATATTATTTAAAAAAAAAAATTATCTGAGCTTTATATTTTCTTTAATTATTTAATTAAAACTATTTTTACACTAATATATGAAAAATTAATAAGTATTTTAATTTTCTACGATATTTTTTTTGTATAAATTTCTTAATTTTTAAGATGTCTTTATTCTTATATTAAATAGTAAAATATTTTATTTTTATTTTATTCTAATATAAAATATTATTTTTTCGAAAGAGTTTTGAAAATTTTTTAAAATCACATCGAGATTTTTTTAAATGAAAAAATACATTTTTTAAGATTTATTTTAAAATAAAATTTTTTTTTTTTAATTATTATATTTTTTATATTTTTTTTTTTGGTTTTTTTGTATTTTATTTTCTATCTCTGTCTAGTTTTTTAATACATTTACCCTTTTTTAAATATTTCTTTTCAGATCATAAATTATAAAGATAAATGGGAATTAAATAAAATTAAAATAAGATATTAATATTAAATTAAAATTAGTATATAATTTTTCTTTTCTTTGGCTCGTAAATTTTTGGAATTTAAATGTTTTGCATAATATATTGCTGAGCTTTTGACTAAATTTTTTATATATGTATGTATATGTAAATATATTTATTAAGAACTGTTGTTTATATGCTAGGTATAGTAAATGATAGGCTATTTGCAATTATTAAGTATGTATATAATCATATATTATATATATATATATAACACTTATAAATTAAAAAATATACTATTAGATAAAAAAACGACAATAGATGTTTCTATATATATATATAATTAATATATATATAGTTGCTAGCTAGAGCGTTAGCGTTACGCAATAGGTGCTATAAAATTTTTATATTAAAATTAAAAACAAATATACATATATAATGGAATAAAAAACAAATTATAAATTTTTGTATAAAATATGTTTCGATTTTTGTAATATTGAAATAACATATAATTGTTATATTAATTATGTTATATAATATATAAAAGTTTTGTTTTTTTTTATTAATTATTTAAAATAAACTTGATTTTCTTCCAGGTTGTTTTTTATATGGATCCAATTTTCATTGTGTATACAATCGTTTAGTTTTTCACTGAAGAATTTATTTAGTATTTAATAATACTTTTTGTTTTTTTACGTATTTATTATTTACAAAATTATTATTACGATCATAGTTATAATTATGATTTTAAAATTTATTATTTTTAATTTTTTAATATTTATTTTAATATTTATTTAAGATTGCATTTGGTTGGTTTTTTTTTTACATATACATAAAATATGTATTCTTGAGAATATTGAAAAATTGTATTTTTATAATAATTTTCTTTGTTAAAAAAAGAAAACAAAAATGAAAAAAAAAGCAAAAGTATCTATTAATTATTAATTTTATTTTTTAATTTATTTATGTATTATATTTTATCAATGATAACAGGTACTCTATAGCTGTATTATACATTCAAATTTCTTGTTTTACTTTAAAATTTAATTAAAAAAAAAAAAGTTGATTGATGTAAGTTACAAAATTTATTATAAAACAACTTGTTATATAACAACTTTTTTTTTTAATTTCATTTAAAAGTTAATAAAAATTATATGAAATAGCATTAAAATTATATTTTAGCACCTTGCTTTGAAATACTGAAAATTTTGAATAATAAATAACAAACATATAATTTTATACCTATATTTTTAATTTAAGATAATTATTGAGAAAATTCATATTTTAAATATATTAAATAAAATATAAATGAATATTGTTTTTTAATTGCTTATATGCGATAACTATTGTTAATGTGGGTTGATATACACTTACTCTACCACTTCTATATATACTTATTAGACACCGTAATTACATTTTGTTCAAAAAAATCCTTCAAATTCATTCTAATAACATTTCATTATTGAAGTTTTAATGATTTGAATGACCAAATTATTTTGAAAATAACTGTCTTTTAAAAATTAAAATTTTAGTAAGTCTCATTTAGAAAATGAAATAAATTTTTTATAATATAAAATTAAAATATTTTTTAAAAGGTTTCAAAAGAATTTCAAAGATCTGAACTTTATCCTTCATACAAAGAGTTTTTTTACAAGAGTATATACAATTATTATATTATAATTAAATTAATAATTTAGAAGTGTAAAAATGTTTTAAAATAAATACAGTATGTTGAAATTTATATATTAATAATAAATTAATACATTTAAAAAATATTAAATAATTTGAAAGAAATAAGAAACATATTTAAAGGGTTTTTGTTTTTTTTTAGATTTTCAACAGTGAAGAAATTTTTTCCATTTAAATTTTCTTTAATAAAGCGATTTTTGAAATTAAACAGAAATTTGAAGAAATATTTTTGCCAGCAAAAATGTTTCTAGTTTTTATATATATTTTTTATATATTGCAGATTAAAATTCAATTTGTTTGTTTTTTTTATTATGCGACATTTTTTTTACAACAGTTTTATTTTCTATTATTTTATTTATTATATTTTTTTAATATATATATATATCTTTTATACAATTTTCTATACAAATATTTAATATTAAAAAACCATTTTTATAATTAATTGAGAAAGAAATGAAAATTTATATTCTAATATATGCTTTTGTTTGGTTTTATATTTGAATGTACATATACACAAGTATGTATAAAACTTAATTGTAAAACATATTATATAAGTATATAATGTATATATAACTATTTTAAATTTTAAAAAAAATTTAAAGCTTTTTTTTTTATTATTTTTTTGAAGTATTTTTTCTTTTTTTGTCTTTATTTTCGTTTTTTATTTTATATTTTTTTTTTTTGAAAATAGAATATGGTAAAAAAAACACCTAGTTTTAACATTTATTCAGTTTGATGAAAAAAGGTTTATTTTAAATATTATTTAATATTAGTAATTTATTAATTTTATTTTTTTTTTTTATATATTATCAATTTTTAATTTTCTATACATAGCAAAAATGTTTTTATCTTTTTAAATAAAAAAGTTATTGTATTTGTATGATATGCAATCATTTTATATTATATTTTATTATTTTATTATATTTTATATATAAATATATATATATTTTAATTTAAAGTTATCCTAAATTCTAAACTATGAGAAGAAACACAAAATATATATTTTTAATTAAAAAAAAAAAAAAATTTAATTAATTTACAATGAACAGAAAAAGTATTGTAAAATTAAATTTTTAAGAAAAAATTGCATACTTTTAGGATGTATTATTTTTTTAGTTTACTATTAGGAATCTTTTCACTTCTCATCATATTTATTGTTTAATTGAATTCAATTATTGTACTGTATAAAATATTTTACACTAAATTTGATATTATTCTTTCACTAGACCCGGCTACCCTATAACAGTATATAAATACAATTTGTTTTTCAGTTTAAATTTGTAGATTAAAATGGGCTGATGTTTTATTTTATGACATCTGAAAAAATTTAATTCTATTGTATTTTAAAATATTTAAACTAAATAAAATTGAATTTTTTTATCTTAAATAATTTATTTAAATAATGAAGTATAAATGCTCTGTGAAATTCGGAAAAAAAATATTTGGTTTATCAAAGATGGATAAATTTCAAATTTACTAAAATAAAATGTCTTAACTTATTTTCCATTCCAACAAACAGCTTCTTTAGAAATAAATGTTGAATGAAACTCTCCTCCAGACGGTTCTCAATATGTAATAATGACTTTATTCTGCTTGTCAAATTAATTGGGTAATTAAAACAAATGGACACTTTTACTGAAATTATTTCTGATATTGGTTTATTTGTTAAATAAAAAAAAAACAACAGGTGAAAAAAGAAACTAATAGATGTAAGAAAAAGAAACTGGTTCATCAAAATTTAATATTTTAATGTTCAACAAATTATATCACTTAAAATTATCGAAATCTTATTGAATTCATAAATTCATATTGAATATAACTTTTGTGTTTAAATTAAATATAAATTTTTAATAGAATAGGAAAGAAACAAATTCAAACAATGGAGGAATAAAGAAACTAGAGGGATGGAAAAGAAACTAAAATAAAATAAAAAAAATTATTGTATTTTTTTTTTTTAGTGAAAAATAATTAATTTATTTAAAAATTATTTTTAAAAATTTTCTCATGTTTTAATATCTACATTATATAATTCAATCATTATAAAATTATTAGTTTCAATTCTAAAATAATAATATTTATAATAGTTGTTTTTTTTTGTTTTGTTTTTTTTGGTTTGCTTTTTTGAAGTAAAAAATTATATGTATATAAATTTTTAAGAAAAAAATTAAATTTATTTTCTATTTAATTAAAATTACAATTTTTTTTTTTTAATTTAACAACAAACGAATTATTTGATTAATGATTTTATTTTTGTTTTCAACTTTTGATATAAATATAATTATAAAGATATAATATTATTAAGTTAATAATAATAATTAATGTTGTAATAATAATAATATTGTATAAGAAATGGTTTTTACTTTTTTTTTTTTCTATTTTTAATTAATTAAATTTTAATTTTAAAATGTTTTTTTTTTTTTATTTTAATCAATTGTAATTTTTCTTTTTTATTTTGATACAATATGTGACAGAATTTAATATGAACTTTAAAACTTTAAAAATTAAATTTAATAGATAAAAAATTTATATTTTATTATATATATATATATAAAATTATCTATATTAATATTTAAAAAAAAAAGTTAAAAAAAAATTAAAATAAATTCGGAATTAATAAAAAGAAAAAGGATATTGAAAATGACAAAATTAAAATGACAAATTAATTCGAGAATCGATATTTTCAATTGTCAATTGAAATGTCACAATTAAGACAAATTGACAACAAGTGGTTTATTGGGTGATCATTTGAAAACATAAACAACTTATTTAAAATTATTGTTTAAAAACATTTAAATTAAAAAAAAAAATTGATTACATATTGAAAGTTATACGTATAACAGTTTTTTTCAATTTTATTAATATAAAAGATAATTTGAAATTTAAAATTACATTAAATTTTTATGTGATTATTTTATATGATACACACTTATACATTATAAGGTTGATAGTGTCAATATATTTTGAGTAGCAGCTGGATTTTTTAATTGAATTCCATCACATTTTTGTATTATTGATTGTACATATATATATATTTAATAATTATATATACGTATATGTCTGTTCTATATATGTGAATTTTATATATGATTTCTTTTTATATTTATTTTTTTTAATTAAAAAAAAAAAAAAAGTTTTTTTTTATTTCTTTTTTACTATACAATATATTTATATTAGTTTTATTTTCTATTATTATTAAAATATTTTATAATATAATATTATTATGCATGTGTTTTACTATATAGTTTCATTTTTATTTTGCTACATATTTTTTTGGTTTACTTTTATGGTAAGTTTTTAATAGTTATATTCTATATAATAGAAAAAAATGCCCCGCAGTATGAATCTGTTATATATTAATTTTTTCTTTTATACACATATAATTAAATTTATATGAAATTGTATGTTTTTTTTTATTTTATTTTATTTTTTATTTTATTAATTTATTAAATTTAAACGTATATAATTTGTATTATATTTAAATATGAAAGTACAAAAATGAAAAAATAAACATTTTGCGGTATTTTGTTTTTTTTTTAAGCATTTGAAACATAATTTATTTTTTATTATATATATATATATTTTGTTTTTTAATTTAATTTTTATACTAAATGACTCTCTTTTTGTTTTTTTTTGTTATTTAATATATTTTTGCTATGATTTTTTTTTTTGAATTAAATTCAAACATATTATTTTATTAATTTTTTTTGTTAAAATTAAACGTTTTTTTAATTTATTTAAATTCTCTATATATATATAGTATATATTATTATGTAGTTCTGCTCTTCAGTGCTGCTTTTCAATATTATAATTTATAATTTTTATCAAATACAAATTTTTTTAATTTTTATTGCACGAATGATTTTTAAGTCAAAAAAAAAAACAACTTTAATTTTGTATTTAAAAATCATTCTTAAATGATTAAATTGTATTTTTAATGTTTTATTTCTTTTTTTGTTTTTTTTCAGTTTCAAATGATTTCAAATTGTATTTACAAAAATATATATAGAGCGAAATACTTAATTTTTTTTTAATTTTATTTCAAATTTTCATTTTGCATTGTTTTTTTTGTTATTGAATTTTATTTTATTTGTTTTAATATTTCACAAATTATATTATATATTTATCATGTAAACAGTTTTTAAATTTGTATTTTTTTTCTTTTAATTCTAAATTCAAAATCGCAATTTTAATGATTTTTTTTTTGTTTAAAAACTTATCATTTGATTAAATGTATATCGTATTAAATTATTTTATTTTCAAATTAATCTATTTAATAAAATAAATGTATAATTCATTTTTTTTTTTATAAATTTACAAAATTTAATTATAATTAAACTTATTAAAAATAAATATATAGGAAAAAAAAAACAATTGGTGACGAGATTCAAATTTATTGATATCAATTAGAAAATAAAAATAAACTTAATTATATTAAAAAAGTAGAAAATTATTAAAAAAATTACAAATTAATGAAAAAATTAAAGTAACAAACGACTATAAAATCTAGGAATAAAAAAATAATATTTTAATTCATTTAATAATTAAATATAACATTATGCATATTATTATAAAAAAAAAGTATAAAAGTAAAAAAATATTTTTTATATCTTTAATATTTCTCTTATTTTTAAAATAAAATGTACAAAAAATTTAAAATAAAAAATATTATTAATTAATTAAAAAACAAAAACAGTACAAAAATTTTTTTTTTGGGGCGATTAAAAATTAATAATATTTTTTTTTTTTTTTGTATTATTTTTAATTAAAAGAATATATTTGAAAATTTTGATAATAATAAAAAAATATATATTTTTAATTATAATTAATATTATTAATTAACTTAATTTAATAATTATTTCTAAACTTGAAATGAAATGGTTTAAAATTATATATTGATTTAATTGTTAGTAATTTTGAAAAATAATTAATATTTTTTTTTTTTTTTTTTGGTTTTAATTACATTTTTGTTTTAACTTAAACATTTATATTTAATTAAAAAAATAAAACATAATATTAATTAAAATAATTTTTTTTTTTTTTTGAAAATGAGAAATGTTTAATAATCTATTGTATTTTGCTGATCTTTAAATATAAACTTTGAACAATAATCGATAAGAGTTATATCATTGATAAATTAAATAAGAAAATTATATAAAATTAAAATTAAAAAAAAAAAAACGCGGTAAATTGAAATTTAATTTTGTAATTCTTTAACCCATTCGTTACTTTTTTTTTTTGTTTTATAATGACATGTATAAATTTTTTTATGCTAAAATGCACATTACTTATAAGTTTATGTAATTATAAAAAAAAAAAAAAAAGTTTTTAGAAAATATAATATTAAAATTTTATATATATATAATTAACATTTTGAATACAAGATGAAAGAAAAAAAAAAAAACTTAATATGATAAATTTAATTAGAGACTACAATTTTCTAATAATTTAATTATTTTATAAATAATTTTGATTGCTTTTAAGTTTTTAATACTTAGCTTTTATCAATATTAATTTTATATATTATGTATATATATATATATATGTGTATTTGTTGTTATTATATAATGCAATTAATTTTTTTTATTTTTTTTTTCATATTACAGTAGTCTACATTACAACGATTAAAATTCGATTTAAAAATATTAAAAAATTAAAATCCATTCTCTATTTATATAAAAATTTAATTTTTGTTATAATTTAATTAAATTTAATATAATTTAATGTCTATATTATGTTTCAGAATTAATACTTTTTATAATATTGTATTAATATATATTAAATTAGCTTTAATTAAATTAAGTCAAACATATCGACTTAAATAGAATTATATATTTTGATTTTTTTGTTTAATTTAAATACAAAAATAATAAAGTATAATAATAAAAAAATATTTAAAAATTTTAATTAAAATTTTATAATTTAAATTAAATATAATTTATTTGAACAACAAAGAATTAAAAAAAAAAATAATTGTATAATTATCATAAAAGTGATGTTTTGATATAAGAAACGAAATAATGCTAATATTTTGTTTAATTAATGGACATTATCTGATATCAAATATATTTTTGTATATAAATTTATATATGTAATGCATATGTTTATTTTGATTTAGTATATATTATATTAATTTATATTCTAAAAATTTGTTTTCTCTAAGAAATTCTTTTTACTTTTATTATTTTCTCATATCTTTTGGGTTTTTTAATTTTTACATAAATTTCGGCGCTTGATATTTTTTTAGTAACATTGTGGTTTAATTATTGGTTATGTTTTGAAATTTGTTTTTTTTTATTATTTATTATATATATATATATATATTATTAATATATACTATGTAAAAAAAAAAGAATATATATCTTATATTCCTTGCGATATTTTTAAGAAAATTTATTTTTTCAGGAATTCTTCCTAAATTTATGCAATTTTTTTTTTTTCTAATTAATATAGATTAATATAGTTTTTTTTTTATCTTATTTAATTTTAATATTATACATTTTCATTTTCTTTGTGTTTTGTTCAGTTGTTGGTGGGTAATTTTGCTCAAAGTTATATAAAAAAAAAAAAAAAAAAAAATACGTAGTTAAAATTTATTTAACTTTTTTTTTTTTTTCAATGTTTTTTTCTAATATCAACAATTTGTTCCATGTAGGTTTTTATTTCATTTTCTTTTATTTTTTAAAAATTGGTTAATATAGGATTAAAGTTATATTTTGTAAGTATAGTATATGGTTATTCTTTTGTTTTTTTTTTTTTTTTAATTGAAATAGTGATATTTATTTTGTATTTTGAAATAGTGATATTTTGTTATATTTTTAAAACAATATTTATTAAATTGTAATAATTAATATTGTAAAATAAATTTAATTTTTGAAGTTTTTGAATTTATATATCCTTCTTATACTGTACGAAATTATTAAAATAATTTAATAATATTTATAATTTTGAAAATTACTAATAAATGATAGATGGCGCAGAAACTGTTTTAATATAGGGTGTAATAAATTTCAGTACATTATATGGAAGTTGGTTGATCACGACTCTAAAACAATTTATATTTTAAGACAGTAATTTGAATATAAATATGTACTTATTTAATTAACATAATTTTAATACATTACACCCTATTATATTGCGCCAACATAAAACTCTAGAAATTGCTTTTGATATTATTAATTAATTATAATTCATTCGGATTCTGAAATTGAATATTTTTTTGAATTAAAAATTAATTAATAAAATTTAATAAATATTGTTTTATTTTGGTTATGTTTTGTAAAAAGCTCTTTTCAAAATGGATTTTTTTTTTTTTTTTTATTGTAAATTTTATAGGTTATGTTTTCTTGCAGAAATTATTTTAAATTTGAATAAAACATTTTTACTTTACATATGTATATAGATACATAATATAATAGATACGTATTATATAATATATACATATTATAGAATTTGTTTTGTTGTCTGAAATGTTATTTTAAAAAAAAAAAAACTAATATACTAATTAATATGAATATAAAGAGTACATTAATTTGAATTGTGTAACAAAATTAATTAAATTTTACATAAAATTAAAAAAAAAAAAAAAAATTAATTAATTAATTTATACAAAGGATTGTTATTCGTCTTTTTGTTTTTTTTTTTTTTTGGTTTATAATTTGCTTTTTAATTTATTTATTTTATTTTTTTTTTTTAACATTCTTAGAGAATAAATCACAAAAGTTTTTTTTTTATTTTTTTTTTTTGTTATAAAAAAACCATGAAAAATTTTTTTTTTTTTAAATTCTAATTAATTCGTATTAAGTAATTAAATATTAATAACTTATATAAAAAAGATGTAACTTTTTTGTTTTTAAATTTATGGTATCAAAAACATAAAATAATCGTTTATGTATTTAATAATGTATGGTTTCCATTTAATGGAATTAAAAAAAAAAAAACAAAAAATAGTGAAAATTTATTTTGGTATTTTAATTTTTATATATATATATATAAATTTTCTTATGGGATTGAAGTAAGAAACGTTAATAATATTAAATTTAAAATATTGAGCCGTTTATAATGAAGGAATAGTGAAATCAAAAATTAAACATGAATAGTAACAATATCGAAATGTTTCTGCAACATTTATTTGACATATAATATATTGAATCAATTTAGAAATAAGATGACGCAGAAATAAATATTAAAAGTTGCATCTTCCAAAATTGTTTGGAATTCCTATACATATTATAAACATGAATATATTAAAAACGAGTAGTTTCCTTTTAATTTCACTAAAATTATTTATTTTTTACAAATACCAGTATTTCGTCTCAATATATTAAATATTCACTTCTGACACCGTCGCAGTACAATATGTTGTGATACATGTTTCCGTTATTTTTATAATTGAATATCATGTCACTTTTGATGTAAGGTTACAGTTATATTTATCGAAATTAAAATCAAAATTTCTTGTTCATATTATTTGATGTTGCCACATTTTAACTAAGTATTTTCAATTTGCTAGTTGCATGATTGGATTTTATAATCAGCAACATATCTCAGAGCTTCATATTATAAATAAACCTTTAATTCTTAAAAATGTATCAAGTTCATATTGTTTGTCAAAAATGTGTTAAAATGTAAAGTTCCAGGAAATACAAACGTGCATTCACAAAATTTTGAATGCTTTTCTACAATTTTATGTATAAGGATAACATTCTTATGTCAAAATTTGACGTTATGTCATTATTTTGAAAATGTCAAAGTTTGAAGTTAGGTTTGAAAACATGAAAATTCAAAATTTTTGTTTTTATATTTTAAAAAATTGTTAAAGAAATATGTAAACATTTTTTGGGAACTTTATCGACATGATAATTGCAGCGTTTAATTTTTGATTTCAATTAAGGTTATGTAATTTAGTGAATTTTGGGAGATTTATTTAAATGCCTGTTTTTTTTTTTAAATTTCAAAAAAATTAAATATAACTTCCGATCAAGAAAATTTAGTTATAATCATGGATGTATGATTTAAATTTTCACTACCATCATTTTTTTTTCTTTAAATTTATATAATCTAGATATTCTAAAATCTAGATATTTAATTCATCACACTAAAAATACTTTTTTTTTTGTAGTTTAATTGTTTTTTGTTGCAATTATAAAAATTAAAAAATAATTATTTAATTTTGTTAAGTTTTTTTTTTTTTAATTATAAAATAAGAATTATCCATTTTGTTTGCTATTTTAATAAATGATTATATGATGGTTATTTTTAAATAAAACAGTAGTTAGGTAATAATTTATGTTTTTAAATTCTTTGTGTTTTTCGTTTTTTTTAATTTATTAATTTTTTTTTAATAAATATTTTTAACTTTCTTTTATGTTAGAATGTGTTAATGGTTCTGTTATATATGTATGGATGTATGTGTATATAGTATTATAAATGTATTCTTATTTTTTTTTTAATGTTTTTGGTAGAAAAATATTTTCGTTATATTTTTTTATTTTTTTGTTTTTTAAAACTTTTTTTATTTATTAATTTATCTTGAAAAATTTCGTAATCAATAAATATCATGAAAAAATAATCAAAAATAAAAAAATAAATTTCTTCTCCTTTAGTGGTTTTTTTTAGTTTTTTCGTTTTTTTTGTTTGTTTTTGCTTTAATAAATTTTCAAAAAATTTAATTGGCAACCAATAGGTGCTGATAAGGACCAGTATTGGAATAAAACGAGTTGAGACCATCCATTATTTTTGAAGTATCTTGTTGTTGCTGCTGTTGCTGTTGTTGTTGTTGCTGCTGCTGTTGTTGATTTGATGCTGTACCATTAATGGAATTAATAGCGCCACCATTATTTCCTCCAGTGGAATTATTTGTTGACATATTTGTTGATGATGAATTTATTTGTTGGGCAACAATAGATGAAGGATTTGAAGCGGATGATGTTGTATTGATTGCAGAGTTAGGAGTATTATTGTTGTTGGCAGCATTGTTGTTATTAGTATTGTTGGTATTATTATTCAAATTACTTCCGATAACACCATTTGTAGCTGCTGCACTCTGTTGATTTTGTGATTGTTGTTGTAATTGTTGATTTGATTGGGGTGGCGGTGGTGGTGGTCCATGTTGTTGTGAATTATTAATACCATAATAACCACCATGAGGTTCCATATATGATGAAAATTTACTACCAATTGGTAAATTACCACCACCGTTAGTATATAAACCATTGGTATCTGGATGAAAATGATCAAAAATATTACGTGGACCTACACCACCACCACCACCACCACCATTTTGATGATTATTTGTTGCAGCAACAGCAGCTGCTGCTGCTGCAGCGGCAGCCGCGGCACCATTATTACCAAATTGATGACCATACATTCCCATTCCGTTTAAGTTTGTTGGAAAATAGAATGGATCATTTTGAAGTCCCAAAGCTAATGGATTGGGTGATAGAGATCGAGATGGTGATGCTTGACCAATTGGACCAAAATGATTTGTTGATGTACCATTAGTTGGTCCATGGGAATGATGAAGTTGTTGTTGCATTGCACGCTGTTTTATATAATTGGAAAATTCCGTTGGTGACATACGATAAGAGCTAAAAAAAAAAAAAAAATATAAATTTAATGTCATTTTTCTCATACTCTCTTAATATAGGATATTAAGAATTTATGTACCTGCTGGTTCGTTTTGAACTTGTCTTTAATTTTGTGCTGCCAAATTTCGTTTGAGCAAATGTAGCCGTTGTGAATGTTATTGGGGCTTGTGTACGTGGTAAAAATGCACCAGCAGCAACATTTGGACTTGTATTCAAGTTGCCTTTAAATGTTGGTGATGTTGATGATGTAGGTGATGTACCTTGTGGTGATGTTTTTGGACTCAAGCTTAATCCGTTAAGACCATTTGTAACAGCATCAATTGGCCGAAAGCATTGTGCTTCTGGATTAAAGGTTTTTGTTACTTCACGATCAGCTGATGATGAATCTTCAGAATGATCGTGATGTTCAGAGAATAAAATCTATAATTAAAATTTGTTTTAAATTTATTATTTTTAAATTTTATTTTTATTTAGAAATTTCTAAATTTTATTACCTTAACAGCTCCTTTCTCTCCAATACGGTATGAAACTTCACCAGGATCAACCCATACTGATAATTCAGCTGGAAGATTTTCAAGAATATCGGTTATGGGCACACCACTTTCACGGGCGGCTACTTCTAAAACTTGATCAATTGGATCTCCTGTTTTTAAACATCGGAATGCAGAGCCCTAATAATAATTATTTTTGATAAGTGAATATTTAAATATTAAATGAATATTAATTTTAAACTTACTTTAAATGGTTTTTCAGGATACCAATGTCCTTGAAATTTGTCTTTCAATGCTTTCTCTAATTCTTCGCCAAATAAATTGACTCGTCGTCTCGGCAGTTTATTGTACAAGTAAGAAATAACAAAGTTTAATGCTACTTGAACTTCTATATGCATGTTGAAATTGTTGTTCTTTTTGTTTTTACGGTATAATGATAATTTTGCTTTAATTTTAGGACCTTTATGAATTTTGGGGATGACGGTTTTTACTCTTGTGAAAATTAATATTTAAAATTTTTTCTATTGCTTTGTATATTTTTTAAAAAGTATGTTGGATATTTAGTTCCTTCTTGTTAGTTAGTAATGATTTAACAATTTAATACTCGCTTTTTCGAGAAATTTTTATTTTATTTTTTGATTATTTTGTTCTAATTTTCTTTTGTTTTTTTTTGGTAAAATTTTTGTTCTGAACCTTTGGCAACTGTTATTCTTTTATTTAAATTTTAAAATTATGTTGTTGTTATTCGCTCTTTTCTTTAAAGTTTTAATTCATTTAAATTATGTTCTGGAAAATTGATAAAAATATAAAATTAAATTGGTTTTTTATTTTATTTTATTTAATTGAAATATTGTACAATAGCTACATATAATATATTTTTTTTATTTTTTTTTATTTTATTTGAAATTTTAATTTAAAAAAAGCGTAGTAAATTAATATTTTTTTGGGGTTGAATATACAAGAATTTTAATTTAATATGTATAACTATAGTAAATTTTTGCACTTCATTTATGCAATTAAGTTTTTTAAAATTTTTATATGCTCTGGTCTCAAAATTGTAGATATATACTCCTAGTACAACAAAGTCGCACAAATGATTTGCATTCAACTAATATTATTCGAATATGTACAAGACATAAAGTGGTTAAAATGGGCATTTTATGTCTACAATTAAATAAAATTGATCTGTAATGTATTAGAGTGGTTTTATCTACATTGTAGTACAATATAGTCATACTGTCGTTGTACATCATTAATATGCGATATTGAAGTCGGCATATAACCATTCAATTGAACTTATTTATTTGTTAATTTGAAAATAGTCCCCAGAGAGCGCTTGTACGATATCTCGATTTTTAAAATCTTGTAAATCAAAATCTCGTTTTTTCAAAATCTTATTGTTGCAAAAATTAGCGAGAGTAGCAGCTCCTGATGTAAAAAAGGAACTATTTCTAGATATTATTTTTACAGTTTATATGAAATTTAAGATATTAAGCAGGTCTTGATCCTAATAAAATTTCGAATTTAGATCTTATTTTTTAGCCCTTTTTCTGTAGGTTATGCTTTCGTACCGATTTTTATTAAACCTATATAATTTTTCATATTACATAATTAATTTTTAATTAATAAAATGAGATATATATTAAGAATTGATCACATAAAATTGCTATTAATTAAATTGACCACATCTATTGATAATTTAAAAGATTTTCAATTGTATTTTGAGTATATTTCAAATATAATTTGCAATTATATTTATTTACTTTTTAATTTCTTAATTTTAAAAGTATTTAAAATCAAATTAGATGGAAATTAAAATTTATCTCTAAAAATTATATATGTGTATATAATATTACACTTTGAAAATCATTATTATTCATTTTAATCGTAAATTAAGTCTACGACTCAATTAAAAAGTATTATTAGAAGAAAAGTTGAAAATTAATAAAGAAAATTCTAAGAAAAATAATAAAATAATTTTTTTTTATTACTATATATAAAAATAAAATAAAAATTTTTCATAATAATTTCTAGTGTATAATTGTAATTAAGAAATTTTTCTTGTATTGTAAATGGTTTTTGTTTTTATTATGAATTTGTCCATAAAATAATATTATTTCTATTTATTTTTATATTTTTTTTTTAATTCGATTGGTTAGTAACAGCCTATAAGAACATATAGACAATACATGATACTTGGAAATAAAACTAAATTAAAACTAATCAACACAAACTAGTTTTCCTTCATAAACCCTTTCAACATACCGTATTTCGATTTTCAATTGTTCAAAATACCTAGGTATGAATTCACCTATACTCAAAACTTAATTGGAAGAGCTAGAAATCGAATATAAGAGTTTTTACTTGCATTTGAGACATCGGACTATGGATACAAAATAAAGTTAAGCTATATGTACAGATTTTTACAGTTATAGTTAAAGACGATATGAACCTTTGTGGTAGTGCTAGAAGTAGTCAAACTAATTGCGTGTCTAGAGATTTCAAATTAAAGTGTAATTTGGAGCTCGTAAAGAAATGATTTATTAGAAAAGAAGACCCAGTAATAGATCAGCCTTTTTGAAAATATTTGCAGAATGAAGCCAAGGAATTGTCATTCTTAAAATTTGCTAATTTCAAGCAGATAATTTAACAGTTTAGCAGATTCTTTATCCAAAGGACTGACAATTTTAAATTTCTTTTAGTCTTTTTAAATTTTTCAATATAATTTTTTTCTTAATTTGGAGAAATGTAATAAAATTTTTCACATATACCTAGATTTCTCGAAATACCTAGGATTGCATTCATAAATGTACAATTTTGCGTACGTGTATATGGCTTCTTAATACCTTTAAAAAAAATTTTAATTACGCACACTACCTGTAAGTAAAATATACATATAAATTTTTCATAAATGATAAAAATTCTTTATTAAAATATGTTTAATAATATCCATTTTAATATGTATTAAAGAATTTTTATTACATTTTTTATTATCATTTTCAAGGACATTACGTTTTCTTTTTTAAAGAATTTCCCAATAATTTTCATAATGTGAATGACATTTAACATTTGTGTTTTAATGTCTTGGAAAATTACTTTGAAATTGATAGGAAAAAAGCATTAATTTAACAAAAAATAAAAAAACAAACTCTACATTATATAATTTGGAGCTTGATGAAATTGCAGAAACATTTTGAGATGAAAACATATAAAACTATTTTTCTATTTTTAATTTTCCATAAAATCTTTGTAGGTTCTGTTGATTTTAGTCTGCAGTCTCATATCATAATGATCCTTTAAAAATTCTAAGAAAGAATTTAAATACGTATTAATGATTCAATTTTAAGATTCATATTTTATTTCAAAATAATTTTGAAGAATTTAAACCACAACTTCGATAAATTAAAAAAAAAGGAAAAACTAGATTTTTATAAGCAAAAATTTTAATTCAAGAGGAACGCCTAAATCTATGCAATTAACTTTTTTACATGTAGCTTATAATATAATACATATCGAAATATATTTTGTTAACGAAAAATTTGAGAATTTATTCATTCGTATAATATACGCTGGGAATGATACTGTAAATAGCATTCAATAAATTGTTTAACATTGCTCAAGACTGCAAGATATGCAGATTAAAAATGTACTCCAGTAAATGTGAATTCATATTATTCCGTAATACGGTTGGCAGAACTAATTCAGACATTTGAAAAATTTGAAATAGTTGAAAGTTAAATCGCCTTTGTAAATTCTCGCAAACAAACATTCGTTAAATATCTTGGAGTTTAGTTACATCGAAACTTGAACTTCATTGATCATGTAAGATAATCAATTGATAAAGGCAATAAATAATCTATGGCAGCTAAAAAACTCTTTTACAAAAAAAAATATTAGCAATAGAATTAAAATAATATGCAACATTAATAAGGTCAAATCTAGTCCATGAGGTACCTGTTTGGTAATTCGAAAGAAAGTACATAAGAGTTTGTATTATTAAACATAGAGAGCTAAAGTCCGAATACAAGCATTTTTGTTGCAAAAAATACTTGTACAAAGAAGCAAAAATCAAGGGAATGTTATTGACAAAATCAAACATTTCTTAATTTAATATTAATGTGTAACTTTAAAGAAAATGTAACAAAGTAACGTTATTCAATTTGCATTAAAATTTCAATTCAATATTTCATTCAATTTTAATTCAATATTTTATTCTGAATGCTATTGTAAACAAAAAATCAAAATATAAATAAAATCTAAGAATTCCAATTTTTAATATAATATAATATATATATATATGATACCTAATATAATAATCATAAAAAGTAAATTATAATGGACAATTTAGCTCATGATTTTAAGAAACATATTAGATTGTGGTTCATCTCATTTTCATTTGTTTTTCTTTTTTTTTTTTTTGCAATTTCTTGGCATAAAATTCAAATTTTTGTTTAGAAAAATTAAAAACAGAGCAAAAAAAAAAAAATAATAATAAACAATATTTATTTAGAGTTTATAGTATTGGTCATATCTCTATGATATAATTTTTTCAAAAATTATAATATTTATTAAATTTATTTCAAAATTGTTCATCACACTTTAATTATTCCGTCTATAAGAACTTAACAAAAAATGTTCTTTGAAAATTTTAAAACAAAAAATTTTTTCTATTAATATATCCTTTTATCCGACCTTTAATATATTGTTTATATTGTTTATATGCGACCGAAAGTTTAGTAAAGTGACTTCGCACCCTTTAAACTTGCAATATTTAGGTGATGACCCTTGGGTCATTCCATACGGTTGCATCGCATTAAAGTGTTTACTTTAACATTATAATTTGATTACGACTTGATTTTATAAAAACGCTTCAATTTTATTACGGCTTGCCATAAACAAAGTTTAGTAAAGTGACTTCGCATTAAAATAACGCTATTAACAATAATAACCATTTTCTAAAACGTAAACAATATGACTATAAACCATAGGTGGGCAAAAGCCGGCCCGCGGGCCGCATCCGGCCCAGTTGCGCTCATCATCCGGCCCAATACGAATTTCAAATTTCCTAGGAAAAAACAATAAGTATCATCATAAATATTAGTGGGTGAAGTGATTAATTTGCCTTTGTAAATTACTGTTTCATCTACTTGCACTCTATAACTACGACCCATAATTAAAATTCCAACCGATTTATTTTTATATGAAAAATAAGATATTATGTTTTTTTTAATATTTTGATATGTTTTTTTGGAAATCTTCACAATCATTTAATACCCGATTTTCATAGTCTCTTGCTAGAAATTCATAAATAGCCATAAATTTTTTATTCAATGCTATTCTTGGTATAGATATTAAAGTATTTTTAAATATTGGTGTTTTTTTCGACATAATTTTCTCGTACACCTATAACAATATCCTTCTGCATATTGCTTTTCCGAAACCAATTTCATGGTATTATTACAACTCTCGCATTCTTTATTTGTTACTATTATGTTTTCATCGAGTAAATATGAAATTGCCGAATCATTTGAAACAAATACGGGAGATTTGGGTTTTGTAAGAATATTGTTGAATTGCATGGGGTCTTGGTTGTATTTATTTTAATATTTTATAAATAATATTATTATTATTTTCTATAAGGCTCTGTGTGCGTCCCCCCTTTGGGGGGACGCACACAGAGCTTTGCATCGGTATGAATGTTTTTTGTACTAAAACGTGTTGTGCATTTATGCTTATCAGGCAACTTTTTTTTCGTGTCGATATGTACCTAAAAAAACAAAAATGGCTTAAATTCAAATTTTTATGTACATATTAATACAGAAAACAAGAAAGTTTTTGTATTTGAGTAAACAAAATAAAAATACTGCAAAAAATATTTATAACAACAATTTATATTTATAACAAAAATAATATAACAACATATTTATAATTTAGAAGTTTAAGAAAAAACGTTGCAAAAATTTAAATTCAACAATTGAGGGAAATATACATGCATACAAACTGTGCGTCTATACATTTTTCCATTCATATATTTCTGTCCGGCCCCAAAAATGTACTTGTGGTTCAATATGGCCCAGTTAATCATAGAAATTGCCCACCTCTGCTATAAACTGTTAATCATTTTTACAGAAACAATAAAATAATTGCAGAATTGTTTTGATTTTCGCAACATTTTGACAATTCAACAGTTTTCGAATTTCTGATTGACGCGTTACAAAAGTTTATGAATGCATGACTTTGATTATCGTCGTTGTTTTTGACGTTTAAAAAAAAGTACCGTATTCTTAGGAGTTCTGATTTTATATACTGAATGTATACGACTCCAAGAAGCCTTATATGTACTCGAATGGATATAATTAAATTACAAAAATTTCAAAAATCAAAAGGTTCTTGAAAAAACAGAGCTCGTAGATTTTATATTTATCGTAAATTTTATATTTATTTTAAATCTTGGATCACATTAAATCGCAAGTTGTTGACATTAAGTATAAAAATGTATGTATATTGCAATAATAATGTAAAACCTGCTTAAATAAAGTTTATATTTATTATTATGAATACAAATTCCATTCATTTGATA